>JACTAT010000021.1:2007000-2459500 GCA_014526335.1 Chrysaora quinquecirrha
TCCTGGGCTGTAGCATTTATTTTTGAAGAAAAAGTGGGTTTACTATTTTGCTGCTGCTTTTTTAGCCATTTTCCTGGGATTTGACGCGTTGTTCCTCTTAGGCAGGATTTCTTGAATGGTAGGCCAATACAAAGAAAATAGACCAAGAAATGCTTCTTACAAACATATATATAATAACTATAATTTTACTGTCACAAGTAGTTACAGTGAGCTATTTCGACAGTGTTTTCTCAAGCACCATGTGTACTTCTGAGTTTCACAACGCAGTTTACCATTCTTTTTTTGTACTAACGTATGAGCGGTAAAATAAGCGTAACACGTACGCAAAGGCAACGGAAGGTAATGCAAGATAATGCAAGGTAATGTTGGCTGTTGCGCAAATGCTGCGGCCGCACCTAGTAATCTACGGATGTTACACTAAGAGATATCTTTTACTCTTTAATCTCTACAGTTATAGCTACTCATATTTAAGGAAAAGGATTAATTCCTTTCGCAAATGTAAAACCCAATAAACACAATAGCTACTGAAACCTAAATGCATAAAGTAAAGAAATGTTAAAATGTAGACGTACTATTCTGGTGATATTTCAGGAAAAATTTATATTTCTTTATATAGACAATATTGAATGGTGGAAAATGCAAATTTCCCAGGGGGATAGTTCAAATACTATGGAGAGGGGGGCTCAATGGAAGCATATTTCCAGTACCCCAAAAAAGTAAAACCCACTTGTTTTTAAAACCCCAAAAATAAATTATTTTAATTTTGGGTAACATTAGCTACAAAATTTCAATGGTGAATGGAGCAAATTTTATTGAGCCCCTGTGGGCACACCCACAATTTTTTTTACAAGTACCCTCCTGGAGCAAATTTTCTCTCTTACGTGTGTGCACACCCACAATTTTTCTTCCAAGGCACCAGAAAACACAGGATGCAAGTAACTTCGCAACTGTAGTTTTTAAATTTAAAATGAAACTTGTAACATTCTTCTGCTGCACAAAAACAAAACAAAACAATAACAAAACAACAACAAAACATCAACAATTTTGAATCATAAAAAGGAGCAAGCCCACCAAGCCCAGCCTGCCATCGTGGACACTCATCGCAGCAGCGCGTAAGGCCCACATGTTGGGGCCAACATATAGATATCGACTCAGATTACTCATAGGATTCAAGCGCTGAATTTCAGCAATGATGGTTTGACCCTTCGGGCGCATGCTCCGAACAGAATCGTATTCAAAAAGTTTGCAAAACTACTTATTTCTTACGAAATTGTTGAGAAATATTGCTATAATTGCAAATTTCCAATAATACTTCGATGGTTTATCCGCAGAAGTGGAGATAAACGCAGATAAAATGAAGCGTTTTCTGTTCCGGGCAGCCATGATGAAACACGTGACATGTGGTGAAGTCCATAATGAAACCACTGATCAGTGGATGAAACACGTGGAATAAAAATGCTCACTAACCTCTTAAATCGCTCTGACGCTCTCCATATTCAATTTATACATCCAAATATCTTGGTTTCAGTAGCATCTAAGCAAATTAAAAGAACTTAGATTTAATAAACGCAGGAGATCGGTTTTCGATGAAGCCAAGCCGCGAGAGGACTTCCTTCGGTTTGGATGCTCTTCCGGTTTTGTCATTTCCGCAGTGTTGTGTTCACAAGGACACTTTGCTGTTATTTGGTACTCTTTGCTCTATTAAATTTGCCACAACTTAATAATGACATCGATGAATTCGACATTGACAACCAATTCTACATTCGACACAACGATTCACTCAGCAACTTCAGCAATAATAAAGTGCGTCTTTTTAAAGTGCGTCTTTAAAATGTAAGGTTTCATTTCATTCAAAGCACGCCTCCACCAGTGAATATCATGTTTCTGTTTCGGGGGGGTACAGGTAACCTCTGTATGCCTTCTGCATGACAAGTATCAATTAATCTTGATTCTTAATCTTTAAGGTAATTCAATATTCAATAAATGTATTTTGTAAAAATCTTCCGCTCAGAAAAAGGGCTCTTTTGACCCAGCGGAAGAACTATTAATATCAGAAATCCATGGTCCATCCCATTGTTAATTAAACCTTTATATAATAAATACGTTTTTCAAAAATCCTCCGCTCAGAAAAATGGGAGTTGACCCAGCGGAAAAACAATTCAATTCTGTGGTATTTTGCGTCCAATCAAATCGTTACCCTTGTTCTGTGTTTTTCCTTCTTTTTCTTAGAAGAGTCTGGTGATGAGAGTCACAATGAGTGTAGGTTCAAATCTAAAATTGTTGTTGTTGTTTATTTAAAGAATAAACATTTATTAACTCAAAATTGCCAATAAGATTGATTTCAAAAATAAAATAAAAAATGAAGAAAGGGACAAATGGAATACTTTTGAGTTTTATAACTTGGAAATTTCGTCATCATCACCAGTGATCTTAAGCATGGTTTAAAAAGTTTTCTTGATTTAGCATACCTTGTTTTTATTTAGAAGTACAAATACAATACATTATAGATATATTGTTGTACTATTTGCTTGTGGGATAAAGTAAGGTGTCTTACTTAAGTATGCGGGCGGCCTCCGCCCTTCTTCGAGTCCATTCGCAGGGTCATAGATGAAGTAACAAGGGATATTTGTCTCTGCTTGCAAAATGGCGTCTTCCTTGGCAAGAAAAAGTGGCTTGTTTCTTTTTGGCGGTTTAACCCGCTGGTCACGATATTACTCCGCGGTGAGTCATTATAAATGAAGCTAAAAACAATAGTTACGAATAAATTCACATTTTACAAGCTTTGTAGCAGGATGCATGTCATAAAGAACGCCAAAAGCTGGTGTGCCGGCCTGGCTGGGGGCCAGCCTGCTGGCCTAACTTACTATTAAGGGCAGTAATTTAAGTAAAGCCATGGCAGGTGTGAGCTAGCTGGCCGGCTTTGGATATTATTCTGCAAAGGATATGTCTTTGTTGGGCAATATGTCCCTGGCAAAGAAGAAAACTAGGATTTCCCTCCTAATCACAAAAGACTAGGAATAGAGATATAGTGAGGATGGAGAAGGCAGTTGTCAGGTAGATAGTGTTGTAAAGCTGTATAAAAAGCAATGAACAATTGAGCAAATGAACAATTGATTTTGAAAAAACATTCAAATACAATGCAACAGTTTGAGAGAGAGATTACGATTCGATTGTGAAGGATCACAGAGCTCATGATGGGATCGCAGAGCTTATGATGAAGCCGAGGGGTCCTCAAAAGGGTTGAGTAGGCTTATATTCAGCCAAGTCCGCCTTCCTGCACAGTAACATGAATTCGCTTCACTGCAGTTGTCTAATAAATCCACCCCGTACAACGTGGTGTGCAGTAACGTGGAGGATGTGCAGTATAGTGGAGGGTGCCAATACAACGTGGAGGGATACCATCATGTAAGTGGAGGGTGCCAATACAACGTGGAGGGATACCATCATGTAAGTGGAGGGTGCCAATACAACGTGGAGGGTTATCATCATGTAAGTGGAGGGATATCATATTTAACGTGGAGGGATACCATCGTCTAAGTGGAGGATGCGGAGTATCGTGGAGGGTTATCATCATGTAAGTGGAGGGATATCATATTTAACGTGGAGGGATACCATCATGTAAGTGGAGGGTGCCAATACAACGTGGAGGGTTATCATCATGTAAGTGGAGGATGCGGAGTATCGTGGAGGGTTATCATCATGTAAGTGGAGGGATATCATTTTAACGTGGAGGGATACCATCATGTAAGTGGAGGATGCGGAGTATCGTGGAGGGTTATCATCATGTAAGTGGAGGGATATCATATTTAACGTGGAGGGATACCATCGTGTAAGTGGAGGGTGCCAATACAACGTGGAGGGTTATCATCATGTAAGTGGAGGATGCGGAGTATCGTGGAGGGTTATCATCATGCAAGTGGAGGGATATCATTTTTAACGTGGAGGGATACCATCATGTAAGTGGAGGGTGCCAATACAACGTGGAGGGTCATCATCATGTAAGTGGAGGGTTGCGACGAATACTGAAATGTTGCATGGAAGTTAGAGAGGATATTGCATGGAAGTTAGAGAGGATATGGCCTATTCTAATAGTCACGAAAACTCTGCTTGTACTGTATTCAAGAAATGGTCGATGTGATAAATCGTATTTACTTATTAGAATACTGTACATACGCCAAAATGTAAAATGCAGACCTTCAGTACGATTGACTTTGCTAACTGATGCTCGGAAATTTTGCATTGATGCAACAATGAAAAGGCTAGGCAATGCAACTACATAAATATGATTGTTCTTCCGTAAAACAACCCGAGTCAACTGTTTTAATTGAAATACACAACACGAGAACCCGATTTGAAAAGAGTTTTATCATTTATGCCACGTCCACTGCATCCATGGCAAGGGCAAGGGGTCAAGTGAGATGCAAAGTTTTGAGCTTTCTTTCATAATACTGCCTGCCCGAAGAAACAATAAGCATAGAAAAATACAGCTCTAAGCCCAGTATAGAATAACTTTTAGTGCTTCAGTTTCTGTTTTGTTTCTGTTCTGTTTGGTTAAATAAATTTTTTGCAAATAAATAGTATATCATTATCAATAGTATATCATTATCATTTATCAAGCAGATTTGAATTTAAGTAAATTTTAGTAACCCAGGGCTGTATAGGCCACATGGCCTTCGCTCCCTTATCTGCTTATATTATTATATTATTATTATCATTTTTCGGTTTTATCAGTTGTGTTGTACAAACATTTATTTTTTGGTATGATAAACCTTTGCTTAAAAGTTTTTATATTTATTACTCACTTTGTTTTCCTTTCGGGGGATTTGTTTGTTATGTTGTAAATAGAGCGCTTAAATTAATTCTGTGGTCATGCTGCAAAAAATCCTATTTAGCTACGTGATGGCGAAAATGTGGTTTAGCTTTGTTTGCAAAAGCAACGCAAGAGCTCAAAACTTTGCATCTCACTTGACCCCTTGCCCTTGCCATGGATGCAGTGGACGTGGCATAAATGATAAAACTCTTTTCAAATCGGGTTCTCGTGTTGTGTATTTCAATTAAAACAGTTGACTCGGGTTGTTTTACGGAAGAACAATCATATTTAAGTAGTTGCATTGCCTGGCCTTTTTCATTGTTGCATCAATGCAAAATTTCCGAGCATCAGTTAGCAAAGTCAATCGTACTGAAGGTCTGCGTTTTACATTTTGGCGTATGTACAGTATTCTAATAAGTAAATACGATTTATCACATCGACCATTTCTTGAATACAGTACAAGCAGAGTTTTCGTGACTATTAGAATAGGCCATATCCTCTCTAACTTCCATGCAATATCCTCTCTAACTTCCATGCAACATTTCAGTATTCGTCGCAACCTCCACTTACATGATGATGACCCTCCACGTTGTATTGGCACCTCCACTTACATGATGGTATCCTCCACGTTAAAAATGATATCCCTCCACTTGCATGATGATAACCTCCACGATACTCCGCATCCTCCACTTACATGATGATAACCCTCCACGTTGTATTGGCACCTCCACTTACACGATGGTATCCCTCCACGTTAAATATGATATCCCTCCACTTACATGATGATAACCCTCCACGATACTCCGCATCCTCCACTTACATGATGGTATCCTCCACGTTAAAATGATATCCTCCACTTACATGATGATAACCTCCACGATACTCCGCATCCTCCACTTACATGATGATAACCCTCCACGTTGTATTGGCACCTCCACTTACATGATGGTATCCTCCACGTTAAATATGATATCCTCCACTTACATGATGATAACCTCCACGATACTAAATCTGAGTTTGTCATTTTGATTTTTTTAGAACAAATTTTAGAAGTATGCCTTCATAAAATACTTGCATTTTATTGCCTTGGATTTTTTTTTGAGGAAACTATGTTTAAATATGATTATCAATTAATATATATATATATATAAATTATATATATATATATTTGTGCCTGTGTTTTTCTTGTTCATTTATGTTGTTGTATTCTTTGTAGGCTGCTCAGAAGGTGACATTGATACCTGGAGATGGAATAGGACCAGAAATTTCTGAATCAGTAAAAAGAATATTTGAAGCCGCAGAGGTAGCTTTTTTCATTAAGATTTTTATAATTTTTGGGTTGTACAAAACTTCAGAATTGCAATAAATAGTGGAAACATTTTCGAGCATACTTAGAAGCTTTTCTCATCTGACACTCCTCAGAGTATGAATGTCAGCAACTGACTGAAACAATTAACTATGGTGGAAGCTTCAATCATGAGATGTACTGACAAAGGGACAGAGTCGCCATGGGAAGCCCATTGGGACCAGTTGTAGCTAACATCTTTGTTGATTACTATGAAGGTCAACTTTCTGGACCTACATCAAAACCTCAGGTTTATTTTTTATATGTTGATAAAAAAATAAGAGTCGCACTGAAACTTTTTCCTCCAAAAACTTAACACCTTGCATCCGTCTTTAAGATTTACTTTCAAAAAGGTGCAAAAACTCCTTGACGTTTCTCAATGATTTGCTCTAAGACTCAACTTGATTGGGAATCGGATAAAATACAGTCTATTCTCATTGAAAACAGTTACCCTGAGGACATTTTTTTGGATTGTTTCTGCAAGAAGATCTCAAGTTTTTTTACTGACAAAAAGTACAGTCTGCAAAAGTGCCCTGTTTACTTAACAATGCCATGGCTTGGCAATATTTCCTTGCTATTCAAAGATCAAATAAAAAATACCATTACTAAGTGTTTCCGCTGCTGCCAACCCTAGGTTGATTTTTAGCACTTGGAAAGTCCTGTCATCCATTCAAAAGGATTGTGTACCTAACACACAGAAAAGTTTGGTTATTTACAAATTTTAGTGCCATTGTGATGCCAGGAACGTACGCTGCACTTCCCAGAGACTAGGAGACAGGGTAAAACAGCATGTTCCTACCAACATTTGTAACCAAAACGTTTGGCAAAGGGAGCAACCACTAGTGATGCTACTACATTTGACATTTTTTATGTTAATTTAGGTACCAATAATTTGGGAAGAAGTAGATGTCACTCCAGTGAAAGGTCTTGATGGCAAGATTAGAATTCCACAAGAAGCAATAGAGTCTGTTAATACCAATAAAGTTGGCTTAAAAGGTATTTAATGCATTCTTTCTACTTTTCTTTTTTCTCGTTTGCTCTGTGTTATTCTAAAAACAAGGCTGAATTTAATTAAGTATCGAAAGAATGACAAATTACTCATAAGAATGATTAAAGGGGACAAGCAACAACCAGAAAAGAAAAACATAGCAATGCTGTGGCAATGTCCGAAGGACCATAATAATCATGATCATTACCATTATCATAATCGTTATCCTTATTGTCAGCATTATCATCATCATCAACATCATCATAATCATCACCAACGCCGATCAACGCAACAGTAGTCATTATGTCATTTTCTTCTTTGTCATTGATATCATCATCAACATTCTTTATGGTAATAGCGACCAATCAGTTTTAAGGAGCATAAGCAGAGATTTGTGTGGGACTTCGAGAATCTTCTCGACAAAAACCTAGTCACGTCTCAGTAAATGTCTCGTGAAATTTATCTCCAAATATTTCCATAACGCAGTTGGCTGCTCCCATTACTCTCCGGATTTTGCCACTAAATATCCAATTATGCTATAAGGATCTTGAATATTCTGAAACCACAAGCTAAAATTGAAATTTGGCAACAATATCCATAACGCAACAAACGACTCCACTCTGCACGATGATAAATTACTCTATTATGCAAATGGCTTCGAGAATTTTCTGATTGGACGAAAAAACCTAATTATCTAAATAAGAACTTCACAACTTCTGTCAAATATTTCGGCCACTATGCTACTTGTTTACAAATTCCGTAATTGCTGCTCAACTAATTTGTTCAATGACGACCAATTACGGCAGAAAAAGCGTCTGAAAAAGCGTCTGTGTGTCTATGGATGGATACATACATACATACATACATACATACATGTATACATAGCTACATGCGTTCCACAAACAACCTCTCATTATGTCCTTCGGACATAACAAAGAGAATACAATCTTCTAACAATCTATCTTCTGTCCGACATTTTCATAGACTGTATATGAAGCCTTTCAATTCTGTTGACTCCCCACCTTATAGTCCTAGCCATGGAATTTTAGCAGGCGGGCAGTCCAATCGCTCTCCTCGTCAGGTCAGGCGGCCGATTTTTAAACTTCTTAGAATCTCAGCAACGGCTTTGGGAATGAATGTTCTGACGCATAAATTATTTGTATTTCTGAGCAAACGATATCAAAACAGAACCACATGAGAATAATAAAAGGTTCTTCTTGAGTTGTTGTTTGAATTAATCTTTTATCACAATGGTTGCGTAAAAGATTTTGCGTAGGTATAGTTATACTGGAGGGTGATTATTATATAAACAGCTGAAGAGGCGGGCAGTCTAACCGCCTGCCTTGAGCAGATGAGATGGGCCTGGAGCCGCGCGCGGGCGATCGCCCGCCATAAACGGCCAGGTCTGACCTCTTATAATAGTATTTGGCTGGTCCTATGTAAACTATAAAGGCATTTTGATCCTTCTCACTTTTTAGCGTTTGTTGTATACTAAGACATAATTATTATGTAGCTGAGAATGAGAAGAATGGCTACTTGGTGATGTAATGATCATAGCAAACTTATGTTAGTTAGTTCCCTTCCCTTTATAGAATAGTTAGTTCCTTAGTTCCCTCCGAAGTCAAAATTGTTCTATAGTTGCATGTCAATGCAATTGAACTGCATTAAAAAGATGTTTTCCATGGGTCATGCTGCTTTTTGTCATGTCTGTAGAAACAACGACAGCAGTTGATGTTGCCTTTCTTGCTGTTTGCTTTTTAAAGACGATTTCTCTTTTATAAAAGGACCATTAGCAACTCCGATTGGAAAAGGACATGTCTCTTTAAACCTTACCCTAAGAAGGTAAATGATTCAATATTTTCAAACAATTACAATTATCCAACTCCTATTTCGTATTTTTAGTTAATATTATTCTTATTAACTTATAAGTATATTTATGTTGCAGAACTTTCAATCTATATGCAAATGTACGACCTTGCCGATCAATATCTGGATTTAAAACTGCTTATGATAATGTGGATATAGTTACCATAAGAGAAAATACTGAAGGAGAATACAGCGGAATTGAACACATGGTTTGTATCATTTCCATTTATTTCTTTATTATATGCTAGTTTATTTATCATATCCATGAATTTGTTGGTCAACTGAATTGGCCTAGCTTGAAGAAAACATGATTTCTTACGAAATAAAATCATTTATTAACAGGTTGTTGAAGGTGTTGTTCAGAGTATCAAGTTAATTACCCGTGATGCATCACAAAGAATCGCAGATTTTGCTTTCAATTTCGCAAGGGATAATAGAAGGCAAACCGTTACAGCAGTTCATAAAGCAAATATCATGTAAGCTTCTTTTCATATTTTTATTTGACGATGTACTAAGCTAGGATGTGTCTCAGCGGATGTTAACTCGACTTGGGTAGGAAAGGGTTTCCATTTTAGGGCTATGATTATGATGTGTTGTTAGCGTTGTGTCAACTGTCATTGTTATTTACGGGTTCTTCATCCCAGGGATATCTGTAGTGCTGGGTTTCATTTTTTGCCATATAGGCTTGACAGATCTTTACGATGTTATTTGCTATTTCATTTGCAATGACTTGAAATCCTTCTTGATTAGGCGACAATCTGATGGTCTTTTCCTACAATGCTGCCGAGAAGCCGCTGAAAAAATAAAGATATAAAATACAATGAAATGTATCTAGACACAACTTGTTTAAATGTAAGTTCATCTTTATTTCATCCACATTTGAATATATATATAATCTATCCATTTTCACCATACTTGAGAAATATATATAAATAGTTATGGTGCTGAAGGTTCATGTTTTCAAGCTGGTTCATAGTGTCAGTGGCTGAGTGTGCTTGGGATTCGAGCGCCAGTCATGGAAGCTTCTCAGCCACGGTCAAAGTCTCGTTAGTTAATCTAGTTCTGCCGACTGCCCCTTATTACGCTGTTTACTTATTTATTTCTTTACTTATTTACTTGTTTATTTATTTGCCTGTTTATTGGTTTGCAGATGGTCAAAGATCCAACTGAATTCGATGTTCTTGTCATGCCAAACTTATATGGAGATATTCTAAGGTTAATTTCATGATTTTATTTTTATCTTCAGTATAATTTAAGACACTGCAAAATTCTTTGATATGATTATAACTTTCTAAATACGATTCTAGCTTAAGATTTTCTTTTGTGATTTTTTCAGTGATTTATGTGCTGGATTGATAGGAGGTCTTGGTTTAACACCAAGTGGTAACATTGGGCGTGATGGTGTAGCAGTTTTCGAAGCAGTTCGTATACATTTGTTTTATCATATTTCTTTTAAGTAATTGTGAAAATAGGCTTAATGAAAAACCCGCATATAAGAACATTCATGTGTCAAAAACCGACAGCCTTGAATTATGCATTCCGTTCTTAATAAGCACGAACCATTTGAGTCTAATATCAAAGAAATTCATTGCTGAAGGCTTTTTCTATTCACTGGGATATAAATGCAACCGTTGTCTCTCGTTGTTTCAAGACGTTGCATACACAGGAATTAGTCAGGTATCCTGGTTTTCGATTCTTGTATTTCGTCAGCGACCGTCGCTGATAAGTAATGTCGCGGACCATTGTCAGACTATCTATTACTATCGTCGACTGCCAAATCGAGTGAAAATCAATTGCAAGCAGTCTGCGACAATTTGGAAATTTCAAAATATTTTGACGTTATAGCAGCATCGCAACCGTGCAGTCCATCTGTCTTAAGCAAAATATAGGCCGTTTTAATTCAGATTTGGTAGCCTGCGACGGTTTGCGATGATTGCAAAAGTGCCGCTGCGACTTTTGCCGACGGCATACAACAAACGAAAACTAGGCTTAAAGCTGCTAATCCTTCAACCGTGTTTTGTCTGCTTGGCAATTGCTTTAAGACCGTTTTTTTTGTGATATGTTTAGGTGCATGGAACTGCTCCAGATATTGCCGGACAAGATAAAGCCAATCCAACTGCATTGTTATTAAGTGGTGTTATGATGTTAAGGCATATGCAAATGCAACAGCATGCTGATAAGATAGAAAGTGCTTGTTTTAAAACAATCAGTGATGGCAAGGTTTGTACCACCAGTTTCTCTTACTCGAAATATCAACTAAGCGAAGCAAACAATTAGCTGATCTTTTCAAGTTGAAATGCGTCTTCTAAGTGAACATTAAATCTCTGATTTGCAACAAACACTTACTTCCTGAAGTCCTAAGCTACTTAAAGGGATCGTGGATGTTTGCTGTAAGATTAAAAATATGGAATTGTGATTACTTGTCTTTTAACGTTGCATCATTAAAAACACGATGATGTGCATGCCTGCTTTCTTTTAAGGCTATTCATGACTGTTTTTAATTTCCTATGCCTTTGGCCGTTTTGTATCAAATCCTATTTTGCAGTAATATTAACCACCTGTCTTTCGCAAAGCGTCTTCAATAGCTTAGTGAGGTCGGGTTCGAGTCCCAGCCAGGGTCGAGGACTCGTTGGTTTATCTATCTCTAAGATTCTAGTGACTGGTGCTAAACACACAGTCTCACCTTCACCTGGCAACGTACCATGTACTTAAACTCCTATTTCTAACCGACTTTCGGTGCTTCAGTAACTAAGCAGTTTCATTACTCTTTATTATTAAAGCTTCTGTCATTTATAAATTTCTTAACAAACAATTTAAAAACCTAAGGTTACTAAACTTGGCGTTTCTAAACAAACTATTTTTCTTTCCTTGCCTTTTCAGGGTTTTCAAAGTTTGCAAATTCGTAAAAAACTTAATAAGATTATCTCTGTTGCTTTTCCCTATGCTGAACTTAGGTTAATTTTTGAATCCTCCAGGCGTATTTCTTCATTTTTTCCATTTAAAGACCGTATTCCCACTCCCACATGTTCTAGAGTAGTCTACAAATTTAAGTGCACAAGCTGCAATGCTTGTTACTATGGGAAAACTTCCCGACATTTGGATACTCCTCGAACATTTGGGAATAGGAAAAACGGGTAATCCTGTTAAAGTCGGTTCCTCTGCTATCTTCCAACACAAATTTTCTTCTGGACACAATGCTTCTCTTAATGACTTTTCTATTCTAAAGAAAGCCCCTAATGACTCTGATCTTTTAATTTATGAAAGTCTTCTTATTTTACGTGATAAATCGTCCCTTAATAATCAAACCTCTAGTATTCCTTTGTTTTTGTTTTAATTTTTCACGATGTTGTAAAATTCTCTTGCTTTGCCTTTAATTAATTCAATATTTATTATTCCATTGTTCTTGATTAGTATAAATTAACCATGCCTGTAATTTGAATCTCACCTGATGATGCTAAGTGTAAGTTAGCGAAACGTTGAAACATGTATAAGTCGTTTTTCTTTTTCTTTAACTAATGGCCTAGCCATTTATTTATTTTTATTGCAACTGGATTTGAGAATGATTTGATTTTGCCGGTATGAAATAAAACTTTTCTGATTATGCTGCTCTGTCGCCGAAGAAATTGCTCTGTTTAATTTGTCTCAATATGCTTTTGGTCGCCGTATTAGTACTACAATTTATCTTGAAACTTCGCTTCCCTAAAAGTCAATCTATTATTAAAGCTTATTCTTGTCAATTAAATGCATAATTATTATTTTCATTCTTAATCTTGTCTTAGGTTATTACTGGCGATCTTCGTGGTAAATCATCTTGCACTGATTACACAAATGAAATCATTAGAAATCTATCAGCATGAAGACTGACTTGGTTTGTAGAGTTCTTTAAATTTTATCGTCGTTCTCAATTGAAAATTCAAAGTTAAAAAATTTCATTTACAAATGTTCTGATGGACCATCAGTATAGAAAATTTTATTACATTTTAAAAGTTTTTGTCCATATTTTATTTAAGATATTTAATGCAAAGATTTTTGTTCAACGATTCGTAAATTTTATCGTGTTCGTTATGTATGTTCCAAGGTCACCAAATTATGTGAAAAATGATTTTAAATCACACATCTGCTGTTCCTATTTACTACGGTGTATCCATCTGTCTGCTTTTTATTTTTATCATTTTGAATACAAGATGAAATCAATATTTGCCATGAATAGCGAATACTAGGGTTTATTTCTCAACAAGTGGCATACCACAATAGACAGGCTTCGAACCTGGACTGCATGGCCAGAGAGCAATGCCATTTGAGCTAATGAAATCGTTGAGTAACTCTCCAAGTCATGCAAGGCTCTCCTCCCGTTTGACTTTTGTGTGTTTCAGCTATGTTAAGCACAAAACATATTTTATATGTATTTGTCGTAAATTTTGCGACAAGAAACGTCGTTGGCTCTCTTGTCAAGCAGCAAAGGTTCGAATCCTGCCTATTGTCGTATGCCATTTATGGAAAAATCAATGAAATCAATGAAAGATAAACCATAAGATGACAGAAGATTAAAATACAAGATAAACTTCTTTTCCTACATTGATAGCATAAGTAATGTATGCAGTACCCACTTAAAAATACAGATTTTTGTATAATGCACATCTACATAACCTTATCTGCTAAAGTATGCAATCTGCTAAAATAACCTTCTACAATACCCACGAATAATAACCTATCAACTACAAAGTAAACATTTCATATCAATTAGAAACAGTAAGAATCATTAAGTCAATGATTAAGTTTTCGTTATTTGTTTTTACTTTTCTTCTTTGTTTTACTTTTTAACATTTTTCTATATTGATTAAGTTGTCTTTTATTCAACGCTCTACCAAAATATTCCCAAAAGTTTGCTGGATGTTGCACAGCCATTCTTTGATCATTTAATCCTGTTCTCCATTTGTACATTTTATAATTGTTATTGTTGTTGTTAATTCTTTGACGTAGATAGTAATTGGCTAAGCTTGGTGTTTGATATCTTCTTTGGTTGAAATTTTGATAATTTGAGGGAAAAGCTAAATTGCTTCGAGCTTGCATATAAGAGAAAATATTATTATTATTGTTATTATTATAATTGCTTGAACGAGTTCTCGGCGTAGCAGAAACTCCTAAACTACCGAAACTTTGAAGTGCAGTCCTATAACTCTGGTCTTGAAATCGAGGCAGTTGATTCTCAGAAGAGGCTAACAAATTATCAATAACATGAGCATTCGATTGTTCTTGTTGTGCTTTTGGAAAATATCTGCTTGCAGGAGAAAGAGTGGATATATCAGGCAAGGCTGGAGGGATACTATTTAAAACAGCCGATTGTTGTTGTGGTTGTTGTGGTTGATGTTGCTGTGGCTGTGGCTGTTGTTGTGGCTGTGCTGCAGAGCCAAATGTGTAGGTTACCTTGGTGATAGTTACAGAAGAATGTTGATTTCCTTGTATTGATTTAGTATCATCAGGAAAAGCTTTTTTATGAATTGGAACTTCAGGATGACTAACTTTTTGATGAGAAGGCTTTTCTTTTGTACCGAATAATACCAATTGCCATTCACGCAGAATTCCCGTATTTGCACGCGCATCTCCTGCGTCACGTATTTCAAGTGTCCATTTGCCTCGTGGATCTTCACCCCACGCATGCGTTGTCATGAAAGGCCATTTTTTAAAGCCTTCATCTGATGAATCCTCTGATCTTGTTGGTAATAAATTGGATTTCGTTCCCATTGGTGTTGTTAAAAATATTGTCAAGTCACCTCTTCTTGTGTATTCAATTGTTAATATAATTTGAACATGTTCTAAGTAACGAATTTCATTTTTCGTGCCTGCGCATCCATCTGTCGCTACTTCAACGGTCAGCGGTTGATTCCATCGTAATGATCTGTTAACGAAACATAGACCTTAAAATTAACAAACTATATATGTTTATTTATATATGTTTTTATGTATTTGTTTGACTGTATGACTTACTTTGCTTCCGTAAATAATTTTCCTTTACATTCTCTACTTTCTGGAACTGTTTTCCAATCCTTCGCTCCTGCAATATTAACAATACGTTCTGCATCCAATAAGCCAAAGCCGAATTTCTCATTAATATGTAAACCAATTCCATTCATTCGCCAATCTGTGTCGTGTTTTAATGGTTGCCAGTTTGCTGTATGAACAACCAAATGCTGTACATCTCTCCAGGATAATTTAGGACTGAAAGAAAAATGTTTTTTGATATCATTTCATGCTTTGGCTTTCACACAAGCATATATAGTGTTAGACCTCTTGCATGAGTTCCCCTTAGGGCTCATCAAATTGAGATCCCTTAAACTGGAGGTATGAGCATCAGCCAAGCCAATTCAGTTCAGTAATGAGAACTTAATCGCATGAAATAAGTCTAATAAAGTGCAAGAAACGACTAGAAAAACCTTCTAACACAAGATAGCAGAATATGGTCAAATATTATCTATAAGATTCTATCAAGCTAGACCCTGATCAAACGATCAAACATTGTCGGTCAAAAATTTGAGATTAACTTTACAAGCAATGTTTGACCATTTTTGACAATCAGAATTTGCTGGCCAGTGTTTCAAAAAACTCGAAAAAATTTTCTGCTTGTTTGCTTCTAAAATGCAGAAAAGTTTCGCAAGTAATGTTTTTCGACGTGACCAAATGTTTGAAGAGCAGTTTTTAATGTTTGACCAATAATGTTTGATTATTTGGCCAGTATCCAATCATTCTCTTACTTCTTCTCTAATGCCAATGCAATAATTCCAGCTGCCAATGGTGCCGATGCAGATGTACCAGTGTGTCTTTCTGTACATAAATCATGCAAATCTGTGGTTACCTACGATACACATCATATTGTTAAAACAAGCTAAGGTTCTTCGTGCAGTATAGAATGGTTTCTTACTAAGTTGATAACTTATTAATCGACTTACAATGCGCTTTTCTCCATGTGCTCCGCTGCTCAATGTGGTAGCTAATGTAGATGAACATGCCTCACTATACCAAGGACTTTCACCATGATCTGAACTTGAACTAATTGATAATGTGTAGATACTAGCAGTATAACCATCACAGTTACAACTATCGTCATGTCGACCACCATTGCCAGATGCCCATACATAAATTGAGCCAAGACCACCTCTTCCCTAATTCAATGAAATTGCATAACATATCATGAACAATGATCAACCCTTTGTTTATATGGTATTGCATAGTATATAGTATTCTGAACATACATACTTTGGTTATTCCATTAGCGAATGCCGCTGCCGCCAATGTACCAGGCCCCTCAACTGTTGTACCATCATCACTAGGTCCCCAACTTGCACTGTAAATATCAATATACTGAGGATTCAAACTCAATGATTCTGCTTCTACACGGTCAGTAACTCTACCATCGAGCATGCGTACTCCTCCGATTCGTGCATTATAAGCAACTCCAACTCCACATTTACTGTTATTTGCTTCTGCAGCAACTTCGCCCGCACAGCGGGTTCCATGCCTAAGGACAATAAAAAGTCATTAGCAATTGATACACGCTAAAATCGTAGTAAAGGAAATGATTCTAAGGAGAGATAAGAGAGAGATCATCCTGTTACTATTTTTTCACTTAGTTCTCGATACATAATGGTTGTACATGGGCGATGCCTTGTTCTCCATTAGTGTCGTGCCTCGTGGTTTTTTCAAGAGAGAAATGTATGTAAAAGAAAACTTGATGCAGATACTTACTTATTTTCATTAGTGAAATCATATCTTGGAAATGGATCTGGATCATTATCATTTACATCCCAACTTGCTGCTGGATCCTGTAAAAACCAATCGAAACTTATTACTTACAATCATAACCAATTTTCGTTTTCTATTTACCATTCGATTCACACCGGTGTACCCAGACCCTTGCCTTTGGCTTCTTGCATGAAATGAATGTCACCGGAATTATTGTAGGAAACGGTTCTATTATGTGCGCTATACTTTGAAACAAAACAGTTTATGTATATCGCAGTTCAGTGATGGTAGCAATATGTAAATCAGATCTTTTCCTCTGCACGTGTTTAAGCAAAACTTTCCTTTTCATGTCGATTGCATTGATATGCAAATTGAGGTATTGAGTAGTGGTATTGTACATTTGAGTGAATCATGTTCTTAAGTTCTTCTCTCCATTTAAGGGACTCATGCCTTGTTCTTTCGAGACAATGCAGTATATCAATCATTTACTTGTTAGTTAGCTTTGGTATTGTCGTATCTACGACAGGATACGTAATTATTTGGTATACATACGTAATTTCTTGCAATGTCAGTGTGATTATGTTCAATACCTACAAAAAAATAAAAATGTTAATCATTATGACGGTGGAATGATTTGATGGAATGATGATATATAAAACTGATACATAAAATAACTGACATTCTCTAACTCCCTTTCTCGAAATGAATGCCCTTTCTCCTCTTGAAGAATGTATGCTAATTCTGCCTTGTCTCGAAAATTCGCTGCCTCGAACAAATTGATTTCTGCTTTCCGTTTGAGATAGCGAATGTCAACTTAATTGAAAATAAGATGTAGTGAATTACCATCATCTAAAATTGTAACAACAACTCCTTTGCCCGTGATTCCTTGATTCCATATTGGAATAACATTTATATCCAAATCCAATGAGTTTCTTTTGTCATCCTTTTAATAAATCAGAATATTCATCATTAGAAAGCATTTCTTCTTATTGAATAAAAAACAAACTCGAAAGAGACATGAGCATCAGCTTCAAAAGGCATTCGATGGGATGCGGCGGCACCGCACCGCTAAACCGCACCGCGAAACCGCACCGCAAGGCGCAAAGCCGCACCGTTAAACCGCATTGCGAGTCACCTCCGCTGAAATTCACCTCCAATCTTCTCAACAACCTCAAATCTGTATTATAACTAAAGACCAATGCATAGTCGCCCTTTTTACTTACCAAGTACCACTGTTCATCCCAAAGCGGGTCAGCAAATCTCGGTGTAATTCCTCTTGCAACTACTCTTTGATGATGATAACCACGCTTCTCTCGAACTTTCTCATGCTGTTGTTCTACCCAAATTATCTACAAAATAACATCATTTCGTCATATTCTTTGTTTTTTGTCTATGCCCTGTGATTGGCTGTAATAAGGTACGGATCATGAGAAATAAACTCACATGATTTTCTTGTTCTAATGATTCTGTTGTATCTCCTGCGCTTCGTTTTGATCTCGTCGGGTGAGTTGGGTGTTCCAAATGATAATATCCATCTAAACTTCCAATCTATTTTATAATTAAAAAATCTTTCATTAATTCGGGATTTTGCTTTCGTTTGATATAATGAAACTCAATAAAAGCACTCGCTTCGTGCGAATTAACATGTCTTTGTAATATAGCAAATATAGGCAATGTTTCTGGCGATGTGAATGTTCCTTAGTTACTAGCAATAGCATGATTAGAATCCCTGCTGTTTTCCTGTTAGAACCAGTAATGTAAAATTCATACTTTAATTATGTGAACTTGTTTTAAAAGGGAAAAAAGTCTAAGCTAAGTTAATATGGTGTTCACGGGGTTTTACGGGATAGCTTTTTTTTACTAGTGTTGTTCTTCGAGCATCGCCATAGGGCATGTATGTCTCCTATTGGAATGGATCATATCATTGTTAACATCACGGGTCAATTAGCAAATCGTACACAGCTTTGCCCTTTGATACATGTTACCAACGTATATCATATTAATACATTATAGAGAAGTGAACAGCTTTGTTAGCACATGAAACATCAATGATTTCGCCTAATATTACATCAGTCTTTCTGTAGGCCTTGCTGGCTGTTTTGTTTAAGTTGCCAATGAGACATTTAACTTACTCACTAACTCATGCCATTAAGGCACCATTACTTTCGAAAAGAATTTAATTTTTGCAATTTCGGCAGGAGATACTAGTTATATTTCATTCTATCTCATCTAAGTTTTGTGGCATATACAGTTCATCGATAATATAAAAGCATAATTTAAACAGTAAAACGTCGCTTAGCTCGAACTAGCTTTTCCAAAGTGCTACAATGTCGAGAACATAGAGATGGTCGAGAAGCACTGCTGACTAAGTGCGTGTGACTAAGTCAAAACAGAAGAATGGATTAGTAACAGATTGAAGCTTAGCATTCAGATTTGCATCACCTTTACCCACAAATCACACAATTGTATCCAAAACTCTCAACTATAGCCACAGTACTATGATAATACTTTGCCTTCAGTCTATCTAAAACATTCTCTCAGATGTGAATCAAAACTCAATGACAAAATCACTCGTTTAATGCAACTACCCTCTGAAATCTGGTTCTCGATTCTCTGCATCAAACATGCCAAAGTTGCATCAAAATTTCTAATACGTAATATCCTAAAACTATTCGAGAGAACCCCGTAACAATTAGTTATTTATTTTAAGTGAGGCTAGTTTGAAAAATATGGTTCTTGCTATGTTGTTGTTTGTGATTTGATGGCGAGATGTTATTGATGATCAGAGGTAACTGTGAATACAACCGATGCAAAATTCAATCGAGATGCAGAAATACATAACATTAATTATGATAAGCATTTGTTGTTTTGGAAACGAATTAAGATTAAAGTTACATTAACTATTCTTATATCATTACTTTGAATAACGTAATATGATAAAGTTAAGTGAATACCTTTTGAACTTTGGCGAATCCATGTTTTTTAGCAACTTCTAAAGCTTTCTTATGTCCATTAGGCTCTGATACTTTAATGGCCCAGCCATTTGTATATAATATATCTTGATTTTGCTTACAATCACAACAACATAGAAGAACAGTGATCACTAAAATTGCAATCGGAATTCTCTTGAATCCAGAATGGGCAATAGTTGCCCAACTGTCGAACATCGCATTTCTACGATGATGATCAAATGAACAACATTTATAAAGCAGATCCAATTCTATTTTTCTTTTTAGTTAAATATTGAATTTTCTTTCAATCAGAGTTTGAGAAGCCAAGATAGCTATTTAGCGGGTGTGTTGATTGTGTTCGGTCAAAGCTATCCGGTGATAGGTAGTCAGAACGCCTTCAAGCCAGTCTAGCCACTTGATTGGTTGAAAAGACAATGGATTTGCGACGCTCAATAGATTGAATATGCAATACCTGTAGAAACTTAGGTCATCGAAACAAGCAAGGCTGCTGTATAAACAATAGTTGATATTTTCTTCTTTTCTGTTTATACTTACAGAGTTGACCGCGACAGTTGTACAAAGAATATAGTTTAAGCAACAGAAATCTCGAATGTATTGAGATAAAAGCTGTTCTCACGGTGTTTTCAAAGCTAATCAAATATACTGACTATCATTGACTCAGCTGAAACAAGTCAAGAAATGAAAAGATCAAAAAACTTCCTTTCAAGTCTCTCCATATTCATTCAAACAATATCTGTTGTTAAACATATTACAGTGTTTCAGTTTTTATTTTTTGTCTTTCAGTATGCATAACTTTCCGTAGATAACTTCGCGGAAAAATCACGCCAAAACCCTTCCTTGAAAAATGGTTAAAGATCCGCTTCTCTCAGGCCTTCTTCCTGCGCACGCACATAACACCGAAAAGAAGGAAGAAATAGCTCGGTACAGTAGCTATGAAATGCGTCTTCAGAAAAGTATACAAGATTTATAGCTTCAGGGTATCATTTAACCTTGATAATAATAAATTGTTTCTCTCATTTGGTCTATAATTTTAAGAATAACTTTTTGTATTTCTCAGTCTTCTGTATGGATCATATCCTTCCCATAAAGCAAAGCGAGCGAGCTGGGATTTGAGATTACAACTTTTCCTTTGCGCTGTGATATTTTTAGTTAATCTTTACATACCCTTACCATTAGTCAGCGCACATTTGTCTTATTTTAGATGCAAGTGCTAAAATTGTCTTTCCAAAAATAGACGTAATTCGGGGGTTCCCAAACTACACGGAATGCGAATGGGTGGAATGGATGAATAATGAAAGTGAATAAAATCACTTCTTAGCCGCAGAACAACTAAATTATTGATTTAAAATGATTCATAAAATCACAAAATCGATAAAACCGCTGGATAAATAGTGATAAAACCGATAGAACACGCCGATTGGTTGGCAGTTTTGGCCAGGGGGCGTGAGGGCGTGGCACTATTGCGTCGTTATTGCATTAGCCTCGTATTCGCACAATGAGTAATCTGCCTAAAAATAATAGAATTATTTTGCAAGACAAGAACGCAAACAGGAAGGGGAAACTACATTGGAAACTTCATCCTGATTAATGCTTACGAAATTTATTTAAAAACCAAGATATCCTTTAAAGTTTTACAGAAGAATTTAAAAAGTATTTGAGCACGAACGTAGAAAAGGAAAGACAAAAATAAACAAGTAGTGAGGACTGTAATTTCAGCTATAAAATATTTTAGCAGACAACAAGTGGCAGGCCATCACAGACAGTCAATCGAATCAAATCATAAACAAACAATGAAACTTGCAAAGGTAATTCAATTTTTGGGTTTTCTGGCTGCTTTTGTTTACTTCAATTGCAAGTAGGGAAGACCTGTCTAAATGTAAATCTATTTATCTTACCGTTAGGCCTGTCGACTTTGTGGGACGTGGTAGTTACCAGTTTTAGCTTGCCCTACCCTTGGATACCAGACACAATTTGTCTGTCGTTATGATGACTTCACTAATTAACAAGAACAATGTTGATAATTACGTTAATTACCGACCATAATTGATTAAGATTTACATTGTTACATTGTTTTGTACGGAGAACTTGGTACAATTTCTATTCACAATGTGATAGTTTTACTCATTTCTCGCATTTTTTCAGATATTTTTCTGGCGAAGAAGAAGAAGGGAGAAATCACAGAAAAAGAAAAAAGTTGAAGAAGAAGAAATAGAAGCAAAATCTTCATCAGATGTGGAATGCGAAAGACCACGTTCGTCATCTTTCAGTGGGATTGTTAATGCAGAACAAGAGGGCGAAAAAGAAAAGAAAAAATCCAAAAAAGTAAAACGATCATATTCAACAGGACAAAAAACATCCCGACGAAATTCATTTATTCGATGGTATAAAAGATCTAAAGAAATTGGGAAAACACTAAGGCAAATTGGAGATGATCTGGAATCAAACCATTCAAACAGCAACCTTTCGTTAAACGCTAAAATGAAGAAATAAAGGGGAAAGAAAGATCCGCTTAACATTGCTTATAAGGGGAAGACATATCATAATGCAACATCTAGTTCGTCTATATAATCATTGATATTACACACTAACACAAAACTTTAAGAAGCATTTTAATATATATATTTATGATTACACTTATCGTTAACTAAGTGCTTTCTTTAAATGCACAAACTTGGTAATACGTTTAGTTTAGTTTTGGAAAAAAGTTCTATTTTGATATCTGTAAATTTGATTTTAGATTGTTTTCTAAGGAAAAAAAACCGTTTGACTTTTTCTTAGAAATTGTGAATAATTGTTGTAAATGTTGACTCATTGATTCAATGATATCATATGATGACATCATCACAATGAAATCGCATTTTTTGCTTGCATTCTTCAATGAGTGATTTCATACTTTGCGCTGACCGATGCCGTTTGTTTAGAAATGTGAAAAATTGGGAAAATAAAATCAAGCAACAAGAGATGTGTATAAGATTCGCAATTGTATTGCACTTTATAATAATTAAAGATAGATAAGATCACTACATATTTGATCATTAAACATGTACAATAAAAATTGTACAGAAACACTGAATTTGTTATCGTTAATAGTAAATAAATATAAAATAACCAAAAACCAGCTTAATAGACAACAATATGCTAGATACACATGGACATTTTTCAACTATTTAACTACTAATATCATTCTCATTTTGCTATCTACATTAAATCAGGCTTTCTTAAGTGTGGCATTCATCAATAATAGCATATAGGAAAAATTCTAATCTCCGTGAAATGGGCGTTGTACCACTTGCGCGTTTTTCCAATAGTGAGTTATTATATGAAGACAAAATTACATAGAATACTATCATCTAGTTAGATATTCAAAAACATTTTCATTTTCTCGGTCAGTGTTTTTCAATGCATCGTGAATTTTCTGCGGAGGGAATCCAAGTTCTTTCCATTTATTAACAAGTTCCAAATAGCTGACAGCCTGTGAAAACACAATGTTTGAATATGAATAACCAGCACCAATGCAAAAATGTATATTGCAAAGTTCGCATATCGTAACAGCTTTAAGAATGTCAAAGAAAAGCACCTTTTCTGTATCATATTTTGAATTTTCAAGAGCAATTTCCACATCATCTCCATTGAATCCTTCATCTTCAATCTGCTGAGTCTGAACCAAAAAATCAATGATCTAAAACAGAAATTTAAATAAATTTACATTCAGTTCCAAGCTGTCAAAGCAAAACGAAAAAAGCAACTTATAGCAATATCAATATACCTCTTTCTCATTGTCTTTAAATCGCTGAACTGCTCTTGCAGAACGATGTGATGGGAAACCCATACCAACCATGTTATTCATTAATTTTCTCTCGTCTGCAGTTAGACTATTTGTTGGATCTTGCAACCATGATACGGATTGACTAACTGGAAGCTGACTTTCTTTGACGAGAGATGGCGAAATTGGCTTTTGCGGAGATAACTGTGGGGGACTCTGACTACCAGGCAGAGCATTTCCAGTGTCAAAATTCACTTTATTATTTGATGTAGCATTGAATGCATCAACCTTTGGTAAGTTTGTTAACGGTGGCAACAATCCATGACGAGACACTGGGCGTAATTCTGACGTCCCGTTGTTAAAGTCAAATTTTCTTCCTTCATCTGCTTGAATCGGAGATTTCTGTTCCGTCCTTGACTCTGAATTTGTAAAACGGGTAAATTGATATTGTTTCATAATATTGCTGATGCGAGATGTTGGGATACCCGTCTCCTGGCAATTGCTTTGTTGTCCTGGTCTACCTTGGTTTGAAGTAAACAGGGTATTATCAGCTAGATTTGGCAACGATTTCGAATTGGTTTTTGTGAGGTTAGAATTCTGACTTGTTGCTTCTGCAGTCTTGGGAGGAGCATAATCTATATGTCTAATGTTGTTGGGGCTAAAAATTGGTTCATAAAAACTTCCAGTCCTAAAACCTGGTGCAATTTGTGTCACAGTACTGGATGGTGCAATATACGTTGAATGCAGTGAATTGGGAAAATTGTTTACATTACTATATGTTGGCATTGTTGCACTATTGCTATAAGCATCAAATGATGATGATGATGATTCAAAGTCTTGCAAAAGGGAAGCAGTAGCCACTTCTTTTTGTCTATCCATACTCTTTTTCTCTGTCTCTTGACTTGAAATGTTGAAAATAGAGAAGTCAAGCTCTTGCTCAGCTGATTTCACTGACTTTTCAGATGAAATTTTCTTGTTTTTAGTTTTTATTGACTCTGGTTGTAGAACACTTTTGAGCTCATCTATATCATCAAGTGTTTGCAATTCAACTAATTCAAATGGTGTCACATTACTATCTTCAAATTCTGATAAGTTAAACTGTTTTTGGATTGTTTTATTTCCACTCTCCATCACTGGTTTACTATTTATCTGCATTGGTTCAAGTATAGGTGTGTCAGCCAAACTCATTATTATTGACTCAGAACTATTTGCATCTTCTTTGTCATCCTGATTGTTCATTTCCTCTTCATTTTTAGCAGCTTCAGTGCATCCACCTTCAGTTTCATTACTATTTACTTCTTCGGTTTCTTTACTGACTTCAGCTATTTGCTGGTCCCTCTCTTCATTCGCTTTCTGGATAACTTGTTCTTCTAAGCTAAAGTCAAACTAAAAAAAGATAAACTATATAAATAGAACATACTGCAGCAACTCCAAAACAAAAATTCACAAACAATGTGATGATAATTATATATAACTATCATATCCCACAAAACATGGAACGTTACATTCTTCCAATATGGTGGAGAACGTTTGCTGGGCGTTTTGACCTACCTTGACCGACGTTGCTGATAATTTTATCAGGCTTAGATCTATTGGTAGAACAACCTTGAAACAAAAGAAGTTTGTTATTATCAAATATAAATAGGAAAACGTTTAAAATGAAATAAACCAATGAGATAATCAGAGATATTTAGAAATTTCAAAGATCATAAGAATTAAAATATCAACCTTTTCAGGAACTTGAAACTTATCACTAATTTTCACCATGACTCCTTCTAGCACAGAGAAACTACCCATAACTGCAAAAAAGGAGAGAATAAAATCAAAATTTGAATTTTACAAATAATAACAAATGCACCACTTTTGGCTTAATACATCAACCAGGTTGGAAAACTCGTTCCCACTTGCAATGACGCTTGCACCTCTTCTATTGTTTGATCTATTGTGATGTTAATAAGCCTATTGTTTCCCCAATCTGCTAGCACTGACGCATTGGCTTAAACTTGCATGTTTTCCAATCTGGCACATCAAAATGCTGGCAGATTTAAAAAAGTCAATGACCTCACTTGCTGCTGAGTCAGCACATTTATTTGTTATTATAAATTCTGCAATCACTTTTGTTTTTTATAAAATATAGGCAAGTTGCGTTAGTGTTAGACTCACAGCACTATTCCAATAAAAATCAAGGAGTGGTCACCTGCAGAAATAACACGATAAATGAGGCAAACGATTTATTTTTGGAGTGGCCTAGCCAATTAGCCCAGATTGCAGAGTTGGGCACTTGCACACTCGAGTTTTTGAATAGAACAATAGGGTAAACAAAAGGAGAGAACAATAGAAAGGGGTTCTTGCACACTCGAGATCTCGTTGGAAAAAGCCATACTCTGCAAACGGGCAATTAGCCAAAAAACTGATCAGCAATTATTATTTGATTTACTTACATTGTTGATTTGAACCTAAGTATCGATCAGCCATCCTTTGAATAAAATGGATCTTGAAAACGTTTTCCACTTTACATCATTTCTGGAAAGGCACTAAACAAGACGAAAGAGACGATTCAGGAGCACAACAAAATTAACCTTGCAGATGTCCTAGATATCGGTAGATCCTCTGCATCCGCCATAGCAATCCAATTCAATGTCTAAATCGCCCGCGGTTATTCTGCGTGCAAAGCCGCGTTGTTACTCTGACAACTATGAAGCTTTCCAAATGAGCAGCTCAAAAATGGCCGACCGCTTCGACCAGAACAGCGTTCGCGTTGCAGTTGTCGCAGAAATACTCGTTGTTAAATTCAAAGATAAGCAACAAAGCAGGGAAAATGGACTTCGAGCATTTCAGCTTCCAAAGACCACCTGTTGACATGGTAAGTTGGAAACAAAACCCTGTGCACACAATGACACAAAAGACCTTTTCATCTCTATGGGCCTAAAAACCAGGGTGCATTCCATGTACTTAGGCCCGAAGATCTTCGGCGTGGACATAGGATTTTTTCGGCGTATCGGCGTGAGAAACGTAAAATAACAATAGGAATTGGCGTGAGAGTATCTAAAATAACAATTCCTATTGTTTTCTGGCGTAGATGTTCAGAACATTGGCGTACCTTCGGCGTAATGTTTACATGGAATGCAAACTGGCCTAAAAAGGGAGACCAGGATTCCCAGGGTTAGGATTAGGCTAGAATGCAATTTAGCCAAACACGTTAGGCTCTTGGCTTAACTGCATTCTATCCAGAAACCAAAATACAAGTTTTTAAGAGGCCTTTCTGCTTTGGGTACCTGCAGGCTGCATGCAGGTTTACGGCCTAGGTACTAATTAACAGCTTGGTTTCTAGATAGTCAACTCGCCCCAACTCAAAAGTCAACTTGCCCCCACTGAACTAGAAATGTTTAAAGTTAGGGGCTCAGCCCCCAAACTAACCTTTATCCCACTGGCAGATTCACTCAATTTTGTTATTTTCTGTCATCTATTTAATGGTGGGGCGAGTTGACTTGACAGATGGGGCAAGTTGTACGAACATGTGGGACGACTTGACTTGAAAGAGGTCCGACTTGGCCATTTTAAGGTTGGGCGAGTTGATAGTGGGGTGAGTTGACCTGTTGCCTACAGCTTGGTGCCAATTCAGCTTGATGCATGTCGAGTCAGAGTATGTAGTATACGAGAATCGTAATGAAAATGAAGAGCAGTCTGTATAAGATAACGTATTTGATTTTTTTTTTATATTAGGAACAGTTTTACAAAGAGTTTGCATCAAACCTTGATCAATTCAACCTAAAAGAAAATGATGATGAGTTTGAAGGTATCATCAATTTGACGTTTTTCTTTTAACCTCTTATTTGCTATATAAGTAGCATTATCATAAGCTAAATCAAGCATGTGCCATTTCATGTATAATGTCTGAGTGGTTGATGCAATGGACAGCTGAAACATTATTTGACATACTAAGAAGTTTTCTGAGTTAGAAAGCTTTAAGTTGGCCACATATGACTTTTCTACTCCTCATTGCTATGTTTCATATCTACAAAACTGCTAAATGGTTGAGAAAATTTAACTGAAAACTCTTAATGGAAGTGACGGACATTGCTTTAATTCCACCTTAGTTCATTGTTTCGGGCTGTTTCTGACATTCATACTCTGAGGTGTGTCAGACGAAAAAAGCTTTTAAGCATGCCCAAAATGTTTCCGCTGTTTATCGCAATTTTGAACCATTGCTTTAGCTGATAATTTTGATATTCTTCTTTGTTTTTAGCCATTGATGATAATGATGATGTTGAAAGAAGAAAACCCACAACGCCAATTGAGGTTTAGTTTCCTTCCATTTTCGATATTTTTGTACATGCTGCTTGTTGCTTCTAGGTTCTATCATCATAATCAAATGAAGGGATCCACTATATCCTATCCTCTGTCCTGCACCTGTCTTTGGAGAGGTTGTCATTCAAACGCGCATCCTTTGGTTCGTCTGCCAAAGACAGTTCCATTCGAGACTTCATTTTCAATATCATTCGTCCTTAGTGCATAGCCAAGGAAGGAAAAGCTCCTTTAAGTTCTTGTGGTAATGAGGCGATCTTTTACGCTAAATACAGCTTTCTCAAGAACCAATTGGAAATCAACTTGGTTGCATCTCTAGCGAAAAACTTGTGAAATGAGTTTGGCTTTACATTTTGTATGTTCGTAGATTGGCTAAGACATTATACCATGGTCCCGACGATGGTCCCCGACAGCGTTGGCTTCGTAGCCTTCAGTATAGTCGTGAACCGTCGGCAAGATGCGTCGGAGATGATCAGCGATATACATGGAAATAAAAATCCCTTTGGAAAGCTTTGATCGCGGATGATATCGATGATGGTCCCCGACAGCGCTGGTTTCATAGCCTTAGTCGTAGACCATCGGCAAGCTGCATCGGTGATGATCCTTATTTGCGATACGTAAAACCCAGGCTTTTTCAATGTTACTCTCTGTCATACAAGGGTGCTTTTTTCTATTACAGCAAGCGTTGAGAAAAGCACCAAAGACAATACAAGAAATCAAGGCATTGATTCATGAAAGACTACAAATAAGAGCTGATATCAAATTAGTTTCAACCAGCGATCAACAAGAACTAGTAAGCAATCGTATTCTTGTAATTTAATTCATTTCAACTAATCCCTGGTTTGTCAAAATGTTACTATTTTATTTAACATAATTAAATTGATCAAATGCTTTTCATTTTTCATTTATAGTCGAGGACCTTGATGTCAGAGCTAAGTGCTGTTTGGCCAGAAATGCGGAATCAAGCACCTGATCCGTTTCTTGTAAGCAACGATTCAACATTTGCTTAAACTATCTGCGATTTCCGTTAATAAATTGTTTTTACTGCTATCTTCATCAATAAGGCTCTCAATACGATAGGGCTTTGGCTCTTATGTTCAACGGCGTTTCAAACGCAAAAAGCTTTTAAGGATGTTAAAAAGTGTGTCCACTTAATCACAATCTTTATCTTACTATTGCGGATTTCTCGTAGGCTGTCTTAAGTAATACTTAAGTAGCTAATGCAACCATAGAAGTCAAAGGAGAATTGCAGATAAGAGGGGAATGATATGTCTTACTTGGTTTGGTTATCGAATATTCTTTTCATTGCTGGCCAATCACGAATTGCCATAGACGTAATTAGCCAATCAGATTCATGATGACTTTCAATATCCTTATATGTTTAGGGTCTTATGGTATCATCTAATTCTATGACGCATTACCTTGAAACGACCTTCTGATTCTGCCGCTAGTTCTTTGCAGAAGAATATGGGAATATGTGCTTCAGACTTTATGACCTTTATGACCTAATCTTATGCACTTAATGTTTCAGAGTAAAGAAGATAATAAAGAATTGGAAAGGTAATAAATAGAAGTAAACCCAATTTTCTTACCATGCTGTTTATTTAAAAGAATTACCCAATAACATTGTATTTTAATTGTTCAAGTCGTGTAATTTGTTGTTGTTTTTGTTTACAGGAGGGTTGCTGTAACTGTTGTCAATGTTATCGAAAGACTTTACAAAGAATACATTCACAAATTGCAAGGTAAGGCTTTCTTAATGCAAGTTGATTTTTGTTTTTTCATAAGTAACCGCTAAGTTGTTGATAAGGTGAACACATTTGTGTTATTGTATACTTTCCTTTCTTTAGATGCTAATGCAAAGAAGATCTTTAATGCTGCTTCGAACATCAGTCGATTCAAAACACAATTATCTTTTGATGCAAATAAAAGGTATTTGTTGCATCTATTGTTCATTCTTATTTGCATACTGTATATGTCGATATTTGCCCAAGTCTTACGATTTTTTAGCCTTCATTAATAGAAGTTTATTGATTCAGATCCCGTGAATTTATTGCGTCATAATCATCTTCGATTGCCTTATCCGATTCAGACGTAGGCTGCTACCGCATGCCATCCCTGCCTGTTACTGCATAGTAAAATCAACTGATCTGTGATTTTAAGCACCTTCACATAAGTTGCTCTCTGGCCTCCCTGGCTCTTCCTTCAATTTTACCAGTCGTCACCAATCTTTCCAATCCTGCTTTCATCACATCCCCAAAAAAACACCCTTGTTTCATATAATAATGTGTTTCCATTTATTTCTAATATTGCATAAAATCTGAATTACTTTTTTAGTTTGAATATTCTGAATATCAGAAGAAAGTTGGCAAAAATTTTAAGACACCCACTTGAGGAAGATGACAATCCATCAGAAGATTCCTTTGTTTTGAAAGTAAAGGAAAATTATCTGAATCATCTCAAGTAAGGTTTTATATCAAATTTTATTTTGAAAATACAAACTGCAAAGCCTATATTCCTTGAATCCATTTCTACTGTGGTCATGCTGCAACAACAACTCCACGATCGTTTGAGACGGTGATCTTTTGGGGCCTTATGATTATAGTCATTGTTACATCAAAGTGTTTTCGATATGCAATTATGATCTTGTGATGACCGTAAGATTAGAAAATATCACGATCACACTGTAATCATGCAATCACTATGATTTTAAAGAAGCCAAGCTTTATTTAAGACGATGATTTGCGAAAGACAGTCACCTTAAGATAATCTTTAAATCATTGGAAATGCAGCATATATTAAGGAAAAGTCGATGTTGGTAGTCTCCATGTTACAGAGTTACATCACTTTGACGTTGGTTTAGTTCTAAGTTTCAATTTTTGTCATAGAAATCGAAAGGAAGCATAGTGAAAAAGCTGCAGATGACCAGAGAATTGGCTAAGAAACTATACCATGAATCAGAATTAGATGACGTAAGTTGGCATGAATTATCAATTATCATCATAAATTATCATAGGCCATCTTCGTAAGCGCATAAATTATCACTTGTGATCATGAAAGTGTCGCAGACGATCGTACAGATAATATTAAGTCAATGAATGCTTTGCAGACATTTCTTTAAATCACTGTTTTTCTTTTCTTTTACCTTTAAGCTTCGCACTAAAATGCCTGTTCTAAACAAAGACGATTTCATTTTACCAAGACCCAGTTCGTTTACAACTGCTAAAGGCAGTAGTTTTCAAGAGAATATCCCCGAAGGTAAGCTCAACTTTCCATATTCTTTCTAATTAGACCATTTTGTCCAATAATTGATGCACCCTGTATATATGTCCATGCCATGCCATTTTGTAACAGACTTACAGAAATAGCATCTTTCTCTATGAAGTACCCCTATTTAAGGATTTTCCCCTCGTTTAATGTCAAAATTAAATAGGCTTCTTTCAGTAATCATTCCCTATAAAACGTTGTATTACATTTCACCACTTCCTTCCTTCAGTAAGTAATCTTCTACTAATATGTTCTTTACCTTCAGGAGAACTTTCTGAAAATGAAGATCAAGAGATTGAATCAAAGAAAGAAAGTCAGTAAGTTATATGCAATGATTAAAAAGAAACATGCTTATCTATTATATGATTCATTTAAATAAAGTTGATATGAAAATTCGTATTTTTTAATCTTTAATGCAGTTTATTCTTTCATTTTTTCTGTTATCCTGTATGTTAGGATGATCGATAAGAAGCTTACACAAACACATAACGGCTTACAGGTAAGACCAGGCATTATATGCATTGTTTTTGTGTAGAGAATCTGTCTAATTTGCTCGATTCGATTGTGATGCATATCATTCCCCTTTTATCTGCTCTCCTTTGCCTATTTAGAGATCAAATTCTTTGCCCATGGTTGATACTGCTAAGATGTTCTTAGAAGAACTTGAAATCACTCAAGAAGGTAAACACAGTCTTGTGAATAAATTGTTAATTGCAATTAGACATATGTTGGTCTAAACTGGAAATTTCTTGATTGATAAAACGACAGTCTATGTCATGGAATAGTTTCATGATAATAACCTTAAAAGACTTGGCTAAATACTCCTAGCTACATAATTTATATACTGTAATACCTAGCTAATACGAATTCTGCATCATTATTTATACCTCAGTGTTAGAAGCTAGAAATATGTTTTGGGTTCCAAGTGAAGCAGTATCTGTAGCAGTATCTTTTACTGTTGCTCTTACTCTCAATAGGCATTGAAGTATTCTTAATTCGCATTTTCTCAATACGTCAGTAATTTTCAAAATGGATAACTGTTTTAAAAACTGAAATTTTACATTATTATTTCCTATTAATTACAGAAGTTAGTAAGAAGAGGAAAACCAGTGTTTTGAAATTACCGGTACGTAACTAAGTCGCAAAAGTTTCATTTCAAATTACCATCACTGCTTCTTGTCATCAGTTTTATATCTAGCGAATACAACATGCAACTTATCAAGATTTATCTATTGTTAATAGGTTAAAAGTAAAGCGAAAATGAAGAAGAATTTATTGATAAGCAGCAGTATGTACTACAAGAATGCATCTTCTTCGCATTTTGCTTTCAATGAGATCAATAGTATTATTGTGCTAAAAAATTGATTAAACAGTGCTATGTCTTGCATTTTAGAGTTAACAACAATCTTCGTAATGATCTTGAGAATCTACTGCAAGGGAATTACACCTCAAAGGAAACGGTAAGACATAATATAAGATATATGTCACTTCCATCTTCATCCTGTCCTTCCATCAGATTTTGTAACGGATTCTAAGTTTTTGCCATAATCCCGTGACCATCTTCATTTCTATTTACAACAATTTTCTTTCACCATTGTACTGTGCACTGATTTCCATACCAAACTTTCTTGTAGATTTTACTATTAAAAATTTTGTGGATGTCGACGAAATTTTCAAATTGTAAATTTTCAAAATAGCTGCTTAAAATCGCTGCTTAAAATTTGAAATCATAACTTCACAATTAAAAAAGATTGATCGCTGCAACATAAATAAATAAACTCTTAGATCAAATTTCATATGTCTCACCGAATAGCTTTTGACAGGTCAAGTTGAAACTCATTACTGTTGGGGAATTGTGAATGATTTTATTTGATAAATCATTAACGTTGGGGAATTGTGAATGTTTTTATTGATAAATCATAAATTAATTTTTATTGATACTACCTACTGATACCATAAAATTTTGTTTCAAGGTAAATAAAAGCAAACAAGTGGATCTGAATGAAAGTATGCCACCTTTACTTACAGGTTGTTTTACAAACTTTGTTTTACTAAGTTCAATATCACATTTATTGGTGTCTCATAAATTTTATCTTCAATTTGATGTATTTATTTCTAATATGGTAATTCTATCATTGACCTAGGCGATGCCAGTATACAATAGAAGACCCATTAAGAATGAGACTAGTGCTGATGATGCTGATCAGACTGAGTCTTCATTGGTATCTACTGTTGCAATGGCTGATGCATTCAATTTAATTATTGAAGAAGATGACAATGAAAGGTATGTGACTTGTATCAGTATATTTTCACAAGCGGCACGTTGGGATTATTTGATGACACTTCACATGGCAAGAGAGCCATCGATGTTTCCACTGAGCTAAAGAGCCCAGTTAAGTTATGGAGTAACCCTCCAAGTCATCCAGCCTAAGGTTTTTTCCCGTTTGCCTATTTTTAATGTCAGCTTTGATCAGCCTTATATATATTTTGGTCATGAATGGCGAACAGTAGGATAGCTTTTTTAACAAGTGGTAAACTCAAATAGATAGGCTGGCCGCACATGGCTCAATTGAATCGTTGTTGGTTCTCTCGTCATGCAGTCCAAGTTCGAACCCCATCTCCTGTGGTATTATTTGTTTCAGTATCTTCTAATCTAGGCATGTATTTAACAAAATGCACTTTTTGTTTGCACAAGTCACAAGCTGATTAGTAAGAAGAGAAACATTATAACTGTATTATTATATCACACTGATGAAAATTAGCTGCAACATACGACCAGACATTGTCATTATAGCTAAGAAACTGAAAGCTAAGAAATTCACATTATCTTTAGGTTGCAGTGTTAATTTTAGTTGAATTACCATTACTTAATCGTTATTTCCCAAGAGTCCTTCATATCCAGTTTATATCCTTCAATGTAGTACAAACGGAGGGACCCATTGTTTTTCACACATTCAACCAGTCAGGTAATACATCAAAACAATGGATTGAGTAACTAACCTGCTCAAACCCTAGTGTCTACGAGCGTGTCAATATCTAAAACTACCACGATGAAGTAGATTTCTGTATAAAATAATAAATTAACCCATTTTATCTTTGGTAGATCTGAGCAGTTACCACCCACTCAACCATCTGTTGTTACTACAAAGCTACCAAATAAGGTAAGAGGGTTTTTTATTTTAATGAAACATAGTACCTTAACTATACAGGCTGTGTTCCTTGTGGTCATACCTTAAAGATCACATCATGTAAAATCTTTGTTACAGCTACAAGTCAAGGTTTCTTACGACAAGTTCTAGTTAAGGTTAATTGAAATGTATATTGATTGAAAATTAGTTGAACATTGTTAAATGAAAAGGAGATGTTATTACAATGAAGATTTTGAAATATCACAGTGTTTCACTGATTTATGAATGATTTATGCTCCAACAATTAAAATCAATTGCGATGTATTGTATCTTGGAGACGGTAGAATTATCAAAATACAATTTAGTATTTTTCTTTGCATTACTGTGAACACACGAAGAACGGTTACAAATCACCTGATCCGTATAATTAAAATCTGCTTTATCCACAGTTAAGAAACATGGCTGTTTATAAGTGGGTTAACAATTTCTTCAAAATTTCGCTTGTTTGTGGTGAGCTGCAAAGTATGCCGATTAGCTTGATAAAACAAATGGTTAAAAAGTTTCCAATAGATGATGTTAAGCTATTTGAAATTTGATGAAAAGCGTAGATACGACAAGGTTTTCTGTTGTGAATCATTGTCAGTCGTTAATTTTCTTATCTATGGGTGGTGTTGCTTGATTAATCTTCTTTAATCTTCATTTCCTAGATCATCTTCATCATTTTCTACCTATTCTTAGTCACTCTTCATTCATATTCTAAACACTAATAAGGTTGAAAAATATTACTCTTACGAACAATACCCTTGCGTAAGATGGCCTTTGTCAGATATATTGAAATAGTAATTTGTCGATTGAAATATTATAACCAAAAGTTGAAACATTTGATATTAGAATTAATAACGAGAGATGACAATTTGCTGCTCTAATGTCTTCTTTTCTATTGCAATGAAAGATGCTTAAGCATCTGACTATCATTTTATTATCTTCATTTCCTTCTTAATTCTTCCATCCCTTTATTATCTTCGGTTGAGTTATTGAGGTACAGGATTTTGTTTAAATTTGCTTTTCTTTCAGGTTCTTGCTCGAACGTCAGATGTCAGAGTTTCAAACAGACAAAATGTATCGAATATCACTTTGAATCGCCATAAAACCATTTACAATAACTTCAAGGCTGAGGTATGACATTCATTATCATCATTACTAGACCTATGTTATGCTACGCTCATTCTTCGGGTTCTTTTTAACCTGAGTATGAATGCGACTGAGTATAAAATATGGGTATATCCTTAGCATTAAGATAAAGCTGCATCAGCATGCATGGCTGGCTTGTTATGTCTCTGGTCGTTCATGATTGGTCAGCAATGTTAAGACCCCAGCAACACCGTTTTGGCTTCTATAGACACATTCCTAGCTTGACGCGCATGCTCAATTGTGCCTGCAAATTCTTTGCTTATATGGGCGATGGTGATTATGATCATGATCTCGATGATGGCGATGATAACGATGTTCTTGTTCACGAGGACAACTAAACAGCGTCGAATGGAAATCGTCAATTGATGGTAAGTTTATTTTTGTCCAGTTTTCATTTGTTTACAGTCATATGCTTTATCTTGCTACAAATAAAAATGAAATAAAACTAGAAAGCAAGTAATCACTAGGAAACATTTAATAAGAGAAAATAAAATGTAATTAAATAAAGATAGATTTTAATAAGTCGCTTTCAATAAATTCATTAATTTACTTTCATTAAATTTAAACAATAAAATTCGGGATTTTGTCTTAAATACTTTTCTATAAAATCGTTTTCTGTTAATATTTTTATTCCCCAATAATAACCACAACATCATAACATCCATAATCATGGAAAATTCATAAATAGATCTCTTAGAAATGACTCAATTAATAAGAGATAAGATATGTTATTATAATCAGATTGTTTGTTACCGCTTCGTTTCAAAATTCCTAGCCGGCAATTTCTTTTCCACAATGGAGACCTTTTTTGAATTCCTTCATAGTCAGTACGTTGTCAATAGTTTTTCTTCTCCTAACTGTGATTCCTCTTCGTGAGTGCGTCTTTCGCCTAAACAAGTTCTAAAGTCCTAAAACATTGTTTGTCAAACATTTCAATTTTTCAAACACAATATTTAACCGTTTGGCCACGTTGCAAATCATTTCTGGTCCAGTATTTTTGCTGGACGCAAGCATAAAATATTTGTTAGGTCTTTCAAATCATCCCTGAGTGAACTTTGCTCACCAAGCAATGCATGTGGTGTGACCAAACGATCAAACATTGCTTTTAAAACAAATCTCAAATGTTTGACCAACAAAACCCGTTTGCCAGGACATAATAACATAATAACAACTCATCTTTGCAAGCAGTCTTGATTATCTAGTACCAGGCCTCCGAGCTTTTCCTTGCTCAGCATGATGACGTCACTTCTGCATTACCAGTGGAAGATTGTAACGCATCTAGCATTTCATGAAAAGGTTCTAATAGCAATTGCAAAGAAAGAATTCTTGTATTGTTTTACTGCATGATGCAGTCTGTTATGGATATAGGAAATTCCAAGTCTACTATTACTCTGTAAGTTTCAATCCTTACTTTTGAGACATTGTGATTTATCCTCATAATTGAGTGACTTTTTAGCGGATGAGGTCCTATAAATCTCAGCTTGTCCTGTAAATTATAAAAGATAAGACGGTTTAATAGGGATAATTTCAAATGCAACTTCTACAATGTAAGTTAGAAATGAATCCTTTTCTTCATAAGACCAGCCGACAGAGATCACAATATTCGTTTTCAAATGTATTAGAACATATGTTTGCACAGTCATTTATGATTGAAGAAAATATTATGTTCATCTAGTGGAATAAGTAATCTTTCTTTGTTAGATATATATGTATATAAGATGAGATTAAAACAGTTCAAATACTCACTTATAATACAACCAAGCCTAGTTGAAATTAATCTTGCTTTTTCATTTAAACGTCTTTTTATGTCGGTACATCTTCAAAAATCTGAATCCTTTTTGGTTGTTTGTATTTTGTTGTTACAAAAAACCGCTTTTCTGATATTAAATTTGTCAGATTGTAGCAAACGATAACACACTTCTATTTTATGCGAAATCAATTCAATTGAATTTGTTAAGATCAAAAATATAGAAACTTGACTTGATTAGAAATCACAGTAGATAACTTTGTTATTTCAAGGTTAATTACCTGGTTTCATGGAAAAGAACTTTCTACTTTCAAAATCATTTTTGATTCTTATTTTGGTCAAGGTTTATTCAGTAGAGAACCTGTTGTCACAGAATTCACCGCCAACATTAATGTAAAACTCAGTAGCGTTAGTTCCCAGTCTTTTTAGTTGCTACCAACAACATCCCCCCTTTTCTGAACCATAATGTTCCTGGAATTGGACCGCCACTGTTTCAACGGAGCATTATTCCAAATATTTTTCACCCCTTCTTGGCAATACATATTGCCTCTTCTACTAAAATTAGACTGACCAACCTAGAATAGGTTTGACTTTTGAAGGTTGAAGTTTGGGGAAAGTTTAGAGGTCCTATTTTTCAGTTTTCCGAAACTATTTGAACGATGGATATCTAAAACAAGGCGAAGGTTGATTTCAATTTTGGGACTCCCGTCATACGATGCAGGCGTTGAAATCTCAGTGGTTGATGCGAGAAGGAAAACTTCAGTAGGTTTCGCACATATTTCATTTTTGGACCTATTTAATGAGCACAAAATATAGCTAACGCTTTTCGGAGATCTCCGCATAAAGAGACAACTAAATTCGCCAGCCGGTACATGTACATGTTTCTATCCAATAGCATGAGAAGGTCAGGGAAGATTCCATATTGAATGACATGAAATTCTCAACATGCTCATTTGTTTATTCATGTAATATTGATTTCGGAAACATTTTCAAACAGTTCGACTCACTTAATCTTAACTATAGCGGCTTTTTGCAACAGACTCAAATTGTTCTGGATTATTTCCGAAATGTTATACGATGAGAACATACTATCAGAAATGTCCCGCCATTCATATGTTAATATTCCTTTGAATAAAATCATACGCTTTTCATCTGTTGACGGTGAAATTTTTCAGAGCATTTCTCCATGTTCGTTTCTTTTTATAGTCATTTACGGATTATTCAATATAGTTGTTGTTGCTGTTTGATCAGCTAACCACATTTGTAATACAATTGTTTACAATTTACAGTGCAAATTCATCCAAGACCATAACCTCCATTTATTCGACAAGAACTTGAATTGCTTTTTATTGTTTGAAAGAGCAGCCGTTGTTTGTCTGTTTATATAGCTATTTTAATACATATTTTTATCTTTGTCGCCGATTTAGCTTTTATCTTTAATTTCTGAATTGAGACAATAAAGGGGGCCTTACAATAGTATACATAGATGATTTTTAACAGCAAAATCAAGAAACAAACTTAAATTGAAGACAATGCTTGTTGTTATCTAGCAACATTACACTTAAAGTTCTTTATCATCTAAAATGTTGGAATCAATTGATAGCTATTGTGTTTTAGGAGTAAGAGTGTATAAAAATGTAACAATTCTAATTTATAATTTATCGAATAAGAGTTGTTAAATAATTAAGAAATTCTTAATCGAAATTGATCCATTGTTATCCTATATTGGATAAAAATAATAAAAGTTGATTAAGTTCATCTCATGTAGCTTATTTGTAATTAGAAATAGTCAATGCATCAAGTTGGTGATTTAAGCATTACCTTTATTAATTAATTTCTATTTGTTGTCATTCTAATGTAACAAAATGAAAAGGAACTATTATATGTAATGATAAGACAGGGAAATAATTGAACGGGAATTCTGTTAGTTTACTGTTCTTGTCTTAATTATAGTCTCAACTTTAAGTAGAAGTGTCTTAAGGTGTGCTGCTAGGCCGGTCCCTGTCGCGGAAGTCTTTTCGGCGACCAAAGCACTTTGCCATTAGACATGCTTAATTGTCAGTCGCAGCAAAAAACTCGATTGTATTTTCGCCAGTCGAAGTCACTTCAAGCTACTTCTGCGAATGAAATGGTCTGTTAAGATCACAGCCAATCAAAATGAGGATTTCAAGCCAAGAGTGGGAAACAGATATTATCGAGTCCGTCAAGGCAAGCAGTGGTGGCAGAACCCTGTTGAATTATGAAGATTGGAGATTGCTTTCTGCTCTAGTGTGCCAACGCTGGAGACACTGGTCCGTACATAGTGAGCATCAAAATGCATAGCATCGTGATTGATAATGTTCTCCTTATAACGATGAATATCAAATCAATCTATAACTAGATATAAAACAAAGACCTATGTACAGTAGAAAATAGATATGTGATGGTCTTGATTGGGGCGTTTTTGGTTTGAGTGGTTTTTACTAATAAAGAGGATCAAAATAAGAACGTTGTTTTTGAAGCACTCATCTGCTATATTAAATAGATTATTTAGCGAAGAACGCTACTTTTTGATCATTATTGTGAAGGAAAGTTATAAGAGAATTCGAAATGATTGTAAAGCTAGCCGAGACTTTGATTTTGATTCATGAAACTTGTTTGACCCATTGGAGATCTGTGTTGATGGGCAACATTTGAGTATCGCACTTGTTTCAAAGGTACGCCAAACCTTTGTAAGATTATTCGACCGCATATATATTGTTTGAATGTGAACAAAGACGTTGAGAGAGTATCGTCTTTGTGACTTTGTAGAAGAAGTCTTTAATGGAAAGATTACGTTGAATTTATTCAGTTGCACATGTCTTTGAAGGTATTCGGACACCGTTGACGACCTGCGCGAGTGTAGCAGCTGACGATATGATTAGTCACAATGAGATACAATTCTTTCATCATATAGAAACACATCATAATGTCACTTGCCATATAGTGGTCGTGTCTTTATCAGTCATTGCAATTTGTCCTCGTATCGAAATATTTAAATCAGAATTACGGAAATAAGGATATTCAAGACATCACTGGTTTACACGGATCCAAAGATTTTTAATAAAGTAAAGACGTTCTTCTATTGGTGGCAGTGATTAAGTCGAAACATTTGTCAACTTGTCAAAAATACTTCATCGAAAGATCAAGATAGAAGCAGATACAGTCATTGTTCAAGTTGATTCATTCCTCTCTTTTGCATCTTTAAAATTGTAAGTTTTCATTCAACAGCATTCAACAATCTTTATTCTGTCTTTCTGTCTGTTTCATTCTTAAATACTATATTTCGAAATCCAGGCATATAGGACGTTTCGTTGAGAATCAGTTCATGGGTTCTTTACCCTCCCTCTCTTTTTCTGCGCAATATATTACTCTAACTTTTACTTTGTTATTCTATTGTTATTCTGTTGTTAATTACTTTTTATATCATCATAATGTAAAGAAGTGGGCAATCTCTCATAAAGTTCCTTTACGCCCAAATAACCATCCTCCCATCACGCCTGGACATCGTGTTGGCGCTGAAACGTTTTTGCCATGTGTTAAAATTTTCAATAATTTAAATGACCTTTATCTTGCATATCATAGGCGTAGGAGCTTTAGGATTGTGACTGATGCATTTATACACGTAGATACATACATGAACATCCCAACCCTCTCTGTACACTTCATTTTGATGTTGCTTCCTTTATACCGTGCTGGGAATAATCTGAATTTATCAATATTTGATATATATCCATTGGCTTGATAGTTGTTTTATTTTGTTACATATTTAGGTAATGTCAAATCTTACTGATGTTGATAAAGCTAGAAATAATCTTAATTCTAGATTTCTTTTGCGATATTGAATGCTCTTTATTGATACACAGCTATAAAGATACACGTACGTATCAACTTTGTTACATGTAGAGAATTCTGTGGACATTTCTAGTAAGAGTATGGCACTCTTGATTCATAAATAGCTTGTGTGTTATTAAGTTACGTAATCTCTGTTCATTATGCTTCAAGTGTATGTCTTATATGCAAAGGCGCAGCAATGATTGATGCATAAGTTAGTTACACGCTGATGATACCAAATTGTAATTTCACTATAGTTGATAATATTAAAATTTGATATTCCTTTCTGTTGATAATGCTTCAAGCTCGCATTGTCATATGCTTAAACTTCTATTTATGCGTTAGTAAATAGCAGTTCTTAATTGCATCGGGACCATCGGAGTCTACGCTATAGAGTCTGCAAATGTAATCGGGTAGCTTTGTTATCCTCGTGGCTTGATATTTTTCAATTTATTTGCTAGTGAATGCACTCTAAGCGTTCTAAAATGGTTATTGCATGGCTTCCAGCAATAGTAATAGCAGTACACTTAACTAAGTGTTGATAATACTGCATGATGATAGCGCTCAAAGATGTTGATGCTATAGAATAGTTATACTACATGAGCTCTAGCGCTAATAGTATTCTGGACTGATTTAGTAGTAATTCACTTGTGAGTGACGGAGATTTCTAGCAATAAAGTTGCATACTCTGTTTATGTATAAATGCCTAAAATCTTGACAATGCTGCTTTTCTAGTTTTTGATACCAGACAGTAATCTTCTTTTGCTTGTATTCTATCAAGTCTTGATACACTAATTACATAAAATTACAAGTTCTTAAAAAATTCTCAGCAACTTCCTTAACAAATTTGTCCAATTGTACTTTACTGACAGTCAGAATAATTTTATAGTATGTGTGGTAATCTTCTAGCAATTATGAAACAGTCTGAATTGATTGACTAGTTAGTTACAGGATTCCTTATAAGCATGATGAAAAAGTAAGGCATTCTTGTAAAAAGATATTTTTTTAGTAATTTCATCTTGCTGACGTGTACTCGACGTATGAGTTAAAGTTCTGAATCTAAGTCTTATTAATTCTATAACATGCTAAAATGTTTAATTGTCTGTTGGTTTCTTCAGCAATTCATTCCAACTTTCTATAAATTATTATCACCTATATTCAGCTGTTTCCAGGCCACCTAGAATCACAAGCAAAACCACTTTTGTTCTTACTATATATAATGGTTAACATATGCACGTGTGAGCCTTGTTCAATCAAAATTTAATAGAAATCTATGAATCAATGTATCGTTTATTGATTCATAATAGTTAAAAGATTTCTATAGACACGAGCTTTTAAACATCAATATTTAAGAAATTTATTGTATCAAGCTGAGCTTTTGTTTTTGTTACGAAATTTTCTTCTTCAACGAGAGATGTGTGTTTTCTTTCTTTTTTGAAACTCAACTTTGTAAAACTTAAAGTATCTGCTTTGATATAAAAAATATCTTGATATCTTCTTGTCTTAGAAGGTCATTTTGTATTCGTACATAACAGAGTATAGTGTGAGCAAATTTCCCTGTTTTTACTTTCAATCTTATAAGTAATGAAGGATTTGGCTGTGCCAGCATATGCCCATGACCATCCCAACGGACATCAGCGTCGTTTAGGTTTCTTAATCTCTTCATAGTGTTTGTTTCTTGATGAGATGCTTCTGTTCTTTCACACACTGTTCATTTCCATTTCTGCAATGTTTTTATAATGTCAGTCAAGTCGGTTAGAGTTCTTTCGCAGTTTAATTCTATGAGAGTCGCGCATCTGTTTTTATTTTTGTTGCTTTGCTTCATTGAATAATTTAAAATCACTGATTTTCTTGTTTTCCCCAAAACTTTGTTTGTGCTTGTTTATCAGATGTTACTTTTCTTTATCAATGTTTCACAGAAAGTTCCTTTGGTCAGCCTCCCTCATACCCCTTCCTATGTTCATTCTCATCTGTTCCCTTCTAAAATAACTTATCATCTGTAGGTGAACGCTTACTAGCAAGTTTACGCTGTCGTGCTGAATAGTGTAGTGGTCATTTCAAAATGGGCTTAGCTATTTTCGATTTACGCTTACATTTAGGAAGCGCTGACTTCAGAAACCTTTTGGTTGTTGCTACTCGATTGTTACAACGCCATTAATGCAAAGCGATTCTTGATAATTCTTAAACAACAAAAGGCTAGGGAGAATCTTTTAACTTTCTTAGGAATCTTTTAAAACATTATGTACAAAATCACTCAAATCGTTACTTGACTGAAACAACAAATAAACGCTTCTAAATCTTTAGAAATGTGCTTTCATCTTTAAATGACCTAGTGTGGAAAATAAACATCAGTTTTGGATAAAAGAGATGGATAGCGCAGTAATTAATCTTCTTATTCGTCTTAAGAAACACTACTGTGTATCAACGTTGTTATAAACAGAAATCAAATCTATACATCAGTGTTTATTGCAGTCAATGTTCTGTTCATTTTTCCATGGATTACATATCATAAAGCAAAAGCGAATACGAAAATGTAATGTATGCGAAAGTGAAATGGTAGAAGATTTATTGATCCTCATATAAGGATAAAGAAAGTTCTTAGTACGACTTTGACATTAATAAGGTCTGGATCCAATGTTGTGATTCTCGTGCGCCGAACCTAACCCAGTTAGGATCGCACTGATGCCGATGATCGGAAATTTTTTGTCTCTCCTAACTAAGACGCTTTTTTGCACGATACCTCAAAAAGATAGGCTTTTCGTTTAGATGGATATTCATGGATCGGTTCCTTTCTAGCAACGGGATCGTATCTATTTGGGTTTCTATATATCTGTGGTCCTATATCACATTTCGTCTAATTAGCGCCGTCCTCTTTTAAGCGGCACCCTCTAATAATCGCCCCCCCCTGAGATTGATTAAGCGAAATAAGCGCCACCCTCTAATAAACGCCGCCCTCTTAAAAGCGCCGCACCTAAATGCGGCGCTTATTAGAAGCGATGATAGAAAGTGGATTTTGAAAAGACCGTATGAGTTCAAAGGTACTCTTAATAAGGAAGTACGCCGCATTTTGGACTTATGAAATAAGCGCCGCTCTCTTATAGGTGCCGCCCGCCAATAAGGGCCGCACCTAAAAATGGTTGAGCAAAATAAACGCCGCCGCTTATTAGAGGAAAAACAGTAAACAAACCATATTACTAAGTAATAATTAGGCAGCATAAAATAGATACTGAACACAGTTTGTTGAATCTTCTTGTTTGTTGATTTGTTCTTTCCTTATTAACTTAATTTATATGTTTTTTACTATTATACAGTTTATTTATATCATTTAAACATAACCCTGCATATTACGTAAGACAATAAACATTAAAAGAATTGTATATAAATAAAGTAAATTGATAAACCATTAAACTCTCTATTGCTAACTTTAAAATAACTTTTATCAATCCTTCTAGACTATTGGCTGATTTCATAGTATTTCTTATACTGATTTAAAGAAGAATAAAAGCTAAGTTTTCTAGGAGATTAAATAAATATAGTTATTAAAAATATCTTTTTATTTCATCTAGGATATTACCAAGGTATAAAAGAACAAAAGCAATTGATCCATGACCAAGTTAAGAAAGCAAGCCGTCTTGAGCATATCATTTCAAACAGTGAGCTGTTTCTAACATAGAGGAAGCGATCGATTAGCCGCGAGAATTTTACCTTATTCGACAGTTGAAAGTTGATTCAGCTTGGAGATTTATTAACTGGGAGAAGAGGAACCGCTATTCTGCAATTGCAAAGTGTTGTACAACAGCTGCAACGTTGTGAGAAGATCAAACTGTTTGACCAGTTCTACGCAGCTATATCTCTAGGGTTTCTACATGACTATTTCATTTGGAATCTTTCATAGGTCAACACAGTCGTCCTTATCAAGAGTTCGTTTGTAACACGAACTCATGCAGTCGTCATTCGTTGAAATCAGCAATTGAGAAACACAACCAGGGACATCTATTTCATCTAAGAGTCTCATATAGCCTAGGATTTGCAGAGGTCTGGTTGTCAAATCGTTGCACCAAACGGAAAAGATTTCACCAAAGCATCCGATAGTACATTGGTTTCAACTGGCAAAGTTTGACAGATTTCATAAGAAAGAACTATCGACTTAGCTCACTAGAGCACAAAGTCTGGCAATCAAATTGTTGCATCAAAACGAACACCATTCAATTGAAGCGTTTGATTTCTTTCGTTTTGTGAAGCTTCTACCTCTTCGCTGTTCAAGAAGTTCAGTTATGGATGGCCCAAGTTTCATGCATTTTCCTGATTCCCCTCCTTCTCTATTGTCGCCTGAAACAAAGCCCCCAAGAGCTCCAAAATGTGCCAGGTGTAGAAACCATGGAATTGTCTCATGGCTCAAAGGACATAAACGTGTGTGCCAATGGAGGAACTGTCGCTGTCATAAATGTATTCTGATTTCAGAGAGACAAAAAGTCATGGCTGCTCAAGTGGCATTGAGAAGGCAGCAGGCACAAGAGGAATTGAATCGAGACGCTAAACTGCAGGTCAATGTTGCAAGTTTTGTCAGAGCATCAGAAGAGGAAAGACAGAGTTTGATGAAACGGCGAATTTCATTAGGTATGACTGAAATATCGTTGTCTTAAGTTTGAAATGTTTTTGGTATATGAATTTTCTCCATTATATTGATAAGATATTCTGTGTCATTATGACTTTCATTTTCTGATTTCATCTGCACTATGTATGCAAATGAAACATATTTTATGTGATTTTGTAATTTCCCTATGTTTATATGTCGATATCATTTCAGGTATTGATGAGCATGATAGCATGAATATCTGTGAAGATGGGATTCTTGATTCTCAAGCTGAAAACGACCCATGGCAAGAAATCAGCCCAAAGAACTCATCATCAGAACATGCAGAAACATCACACTTCAACTCAATGCCAATTGCTGTGTCTTCCCAGCTGATACCTCAATCAGAATGCAACAGAGATCCTACTGAAGTTTTATTGAAAATATTCCCTTACCTGGATCCAGTCATTCTACGTTCAGTGCTTGTGAATTGCCAGGGAAATCTTCTGAAAGCTGTAGAAATATTATCACCACATTCAATGACACGTCTTAAAGAAGTTAAACCAAATGGTGTTCAAAGTAGTGAAGTTGCTCGTTCTCATTATGCAAGATATCACCTATCAGCATTTCAACCGCCAAACAGATTTGGCACTCAAATGCCATGCCGATGCTGTGATAGAAATGATCTGATGCATCCACAGCAGCCATGCATCGAGAAGAAGAGATATTCCTTGCTGACACGTGATAATCTTCACCGTGCAACCGATCAGGAAATTCAGCCAAGTTACATTGATTATTTCTTCTCCATGCAAAATGCAACTAATAAATACGCGGATGATCTATCAGTCAGCAGACCGATGAACTTAGAGCGTCATCATTTAGCAAGTAGATCTTTTGAAGCAATTTGTTTTGAATGCAAAACTCCATCAAGACCTCAAGACATGTTTTGCAGAGTTTGTGGAGCCAGGATTTCTAAATCAGCTAACTGATTGATTTAAAGATAGACTTAGTTGATATGGTCTAATTTTGGAGTGACACTTAACTCTATGTACCTTTCTTAGTCCATAACATCTATGGGAGGTATTGAAATTAACGAATTAATATGGGCAGTCTTGAGCTTTTAGATCTAGAATAATAACAGATGATAAATTAACACTATTTAGAATTAACCCAAGAGTTGTTAAAATAAGATGATATTAAAACTTAGAAGTTCAGATTGATATTATTGATTGTTGTAAAAATGTTTAAAAAATAAATTATTATGTTGATGTTTTTTATTTCTTAGTTAATATCTAGAAGTAAATTAACAGTGATGAAACGTTAAAGAAATATTGAAATTTCATTATGACTTTTCTTTTTTGTTGTATCAAATGTGTTTTTGTTTTATGTTTTGTAACATTTTGTTGCTATATCTTTGTTGCCTTTTTTACTGATGATAAAATCAATATTAGGAGTTTTTAATTATTATTAATTTCTTTTAGATTGATGACGTCACGGTGAAACAGCTTGATCGTAATTTATTTGCTGGAGAAGAAATCAAAGAGGTTTATGAAGAAGTTATAAAAACAATAAACAAATTTCATTTACAATTCGATAAGGTTCGTGCGCTTATCATCTTATTCATCATTTGTTGTTTTCGTAGATGAGTGAAATAAGGAACTCGATCGCGTTGCCCCTGTTCGATAATTATAGTACAATTTGTCGCAAGAGTGCTTAGCAAGACCGCGTGAACTTTTCTATTGAATAAGGAAAGTTCATTGATCATCGTACCGTTGTTTAAAAAGCGAAGCGTTAAAACGCTGTGTGAAATGTTTCTTAATGTTGAATAGCATATACATTTTGGGTATGCCCCATGATGTTTGGGGTTTAATCAAGTGGTCCTTCTGGCTGGTTCCCCTTCATTTCCGATATACTATCTTATTTCATGAATGTTCATTTGTCTTAACTAGCATTAGCATAAATGGTTCCCTTTGTGAACCTCAGGAGGAAAGTGCCCCAGACCTGTTTTCAACCCCCTTAACTTTCAAAGTTATCTACATTTTAAGGCAGGCATAAGCAATATCAAATCTGCTTATATGTTTTTCATTGAACATTTTCTAGGATGATTTCATTATCAAATGTCCACAATCATTGGATTTATTCGATTTATTTGCATCCAACCTTCTACAAAATACAAAATCTAATAAGATATTCAACCAAGAGATATCTGGATGTGATGCACCACCGTGGAGCTCACAGGGTGCTGATGATTGGAGGAATTCGTAAGTTATCTTGCTCTTGCTTTGTAAATTGTATTACCCTGTATTAGTACGTTCTTTAAATGGTACATTTAGAAGTAACCCTGCAATACATATCCTTGAGTCAATAACCTGTTGGTCTTTCTTTTTAGGCCGAAATTTGGTGGTCTGGGAAGACAGGAGATTCTTGAGGTAAAAGAGAGTTTCATTAATTGCAATTGTGCCGTAATGATATAGCAATCTTTTTGTACAGCAATAAATAAAAGCAAAAATTTAAGTGTGCACAAATGGAGAATTCCATGCCTACTATGACTAAGCTGGCTCCATTAGTAAGAGTAAATTACTAGGCCTGTAAGACACGAAGACACGAAGAAAAGTGAATTTAACAAATTACATGATGGTTCATTTGATCGAATCGCGTCAAGATTAACATGCCTAACTTAGCCTATTGGCAACTTCTTCTTGGATTTTTCTCTCGTATTCAAGACCTTAGCCTTACCACTGTTCTTTCCCATTCCTCTCACTCATAGTTCTTCTCAGTTAGTTCGTCTAATGTTTTCTTTTCTCTAATGGCAGTAGTATCTTTCATCTAATTTTTTTCTGTTCCCTAAAAGAAACAATATAGATGAAATGAGTTTCATAATTTTTCTTTTTTCAGTTGAAAGCAAATGCTCCTAAAGATTTGATCATGCAAGATAATTCTTATGATAAAGCTGTAGAAAGAAAACCAACAAAGTCTTATGCAGCTTGGTTAGCGTGGTGGAGATCGACTATAAATAGCGAAGATTACTACAAATACATTTCTGTTAAGGTAAAGCAATATTGCATCATTCGTTTGTCTTGCTTTGTTGCTATCTTTTTTGCCAAGGTAATCTTAGCTTTATCATCAATTGGAAGTAATAAAAGAGCTTTTTCATCTTTTGCAGGATAATGATTTTCTATCTAAAGTCTTTCATTTGTATGATTCTGGAGATGATGATGATGATGCTGATTTATCACAAAATTCTACTGTAGAAAATCCAGAAGAATTGGCAAGAAGAAAGTAGGTTAATCGATTTGACTTAAAATAACTACAATTCTAATTTTCGAATGTCTTAGTTATTCTACGATTGAGATGGATTGATCGCTCATCAGGTAGTGTGGCAAATTGATCAAGATAGCCAACTCAGCTGTCCTTCCTGACGAGGTCGATAAATGAGTACCCAGTGTATTCGTTGTATAATATCATTCTGGGGGTGGGGGTGCAACTGCAGTTCCACATCAGCTGTATAGCTGCCAGAACACATGGCCTGCGTTAAAAATAAAGATTGCTTGCTTGCTTTCTGCTTGCTAAGTCGAATCCAGATCTGTTGCTTTTCAATGAAATTGTAAAACATTGCTACTGATGTATGATTTTTTGCTGGTATAGATTGATGCAAGAAAGACTTAATGAATTGCAAGCTAAAAAGGATGAATATGAAACCGGATTATGGAATGTAAATACTGTTCTTCTTGGAGGACTGGGAAAGACTCCGCTTCTTGAACGTAAGTTTCTTATTTGTAATAAATATTATCTTTCTTGGCAAAGAAATGACTTTAATATTGAGGTAAAGAAAAGATGATAATCCCTATTTCTATATCAATATATTTCAGAATATCGAAGACTAAATTAAGAGCTGATTCTTGTTTTCATTTCTCTGTTAGAAGAGCCTATAGCCTCGTCTCCAGAAAATGACAAGAAGCATTCTTTAACTATACCTGGGCAACGGTTGTTATCGTCTCAGTCAACGAAATCGAGGCTAAAATCTAGTCTCACTTTGAAAAGTTCTAAAGCATCTTCAGGAACTGGAATTCAACTCAATGAGGATCAAGGATCAGAAAATCTGGTGATAATTATTATGATTTTCTTTTATTGGATTTTCAGCTTTCCTTTCTTACACGTTTCTTACATATATTTATTTCATTGTAATTTGTCATCTAGTGTGGTTTTGCAAAAATAAAGTAACATTTTCTACATTTCATTTTCCACAGCATGCCCCTGAAATTACAATTCAAGATCGATTGGAAAGGATTTGGAATCGACTGCGCATGCCTGAGAATCTACGATTGGATATGGCTATCAAATATAGTTTAGATAAAAACACTGCAAATCTTTCACAGGTTAAATATTTAAATTTTTCTCCTCATTCTGTTATTTGGAAAGTTTTTGTTAGCGCAGGAAAAGAAATTTGTGTGCTGCAATCTGCATTACCTTTTTAGTCTGTTTCTGACTTTGCTACGTTCTTACTGCCTTAGGCAATTTCTTACTGGGAAAGTGCAGTCGACAAAATAGTCGAAAGAGAAGAATTGATCGCTATTTTAGAGAAATTCGAGAGAATGGCATCCGACCCAAACAGATTTTTCCAAAAAGGTATCCCTTACAACCATTCTCAATAACTTTGCTTCTTTGCTCACAAAGTCTCATCTCTTTGCAGTACTGCTGACCCTATTCTTGATGAATCTGCTCAGTCGTTCGGTTGGAATAATTTTGATATGGAATAGAAGTTCCATAGATTTTAGAAGAAAAAACAAATAACTCAATGTTCTAAATCATATGAATCAAGGCAGTGTATAAATCTAGACACTGACTAAAAATAACAAAACCAAAGAATTTCCAAGCTTAAATGAATAATCCTCACTCAAATATGTTGAGAATCTGTTGCAAATATAATAAATCTTTACTCCAAGTTGTGAGATGATCTTAAAATTCTTTATTTTTCTATTAAATCTTCTTAATATTCAATCTAATCTTCTAAAGCATTACTCAAAATCCTCTTATTTCTAACCTATATTCATAATCACGTGAACTTTCACTTGAAATTCCTCTGCAGATCTGTTGCAAATATGTCGCCTCGATTTATCTTTTATTTTTCATAATCTATTTGATCTTTTTATTCTTTGCTCTTTATACTATCATATGTTTGTGTGTTTATTTGGAATTTCTAAACGCCCACCTCGCGTATTAACGTTATATTTTTATGTGTCCGTTCTCTAATTACAACTAATTAAATGATTGAAAATTGATACTTTTATACATACATAAGAGTTTTGTTCATGAGAAACATATACAAATATGTATGGTGCTGAAGAAGGCTCAACATAGCCGAATAACAAAAAGTCAAGCGGGAGGTGAGCCTTGGACAGTAATGACGCAGAGAATTACTCGGCAATTTTATTGAGCTCTATAGGTCAGTGGAAACGTCGTTCGATCTCTGGTCATGCAATCCAGGTTCGAATCCCATCTGTTGTGGTATGACATTTGTGGACAAAACCATAAGATGAAGATATATGTAATAACAAATTAAACTTTATAACAGACTAATGCTTAATAAAGTAGCCAATGAAATACAATTATAAACCAAGAACAGTTGAATGTTGATGGCGACTAGATTTTAAGAACAATTCACAAACAATGAATAACAGTTTTGAGCTTCGCATTAATGTTGAATTAATTGCTTATAAGCTTTGATTTACTTAAAGGTTCCAAGGATCATCTCTCAATCGTCTTGATGAATCAAAATCAAGAAAGATAATTCACAAGGTCAGACATCTGATTCAATAATTATTTTATATCTAATCATTTAATATCATATATTAATCATTATAAGTTTTCATTTGTTATTCTGATCATTTTCTTACTGTGTCATGTGATTGATTTTAGCGTTTGAATCAACTTGATATATCAGCGAAAAAGGCAGTTTTAGCAGTCCAATCGATTCTCAAAGAGACAGTTACGTACGAGGTAAGATACTGTCTATCTCATTGGTCTTCTTCCTAGTTAATGATGCATCATGCAAGTGAAATTCATTCCACTTCTGGGTATACAAGGATTATTTTTACAAGAAACTGAAAAACTGACCCAGTGCTCAAAAGTTTTCTCTACGTAGCTAAACAGTTCTAAGAGCGCAATTCTGTCAAAATAGCTGAAGGTTTTTATGGTGTGTTTAGCGCCAGTCGCTAGGATCTCTGAAGTAAATGAAAATGAGATCTGGACCCTCCCTAGTTGGCTGTGACGCTACGGTACCCGGGGCTTCTTGAACCCCGAAACTTCGAGCTCACTGACGTCTTGATATCACAAGCTAGCTATAATAGATCACGGCATCATCGCAGATTCAAATAATATCTTTAACCTATCAACTGATGGTATTCGAATGCCTTTGGCTTTCTCTTTTGTCTGGGCATTAGAAAAACATTTCACTACCATCAGCAGTGACTTCCCCAAATTTCTGTCTATCTTGCAATCAGAGTTTCCTACAAAAAAACAAACGTGTAGCTAAATTCCGTCTCAGTCATTGTTATGGTCTGTTACTGATGTTCCATACCTTGACTTATAGATGAATAAGCTTTAAGTACTTTTTAAAGTTGTCGTAATTTTACTCCTTTGTTTTCTAGGGACGACATTATCTAGATAAACTGGCACGTGATAAGACTGAAATGTTATATTGGTTACAGCAGGAGCGTCGATTAGCATCTCTTGAAAAAGATCAAAATTTTGTTGAACATCGAGAGAAAATATCCGAACTGCCACCGATTTCAACCTTGACTCTTCTTTGAAAAATTTCTCATTTGATCACAAGTTATATCAAGTTGGTTAAATCTTTTTGTTAAATTTGTTAAATCATTCTTCTTTAATGAATCAGTTTGGTTAAATGGAAAGAACAATGGTCCTGTGAATTAGCCAATAGAAAAACAGCATCTGACGTAACTTATTTTTGATTGGCTTATTTCGATCTAAAAATGCTGTGCAGGATTTGGTAGTTAATTTTTGTCTGACGATGCAAGCACTGAAAATTAATAAAAAAGGTGGCTCTTAATTATCAAAACAACCGTTATTCTGAAATGGAAGATAAAAAAAAGAATAACTCTATTGATATATAAAGATTAAATACATCTATCAAAATTTAAAATTATAAAAAGAGTTCACCCATACTAGCCAGTAAGTTATCATCATTTTGTATGACAAAATATAAAAGAAAATATTATGTTGACCGCCATTATGGTTGAATGATATTTTCTTTATGACAAATTAAATCTACTGCTTCTAATACATCATTTACTACATAACTAGGCATACTCAAATCAGCTTGATAAAGAGTATCTCTATGTAAATGATTTATTCCTTTTTGTGGAAAACTCTTTTCTATTGCTGAAACACCGGTCTTTACTAAAACTGATTCTATTGTTTTAGCTATACTTTCTTCTAGCTTTACATTACAGAAATCATCTTCTTTGCATTTTGGTCGAACGCCTTTGTGACTTTGTAAGTATTTTTGATACATATTTGCACCATATATATCTGTATCTAGATTATCACTAAAATAGAGAAAGAAAATTGCACAATGATAAAGTCATTGCTTTAAAACGTCATTAATACAGCAATGTTTGAACAAGATACCACTTACCCTATAGCATAAATTCGCTCTAAATTAATTTTACTGCCATTTAATTTTGATGCTTGTTTTCTAAGGCAATCTTCTGCGTATTTATAAGTAAATAAACTTGGCTTCCCAAGCACTGATGTATACTGAAGGTCGTTGCCAGTCAATTTCTGTCGAAGAAAGATAACAAAGTTATATTCAGCAAAAGGGTTCTATTTCTTCGAAATGAGACGCATGGAAAAGGCACTATATGTAGCACTAACGGCTCTCTTTCGCACTTCATGTTTTGTTTGTGCAAAGCAAAACAGCAAGTTTCAACAAAAATCTCATCTTTGGATGATTTTCTGATGAGAACATGAACGAAAAGTCTTTTTAAGACGTATTTCCTTCAAAAACACGATTGTCTCTCAATTAAGTGTTCTGGCGCTCGTCTTAGCCCTTCCTAGATGAATAATCATCACTTATCATTATTTCACCTTCTTCAGACAGTGCTGGACAGATACTTAATATTGGACGGATGTGGATTTGCATATATAAACCTTCTTTGACTCGCACTTATATTCGGAGAGAACTTCAAGACAGCATTGGAGCTTTAAGGTATGCAAATGTTTCTTATATTTTTCCTACAACTTGTGTATTTGCCACATCAATACCATACCTTGTATACACTTTCCAAACAACAAAGAAAAGCTCCGTTTCCAAATCTGAAATGGAATGCGCATGTGTGGATATAATTTCAGTTTTAGTTTCAGTTTCAATTACATTAAGTCAAAATAAATGATGATGAATCTCATTTAAAATCAATTTGTAATCACCTGTACCTTGGATTTGAAGCTTCACTCATCCATAAGAGGTCTGGATTAACAGCAATGATTGGAAGATTCTCTTTTGGTATGTTTGAAAGTGGTGCATTTGGCCGTCCGTTTGTTATCAGTAAATCAACAAGAACTTGCAAATGAGTTTCCCATTGTATTGGCTCACCCATTAGAATAATTCCTACAATTCAAAGAATAGAACTCTATTCTCCTTGGTGGAATAGAATACAACAGATTAAAGGAAAATACATTTGATGATGACAGCTACACAAACAAAGCATAACGTAGATGGTACCTTCTGCATTTAAGAGGTCACAGCTTCTATCTGGCAGCTACAAGCAAGTGAAAGAGATAGATTGAGATAAAAGTAGTCAGATTAAAGTCATCCCATCCTATGTGTTCACTGTTACCTTTGACAATGGTCATAATTGTTGAGGAATTGGCCACAGCTATGAGTGATACACATCAATGGAAAAGATGTGCCATGGAAAGTCGAGCTGGCATGTCCTGATGATGATGATGTTGTTTATAATGATGCTGGTGATGATGATGATTATGACGACAATGATGATGATGATGATAATGATTATGATGATGATGTACAGCATCTTATTTTCATTGGCTCAAATCTCGTAAAACAAACTCTTTGTGATTCTAATACCTTTGATGCTAATACTTCCTCAAAGAGTTATTCCTACCATATGAAATCTTTTCCTTCTGTCATTCATATCCAAAACTGGACAAACTTCACTGACTTGTTCCACAGTGGATACATTCTTGAAACCACATCTGCTTGAAGTTAAGGCTCTAATGGAAAATATGATCGTCTTGTATACAATCCAAGCATTAAGACACTTGCTTTAGAAGTGAAATGTATGTAATGGAATACTGAAAATGGTTACATCTCTACATAACAAACCTCAATGGGAACAAGACAAATGTTATTTATGTTTTCAGGAGTTCAACAAAATAAAAAACCACTATACAACTTTTATTCAAGGGACCCTGGATATTAAGTTTGTTATACTTAGAGGATTTTTATACCAGAATTTAATGGTATGGTACTATTGTGTTGTTAAGATACGAAAAGGCTATCTCTTTGATTGGTCCTTGTCCTGACACAACAACATGTTTGTCATGAAGGATGTTCATGTATCTTAACGGAGAATGAGACAACACAATCTGGCTTGCTTCAACCTACAATAGAAGATAACAATCATGCATCATTCAGGTGACTAGACTGCCAACAACAGCAATAATCGCAGTGCTAGATATATCTCAATGCAGGTTCTATACCTTTTGATGTAACTGTGTGCTCAGAACTCGAGCTTTGTGCTCCTCTGTCTCACAACCACTGTTTGTAAGAAATATTATAGGTATGTCAAGTTGCATTATTTTACGTATCGCTGCAATTGCAGACGGTATTACACGCCTTCCTCTAACTAAAACTCCATCAATATCAAACATTATGCCAAATTTATGACCGATGTCTCTCCGGCTTAAATTATCTTTAAATAATACACTGGCAGTCTGGTCGATTTGGTTGATCCTGTCATGGCTATCAGACGTTTGACCATCATAACCTTTGCCACTATCTTTGCATCTTCCAGCATGTACTGAAAATGCAACAGCCTTTGCTGAAGTTGGCCGTGTTCTTGATTGTATTGCAAATCCTATTTGCAGTGTACCATTTTTCAGAAAATGTCTCAAAGTCATTGCTTTTTAGTTCTTATGATTCAATTCCTAAATCCGCGTTCGATTTTTATATTCAAAAAAGAATATATTTATCTTTGTTCTTTTCTAATGACGTTGCATGTTGTATTTACTATCATAATCACAAAAACAGTTGCAAATTCAGTTGTCATCACTGATAGATAGATACCCGGGTAGGCCTTTTTAGGTTTAGGCCCACAGCAGTAATTTGCTTTGTAATGGTTTCCCTCCGTAGTTGAGTTCCTTCCTTTTTTCTTCTCAAATCCGAGATATAGTTGATTTCATAAAACACAGCAACAATTGCAGGGAGATTTGGAAAACTGCAGATAAAACAGACCAAATGAAATGTTAGTTCATCTTTCTTGGCCTTTGCCGCTGCTTCTGCTAAAAATTTCTGCCATGCAAAAAACCACTGATGGTTCCTAAGGACGTCCAATGACTTCCGGTATGTAGATTGAATTTGATTGGCTATCATTTTGCAGAGAACAATGGCACAATCTTCAAACCATGTGATCCTTTTTCTTCTGAATCCACCATTATCAAAACTTGCACCTTGCCTTGCTGGCAGATTCTTGTAGGGAAAATGTCCGCCCATCTACGCAGAAGAGGTGGGCCTACTGAATCTAAGACTCAGTCAAGTGAAGGTTTATCTGCAGAATCGAAGCAACGTTTTTTGTGAAAGAAGAATGCAAAAGATTGTCACTTTATGAGCTTTCCTTTTTGGCCCTTTGCATCTTAGGCCTAGTTTGCATAGCCATCTTACCTCACTATTATTTGCCAGAACCAAAGAAGGAAAACAGGAGAAGGAATGGACATTTACAGCTGAAAAAGCCAGAGAGTATCTTCATGGAATTACAAACATCGGACATCGTACAGTTGGAAGCTACAGAAATGACATTCTAACAGTGAATTATTTGATGAAAGAAATTTATACCATTATTTCACATGCACATGTTTATTATAACTTTGATGTTGATATACAAACTGCATCTGGTGCATATTCACTCCATTTTCTTCATAAAGAGTTCACAGTTGCATATAATAACATCACCAATGTAATCGTACATATGTACCCAAAAGATCCTAAAAATGCATCTGAAATCAACGTTATGTTAAATGCTCATTTCGATACACAACCAAGAACAGAAGGTGCAAGTGATGATGCTGTCAGTTGTGCGATCATGCTTGAAATCATGCGTGCGATATCTAGGTCACCCCCAAGAACTATCAAACATGGAATTGTTTTTCTTTTCAATGGTGCAGAAGAAGGTCTTTTAGATGGCAGCCATGCTTTTGTAACAAAACATAAGCTGGCAAAAACAATTAAAGCATTTGTCAATTTAGAAGCAGCAGGATCAGGAGGAAGGGAGGTCGTCTTTCAAACTGGACCAGGTCATCCATGGCTAATATATGAATACGCAAAGTCAGCAAAATACCCATACGCATCAGTTATGGCACAAGAGATATTCCAGTCAGGAGTAATACCATCAGATACCGATTTCAGAATTTTCAGAGATTTTGGCAATCTTGTCGGTATAGATGTGGCATATGCATCAAATGGGTATGTGTATCATACATACCATGACAATGCCTCCGTTATTCCTGACGGTTCAATTCAAAGAGGTGGTGAAAACATATTTGCTGTTATTAAATCGTTATCAAAATCACCCTATCTTATTCATGAAGAAGAATTCAAAAAGGGTCAAATGGTGTTTTTTGATTTGCTTGGACTTACAATGATTCTTTATCCTAAGAGAATTGCAGTTATCATTGATATTGCATGTGTTATAATGACACTTTGCTATGTTTTCCTGCAAATCATCAAAAGAAAACCAAATTTGATGACTTTCATTGTTACAACAAGTGCTGTTATTGTCTCATGGATTGTGGCAATTATTTTTGCACTTGTAGAAGCATACATACTGACCAAACTTGGGAGATCATTGTCATGGTATAACAAGCCATGGTTTGCTGTGGTCCTTTATGGAATACCTGCATTAATTGGACTTATTCTTGCTCATCATTTGATGAGATACATAGCAATGAAGCTATGTGATGAGAAACAGCATTATAATAATGACGATTTGTTGTACGAAAGAAGCTGTGTCCTTTCCCACATGTTCATTCTATCATTTTTCATGATCTACATGACTTACAAGAGCCTTCTTTCAACATACTTATTAACTGGCTATCTGCTCTTTCCACTAATCTCTCACGCTGTCATAAATAGAATGCTAACCTCTTCTAAAGCAGACGTTAACTTCACCAAGTACCTCATGACTTTCCACTTTGCATCCATCGCTTTCCCAACCATTCTTTCGACATATCATTTATTTGCACTTTTTGATGTTTTTGTACCAATTATGGGACGTCAAGGATCTGAGATTCCACCTGATTTAGTATTTGCCGTTGTCTCATCTTTATGCATTATCATTGTGTCACTATACACCATTTCTCTCGTCCATCTTGTTGAGAACAGATTGTTCATTGTAAAAGTTCTTAGCATGCTGTCATGTTTTGCTTTTCTTCTTGCTGCATCTGGAATCATGTTCCCATACTCTTCTCAGAATCCTGTTGCTCCAAAACGATTATTCATGCAACATGTTGTTCGTAATTTTCGCAATGAAGATGGTAGAATTGTCAAAAATGATTCTGGAATATGGCTTGTACCACTGGATTATCTTGGTCTAAAACCAGTTCAACATCTGAAGTCATTAAAATCAGCTGTTCAAGTGGAATGTGATGGACCATACTGTGGATTTCCATACTTCTATCCGATGTGGAAATTGCTGAAAAAGACATGGTATTTGAAGGGTCCTGTACCATTTGTCCAGAAGAAAAAACTGGCAACATTCAAAGAAATAAAAAGAGAAAAATCAATGATAATACCATGAGGTTTTATTATCATGTAATTGGACCTGATCACATGACCCTTTACATTACACCAGAATCAAATCACAAATTAGTTGCATGGTCATTAACTAAAGAGACACCAAATGGACAACCTGATTATGATGGAAAGCTGACCTTCTTTACTTATTTTGCTCATGGATTTTATGCAGAACCTTGGGATTTTTGGTTGGAATTTGAAATTCCCTCAAATTCCGAGAATGATAATGTAATTGCTAACATAGCTTTGGCAACTCATTTTCTCCATGGGCCATTATCAATGACAAAGTTCTTGCAAAATGTTATTATTGAGCTGCCATCTTGGGTGATTGAAACATGCTGGGTGAGTTCTTATGATGTTTGGAAGATTACAAAAACAATGGCGTGATTTTTTGTTCAAAGGAACTCAAATTTCAACTTTCATTAGACATATTTTGAACATTTCATTTTTTTGTTCCATGATAGAATGTCTGCATTTTAAATTTTGAACTAAACTGAACAAAATATAAAGTTTTAATAATTGTTTGTCTGAGTTTTTATCGTTTCTGCTGTGTTTCTTTTTCTTTTTTTATTGCTTATGTTTTGTTAATGTTTTACTTCATTAATTTCAAGGGAATACTGCTTGTTTTGTATTTTGCCTAGACTCTGACACAAGTCGGTCAAAAATTTTGATAAGCCCAATACCTCTCTTGATATTTCGTTAATACAATATTCCTTATGCAAATATTATCCCGAATAGCTTCAAACGAAATAAAAATGTTTTATGAGTTACCCCAAGGCTCAGCGTAGAGTTCTTTGTTGTTCGATAGGCACCACAAGGTTCGAGTTGAGGTCCTATGCTATTTAATCAGCATGCTGTTGTTGTTGTTGTTGCATGTTCAATCAGAGTTTTACTTCCTTTTTGGATGCGATGCGGGCGGTGATCACTTTCATATCCCCGTGTTTGTGATGGAAAATTGGCAACTTTAGCGATGCAAATACTTAATTATGACCTTGTCAGAAGTTGGTAAGAGAGTTCAGCCTTCTTTTTATGAAAATCAAGTAGGCTTTCATGCGTATTTCGCAATACTTTTGTTTAGGTCTAGGCCAGTTTTCCAAAGCCAAAGGACGACACGACATGGCCAAAAAAGGCTGATGGTCAAGCCTTGCTCAAGATGCAGCCTGCATTTATGGCTTAAGCCAGCAATTATTTATATACATTTCCTTGTGAATATAAATTTTAGCATTTTCTGTTTTCCTTATTCTAGATCTGCATAGAGACTTCATTCAGTCATGCATTGATGGAGATTTAAAACATGTTTTGGAATTAGCGTACTATCAAAGTGATCTTGTACAATCATTGATCAATGGAGATATACCTAGCATGAATGAAAATGGATTCCCTGGAGAATATCAACCTGGAGAGTACATTCATGCAGCCGCAATTGCTGGTCATTGTGAAATTGTTGCTCAATTGATTAATTTAGGAGCTGAACCAAATACTGCATCAAGGTTTGGTACGCCATTAGAAATCGCATGCAAACATGGAGGACTTGATATAATAAGATTATTACACACACATGGTGTGGATCTACATCCTGATGAAACCGATATATGGAACAGCCCCATATACATTGCTTGTGAACAGAATCATAATGAAGTTGTGCAGTATATCTTGTCAGTGAAGTCAGAATTACTGACGCACAAAACAGAAGAGTTCATTGATGGATGCATTCTATTTTGCTTAGCATGTGCAAATCAGAATCTAACAACTGTGAAACTTCTTGCAGAAAAAGGAGTCGATATAAATGCCATTGTCCGTCTTAAAGATGGTGCTGTAACTACTGCATTAGATGAAGCATGTAAAAGTGAATGCGAAGATGTTATACAATATTTGTTGCAACAACATGTTGAAATATCTGGGGCAACCATTCAGCAATATGCCCATTCCCTTGCTCCCTGCTTTAGAAGGTAAATCATTATACTCCTTGAGAATAGTGTCATCAGATAAAACTGAAGGTGATGGTGAAATGGTGTTTTAGTGCCAATTGATAGGATCTCACTAGTAGGTTAACTAATCGATATCTCAAACTAGGCTGTCACACTACTCTGGCTGGGCTCAAACCTTGACCACACTGAGCTTCTGACACCAAGAGTCAGCTGGATTACAACACGAGACCACATCCCCTTCAAAATGATGATTGGGGGCTAAAAATTTTAGGGAATTTGATGATTTTGTCATTCTCTGACATCATATTTTTGTTTTCCTTTGTTATAAGGGGTTCAGTGCCCCTCCCCCAAGTACACTAAAAGATCTTGGTTTTTACATTTATAAAGTTTCACATCATTAGTAGATTTTTGTTTTCTTTTTTCTAGCATGAAAAGAAAGTTTACCCCATCTTCAAGTATCAGAGGAAAGCGACCATCACATGAGCCCATTCAAAATTTTTACACGTTTCAATGGAGTGACAAAAACCTCACAACCATTCATCAAAGTTGGCTCTCACAAAATGTTGAAAACATTCATTCGATTGAGTTATTTCACAACAAAATCACTGAATTGCCCGATGAGTTTTTTGTGTTTTTGCCAAACCTTGAGGAACTCGATATCTCCATGAATTGTCTTCTCATGCTTCCTGGTAAAGGTTTAGATACTTGCAAGTAAGTTATTTGATCTTCAAAATTGCTTCTTCTTACGTGGAAATAAAAACTTTTATCATTCGAAGGGGTCACATTTGAATAACTGCCTAGCAAAAGCCACAATGGGCCAACATTTTATACAAACTTAAGATTTTTAGTGAACAGAAGAAACACCAAGAACTAAACCTCAGGTCAAACTGGGATTTATTGGAAACCATACAGCATTTTTTTACCATTTATTTTTCCCTTCACCGATTCGGCTGTTTTCAACCAATTTGTTCTCTACTTGTTTCCTTTCACTTTTGATTCACATTCAAATTTAATTCCCACAATTTTTGCTACTGGGTTGTTGCATTGTTGTTCGATTGCTGTTAGATCACTTTGCGATTTGACTTGCTTGAATACTGATAGTTCTAATGCTTATGTATCGTTATTGTTAATATGCAAGTGTATTCCCTTCTTTTCTAGGATTTCAAAATTATCAGCATCAAGAAATTCTCTCATTTCATGTCCATTAAACTTGTTCAACAACAAAACAATACAGAGCCTTGATCTGTCTCATAATAAGTTGAAATATCTGCCACCAACAGCAAATGGTGAACGCACTTCTCAATCAAGTGATGTCGATCTTGATGCCAATTGGACTTGCAGCAGTTTGGTAACATTAAAACTTTCGGACAACCAAATTACGAATTTGCCATCAGCAATGCATGGAGCAACGAGAATTGAGAAATTGAATTTATCAAATAATGAACTCGTTTCATTTATTACACCTTGGAATTGCCCAATGGTTAGTAGAATTTATCTTTCTTTTGTTTATTAATCTTATAAGTTAGTGATGGCATCAGGAGAGAACAAGGGGGCTGTTGTCTCTTCGTAATTCTCTATCAGAAGTAGCCAGCTCATCAGTCATAGAAAGAATTTGGCTAGGTAGCGAATTGAATCAAATGAAACTAAAATCGCTTGTTTTTCTCATTGAAGAGCCTCTGATGGAAGATCTAACGAATCTGGCGGAAGATTTCTGGAATAATCCCTCGGATGCTGGCAGTAAATGTATAACTATCATGTAATAAGTAAACGATTGCTCCATTTCGACTCGTTTACTTTTCTAAACTTTTATTATTTTCTTTTGTAGGAAGATTTGGATCTCTCAGGAAATGCATTCGCATCATTTAATTACAATGTTGAAGTTTTCTGGACGAAATCTCTACGAAGATTAAACTTATCAGGAAATCTAATTTCGCTCATTTCGTGGAATATTTGTCATCTGGAAAATCTGTTAACCCTTGATGTAAGCAAGAATGCATTAGAGAGCCTGCCACCACCGCATTATTGGAGTGTGAAGTCTTTAAATAAACTCAATCTTTCTCATAATAAGGTTATCTAATGTTTCTTATTTTCTTCCGTTTCGTTCTACTTAATTGACTTGCTGAAACGCCTTGATAATTGTTTGAATCAGATGTATCAGTTTGAATCAGTTAAAGCTTTCACCAATAAGGAAGTGGAAGTCTCTGATTCGTGGGGTGCGATCTACACCTGGCTTTTTTTCTGTCAAAGTCAGTTGTTTCGGTCTATTTCTAAAGTTGTTTTCTTTATTTCATTTCAGTTGTCCGCAAGCTGTGGTCCAGAGGGGTTTGCAGATGTTCTAAAGAGCAACATTGAAATTGCAATGTCAGTAGGGAAAGACCCAACTTTCTTATCCAATTGTGAATTGCCAGTTGACCAGTTTCAACATTGTCTTCAAGCACTGGATTTAAGTTACAATAATCTTGAAATGGTACCAGAAACGATTTGTTCTCTTTATGGCCTGGGTGAATTGATTCTGAGTAATAACCCACGTATTACACGATTACCACCAGAACTTGGTAAACTACGTAATATTTGGAATCTAAGATTAGAAAACTTGAATATTCAAGATATCCCGGAAGATATCAAAGGTAAAATATTATTATAAAGATATTATACAAATTCACTATTGATTTACAATGATCGTTTCAATATTAATCAAATCAAAGTATTTTATCTCTGATAATATTTATAACATGTCTTTATTGATATTTTAGCTTCTCGTTCTGCAAAGAAGATGTTGGCTCATCTCAGGAGTAAATTAAGAAAGTCTGTTCCCTTCAAAAGAATGAAGCTTATGGTTGTTGGCTTACAGGTACTTGCAGTATCATCATTAATCATTCTAACTAATATCATTGATGTTTCATATTGTTATATCTTGTTCTTTTCCAATATGATTTGCTCTTTTAGGGCCGTGGCAAAACATCCTTACTAGCCATGCTTCAAGGCAAGAAAGTTCCATCTGAAAATATTGCAACTGTTGGGATTTCTGTTGAACAATGGACTTTGCAACCACCAGCGAGTCCAAGAAAATTGTCAAAGTTCTTTTATTCGGTAAGCAGCTCCATTCCTTGTTTTTAAGTTATCTCATTTTATAAATATGCAATGTGCTGAAGAAGGCTGAACAAAGCCGAAACACAAAAGAGTCCAATTGGAGGAAAGCCTTGGATTGTATGGCTTGGAGAGTTACTCGGCGATTTCATTGATCTCTATGGCTCAGTGGAAACGTAGTTGGCTCTCTGGTCATGCAGTCCAGGTTCGAATCCCATCTAAAGTGGTATGGAATAGATAGATAACAATTTTTGTTATTCCAACTTCTCGTGAGCAATATGAATGACAACTTTTTAAAACATATATTGCTTCAATTCACGGCTAAATCAAAAAATAACTCAATGCCAACATGGTGACGACCAAGTCTATGAAAAGATGAAAATTAGTACCCTGTTTCTGTTATTGGGAGGGCAAGATCATTTTTTAGGTGTGGCTGAATTGCACCAATAGTTGGTTATAACTATAGTCTGTTGAAAGTCATGCAATTTATTCAGAAAGAGTTTAGCTTTTTATTATTGCTAATTTATTCCATTTTCTGAGTGGTCAGGTTCTATCCATAACTGTTTACGATTCCCTGTAGTGCATTGTTTCTTTAACATAGTTGATGTTTCATAAGGCTATGGCTAAACTAGGAGACGCGCGCAGCATTGTATTTGGCGTGGCTCCCAGGGTGGCTAAACATGCGAGTGACAAGCGAGCAACATGTCCCCCGAGTCATTTGCATGTTGCAGAGACAAGAAATGTTTCTGTTGTCTCCAAGAAACATTTGCGTGTCTGTTGCTACAAATGATCTCGCGCGCTACAATGTTTCAGAGGTGGACAAACTGGGAGACACCGAAGGGACATCAATGTCGTGTGCAACATATCTCCTAGTTTAGCCAGGCTTTAACATTAGGAGTTCCATACAAAATGTCCTTAACTATCGTGTCAGTCATTCTCGAAATATTGAACCTTCTTTTCATCAAACCATGTTTCTTCTTTATATCATAGCAAACCCAACAAGATCAAGAGATTGTTTTTAGCACATGGGATCTGGCAGGACAACACGTCTACTATTCAACACATCAATGTTTTCTTACCAGTAATACTTTGTACTTAGTTGTATGGAATGTTGGACATGGTCAAGAAGGTATCGATGGATTGGCACCTTGGCTTCTTAATATACAGGTATACCTTATGACAACTGTTGTATTTCGATCTAAGCAAGCTCCTTCGATCAGTTTTCCTCGTTGAGTGAACTGTCTTTTTCTCTCCCTTGCTGCTTTCTGTTTTTGCCCGATCATCTTCCGAGTTTTTTATTTCTATTTCTTATCAGTGTTTTCCAGTTTGCTCTGTCAGGCGAAGATCGTTGCCAAGAGCTTACGTCAATATCAGAGTTCTTTGTAACACTCTTTATCTGATCCATGCATCTTTGCTTTGGACGTCCTACTTTTCTCTTTCCCAACTCTGATTTACAATATAACAACCGCTTTGGTATTCGTTGATCATTTGATCATTCATTCTTTCTTCGTGACCTCAATCTCTTCATTCCTATGATGGTTTCTATACATTTCTGATTTATTCTTCCAGAACCTCTAAACTTGTATCCTATCTTGCCCATTGATGCTGAGGAGTTCTTTCAAATAGCTCGTATGAAAGTTTTGTAATTTTTTTCGACGGATGTGAGTATGTTGCCCAAGTTTCTATACCATGCAGAATAGTTAACAGAATACCGGCATTAAAAGCCATATTCGTGCCTAGATTTGATTTTCTACTATTCCTTAACTCTTTTTGCAGCTTACTGTACGTAGCAACTGTTTTACTGACTCATTTCTGTGCTCAGGTCTTAGACCTTTTTATCTTTGACATTCAAAGTTTAAGGTTGAAAGAAAAGGCCAAAAAATTTATCTACCAAAAATAATAACTGTTTGATTAAGTAGGTAATTCCAGCTTTTTTTTTTCAGGCAAGAGCACCGAAAAGTCAAGTAATAATTGTTGGCACACATTTGGATAAATTACCTGCAGGAAAAAGAAAAGATCGATTAACGAAATTGGAATCAGACATTTTCAGGAAATTTGGCAAAAAGGGTTTCCCTATGATAAGTGGAAATGTTTTTGTTTCTAATCAAAGTGGTGAAGGCCTTTCAAAATTAAAGGAAGTTATTTACAGAGTTACGTCTAAAATGCAAGATTCAAATTTGCTTGAACCTATGATTGGCAAAAAGGTATTCCAATCTTCATACTTATATTCTTAGTGCATTAACATAATGCTTATTCGTTCATACTTTGTACTTACATTCATTCTTTGCTGACTCCATATTACTATCTATATCTTCAATCATTAATACTGTCACTCGAACTGAGATTAATTCATACTTTCGTTTTTTCCTTACTTCATGCTTAATTGCATCTATACTTGTATTCAAACCAACATTCATTTCATGCCAACTCGTGCATAAAATTCAAACGAATATTCACTCTTGTATTCATAGTTATAATACGTTCGATTCTTGTAATGATACTCGACACTTCATATCTCGCATTCTCATTGGCTTTGCCTGTTACTACTTTTATATGCTTTCATATGTACTTGATTTTTTAAGTTATATTCATTTTTACTTTTTTTTCTCAAGGTACCTTTAAGTTACTTACAATTGTACGATGCAGTAACACGAGAGAAAGAGAAAAGAAATTATAATAATGATCCACCAATTTTAACGACTGATGAATTTCTTCAACTTGCAAAAGAAAACCCAGATAATGATATTTTGGACCAGGATGAACTTGATCATGGTACGTCATTCAAAATACACCTTTTTGCCTGTTGTTAAATCCACATTGTTACCAATGTAATTTCTATAATGTACCCACTCTTTTATTTCCTGTATGCACATCATCCTTTCTATCTACAAGTAGTGTTTCTTCCATTAAATGCCTGACTTTTTTATCTTTTCTTTTAAGCTGCAAAATTTCTTCATGATCATGGCGTATTGCTTCATTTCACTGATCACATTCGAGGATTGAGTAACCTATATTTCATTGACCCAACGTGGCTCTGTGATATGATTGCTTTGCTTGTAACTGTCAAAGAGAAAAATCCATTCGTAAAAAGTGGTTATATCAGAACGGTTGATGTCATGTCAGTGCTAAGAACCCAAGACTTCCTCCTGAATTCATTCCTCAAGTAAGTTTGGTATTTTCAAATTTATCATCTGTTGATTAGTTCTATGGGAAAGTTCTCTTTTGGTTGAAAGATTATAAGTCAGGACCTGGCCAACCATATAAAATTGTTTGGCAAACGTATAAGATATACTTTATAAGACATGTTTGACTGTTTGGCTACGTCACGAAACATTTTTTGGTCAGCAAACTTTGCTAGCAATGTTTTGAACAACAAGACATTTTGTACTTGTCAGACTCCCCAGCAGAAATATTTCTTGAGCATTGTGTTTTGTACTGTAGCCTTACAGTCAAAGATTTTGTTTTACAATCCAAATTTTCAGATTTGACAAGAATCGAGGGCCTTACACTATAATTGCTCCTAGCAGCTGATGATGTGTCGACCTTTTTTGATCACTGGCTATGATGATTTATAACTTGACTTAGGTCTTGGAATTGCTTTCCGTATTCTAATATAACTGGACATTCTACCCTTGTACAGTTTGTTTAAGATCTTACAATGCCCTGCAAATTCTTTTCTATTTCTATTGACTACTCTTTGGTATATTTTACGAATTGCATGCTCTATTCGCCATTTTTCTGTTTTGTTCCAGCTCAGGACACTAATAGCCTATTCATTGACTAATGTTATTAAAACAAGGCTTTTTTATCCTTGAACTTTTATTATTATTAAAACAAGGTATTTTTTTACTTTTGACTAAAGCAAATTTTCTTTAATAGTTCTTACAAATAATGGAAAGATTTGAAATTGCCCTACGACTCGACGATGAGAAGATTCTGATTCCTTCGATGTTGCCAAGAGATAAACCCCTTTTCATTATGGAAAATGCATCACAATTTGGAACAATAAGCGATGGAGGAAAAGATCGACTGAGCAAATTTATGAGTTTACCAAGGAATCAGATGTCAGCACAGAGCAAGTTTAATGTGGAATATGTCATCAGAAATTATCATTTAAGCTATGTTCCTGCTGGATTCTGGAGCCGTCTGATTGGTTTGTTGTCTATATATTTCTTTATCTATTTAATTAGATGGATTGTTCGTTGTTTGATATCTTTATTCAAATGAAAGATACCTGGTGTTGAACTTCAGGATCGCTCCCTTGAGTGATTGAAAGACGCATACACTTCGCAAGGTGCGGGCTCCTATGCCTAGGTCAGGAGAGCACTGACAGCCCAAGGCTAATCTAAGCAGAGGGAGCCAAGTCCTTTCTCTCGAGGTAGCCACACTTGGTAATTAGTTGTACCATTTTGTCTGGAATGTCAGAAAGCATGCGTACCTTCTCATACCTCATGGCGACTTTGACGTAATTGATAAACTTAGTCCACACTCAGAGATTTTGGGACAGATCTGCTCCTGTTTTTCCCATTCTCACCTAAGCTGTCTTCTGTCTCAGACTCTGATCCTGGCTAGCACTACCCAATAAAGAATTCATGCTTGCTCGCTTCATTGCTGGATTGGCATGATGGCATCATCCGCTTCACTTAGAAACTGATATTGGTTCCAAGGAAAGAAGTAAGAGGTTGTCCTTCGGATCCAAAATGCTTGTACCGAAGAAATTTATAATCTAACTATTTTCTTTTTATGTGTCTTGTGTGAGCCATGTTGCATTGTTCCACAAGATAATTCAATTTCAGAAACTGATCCTGCTTTGAAAGAGCTACAAATATGACAAAAAGTGCTCGCCTTGACTTTGATTTAGATATTGATGATCTTGATCTCTGTATCGATTATAACATTGTTAAATCAATATTTCCTTAACAAATCTTTTTATTTCAGCTCGACTTATCATAGCAGTACACAAATGGGGAATGATCTTCAACGAGCAGGAGTCAAATGGGGAGAACTCCGCTGATAATTATGAATCAACACCTGCAAAAGGAGCAACATTTACAAAGAATTTCTCAATGATATATTGGAGGGAAGGAATCTTTGTCTGTTATGAAGCTGGAAGATTCTTAATTGAATCATTTAAGGATGATGTAAGTTTGAGTTTGAAATTTATATTATTGATTTGATACTAATCTAGCCTAATTATTAATCTATTAGTTATTTTATTGATTGATTTTTTTATGTTATTTTTTTTGATAGATTGATGATCAACGACCGAATGAGGGTTTGTCGATAACTGTTTGGTCCAATTTTGGTGACTTTTCCGTCATGGGTTTCATTGTCGATCAAATTGATCGACTAATCTCAGAATGGTATCCAGGTATTTTAAGTTGTTTTTATGTTTCTAGAAATAAAATTTCTCCATAGTAGATTACTGTTAAGTCCTGTTCAACTTATAAGAAACAGTTGATCGTGGTCGCCACAGCGCTCAGATCGACTGCAACTGACAGAATCAGTTTATCAGCTAATGCCAGAAGTAGAACATGCCCGAACTATTGGAACTTTTCTCCGACTAGTTTTCGTCGAAAAGGAAAAAGTTTCCAATTAGTCGCCAGAGTGCTTATATCGACAGATCAGTTGCGATGAATTAGTTCCAACAATCGCCTGTTAGTAGTCAGCAAATAGTTCTAACTGTGTGCAATGTCGACATATGCTTGGTTTTAAAGATTTTGAAATTTTCATCGCAAAAATACGTAATGTATGTAATGTTTATTTGTTCCAAGGTTTGGAAGATCTTGATGAATATGGCGCAATGACAGTTCAAAGAATGATCCCGTGCCCAACATGTGCAACGTCATTCAAACAACACAAACTTGCGCAGTACGTTGAGGATAAAAACAAAATCACTGACATACTCCATTATTTCAGAAATCCAAAATTCGTTAACCAGTTTTCATTGTCTGTTTGTGCCCTTGCAGCTGTTGGTCATGAAGATATTTTATGTTCAAAGCATCCAGATGATCCGGTCCCGTTACTTAATTTGGTCCCAGATCTCTTGCTTACAGACCTACCGCCTTCACTGTTGCTAGCAAAACGTCAACTTGATTTTGAACCAAGTGAAAGAAATCGATTGGGTGGTGGTGGAGCTGGAGAAGTGTTTCGAGCATTTTATAAAGGAGAGCAAATTGCAGTTAAACGATTTCATTCTACCAAAAGTTCAAGGTGATTTTGTCAATTGATTTTATTCTCTGTCTAGTCACACGTTTTTCTAAGGAACCTTTAGTTATAGTCGATGCTTTAATGCCTTAATTTTCGAGCAGCTCAAAGTTCCCTTTGCAGACCCTTGTCGTGAAATGTGTTTGAATATGTTGAATAATAATTTCACCAGCAGATTCAGATGAATTTGCTTTGATTTCAACTTTAAATCGAAACATTTCGAAAATGTTTAATGAATGACGCTTGTATGCTCACAGAGTCGTTAGAATTTGAATTTCTCATCAGAACACATATGCAGTAGCATTTGAAATCAATATTTTGCATCGTTTTTCTTTGTTTTTGTTTTTGTCGTATCTTAGGTAGTTTCTTAAAGGCCCTAAGTTTTTTTTGGAATTATCAACCTTGTGTTTCTTGTAAAGGTGTACATAGAGACTAACGTTTGATATTATATATAGCGTACAGTACCTATGGTAACATCGTATGGTATGGTACTATACATAAAAGGCTTTTTCTAAATCCCTCTCTGATTTTCAATTGTGTCTTGTTCCTAATTGCACTTCTTATTTTTTTTTTTAGAAATTTTGACGGTGATTTCAGTTCTGGCTACAGAAGCAGCTCAATGGAAGAGCGATCTATGAAAAAGTCATCAATTTATATCCCTGTGGAACAGAGTATTTGTGATCAGCTTGAAGACAATAAAGTTGTTCGAGTTTTCTGGGAATTGAGACAGGAAGTAAGTCCATTCGTCACATTTCCGGTTTTAGATTTCAGGGGCCAAATGACACAAATTGGTATGGGTGTTTGTCGCTCATATAGGGGTGGGTATGTCTCGAAATTCTCGAAAAGGGGTACCACGTTGTCTGCAAATCTCTTTACAATGGGAATGGAACTTCTGGGATCTATGAAATTCACATTCATGATGTTTGATGGGGTTTTAAAATGCATTATTAAAAGTAGTTCGGTTCATGAAGGCTCAGGAATACACCCTTGCCCCATCTCGAATTCATCGCCATTACTACTTCTTCTAAGCTTCATAAATATATACAACCATTCATTTCAATGCAGGTTGCTGTTTTATGTCGTCTGCAACATCCATTTATAATTGGATTTCTTGGCGTCTGCCGTGTACCGCTTTGCTTTGGACTGGAACTAGCACCGAAAGGAGGTTTATTCTCAATAATCGATGAAATCGCACACAAACGAGATTTAGAAATTCAAGCATCTCCGAATAATCCTCCAGTGTCTGACAGCATTCTGGGAAGGAAATTGACGTATAAGATTGCATTGCAGGCGAGTAGATAGTTATTGAATTCCAAGTCATAATCTGAAGATACATAAAGTAGCTATCTTCCAATTATCCATGTTTTAGGTCGTATTTCATTGGGAATTAAAATGCCTGCTAAATTCAGAACAATTTAGATTTCACATTGGAGATATTTCACAATCAACTGAAAACAACAAAAAACGATGGGTTTAGCAGAATTGGGTTTGTTTTGAGTTGTTTTCGACTCTACTATTGCGAAGCAAAATTCAGAAGAGGCCCTACACAGTCTATGAAATCTTGTTCTTGTTGGAAAAGATAGTTCTTCAGAACCTACTGCTGCAGAATTATGTATGATGTATTCGTGGGAATCCGACGTCTGCCAAAAGTACCAGTCTGAATCAGCCCCAATCAAAATGCCATAAAAGTACGACTGTTTAGTTGTTTTAACTCTTTCAATTTCTTTTCCCAAGGTTGCCCATGCGTTGTTATATCTTCATGAATCAGAAATCGTTTATCGTGATTTGAAATCAGATAATATTCTTGTTTGGACACTTGATGAGTCAGCATTAGTCAATGTCAAGCTTTCCGATTATGGCATCTCATGTTTTGCAACGCCGCAAGGGGTTGTGGGAGAAGGCGGCACACCTGGGTTCCAGGCTCCAGAAGTTAAAATTGGTTGTCCATATGATGAGAAGGTTTTATCTTATTTTATGTTCATTTGAATTTCAGCTGTTTAACTGTTTAACAATATTTTATTCGTTGATTAATTATATTTGTTTTCTTTAGGTTGATATTTTCTCATATGGTATTTGGTTGTATGAGTTGATCACGGGTCATCGTCCTTACAGAGAACACAGAACGTCTGCTGAGATACGTAAAGCAGTTAACAATGGAATACGTCCTTCATTGAAAAATGCTAATGTTGAATGCAAAATGCCATACATTGAAATGCTTATGCAGGTATTATGATGCTATTAGTGTTGCTAAACATCCTTGATGCACTCATGATACCCCAAAACCCAATAAATCAATTTACGACTGATCCCTAAGACTGCCCTCGATGAGAATATGTTCTCCACATTGTGTTTATCATCCTTGACGTTTCTAATGAAGCTCTTAAACCCAATCAGTGGACCCTTTTTTTCACTCTACTATACTCATAATATAGATACACCATATAGATAAAACTTTCCAATGTGCTGAAGTCCCAGTATTCTTTGCCTGTCTGTCATCCATGATCAAAAATCCACTCCACTCTGCTCACTGGTTGTAAAATTATTTAACTCTATTTATGATATCCTTACACTTGCCTGGTTAGCCTTTTGATTTAACTGAACGCCTGCTACCATTCCAGCATCTCCCCTCTATTCCTACCCCAGTTCTGCTTCTGAAACTTGTGCGAAATTTAAAAAGAAATAGATAAACTAGATCGTTCCCTTTCTCGTTTAGCTGTTTGTCTCTCCTTTGTTTTGGTTTGTATAGACCCTTTTGGTGTATCTGCAACAAATATATCTCAGACTGTAGTGACGATATCCCTTAACTTTATTGATTTATAAGCTCCATACTACAACTACATATGCAGAACTATCGTATAGACACAATCAGTAGACGTTTATTAATCAGTTATGATCGTTTAAATTTTCTTCTTTTTCAAAAGGAGTGTTGGGTTGGCGGTCCAGCTTCTCGTCCTTCGGCACTTGAAGTAACAAAAAAGATGGAAGACGCGAGATTTCTATGTCTTTATAATAGTTTCCCAAAACAAGATGAAGAAATACTGGAGCATGTTACTTGTGTTTTTCCACTTTGCAAAACTGATCAAGATAACGGTTTGTCCTTTGTATATCTAGAGAAATAATTTCAGTACTGGTGTTAATTTGTGTCTGCTTAAAATTTCAATAAATTTGCTTCAAATTCATATCACTTTATTTTCATTACCTTGTTAGATATTCAAGCTTCGAATCAACAAGAACAGGACCGATCTGATCCCCTCACTTCCGGAGACAAACTTCTACTTTGGTGTGGAAATGGGAAAGGCAGGAAATTTATTATAATGGACAGCGAAAATGGAAAGATTCAAAATGATTTACAAAGCCCTGGACATCGTGTTCTTTGCGCTGCTAGAGTTGGACAACGAATTTGGCTTGGCACAGAAGTATGTTGAATCTTATAGTTTTTGCTTACTTAGTTTGTTGAAAATCGCGCTCTTTTCTTTTCTTGAACCTTGAATCTACTATGCTCGATGAGAATGATTCGATTCACTGAGCAAAATAGTCTGCTTCCCTGATAGATCACAATGATTGCGTGATTATCGCTTGATTGTGGCGTATTAAACTCTAATGATAATTGCAGATTTTTTGTGCAAATTAAAGCCTATTTGCCTTAAACATGTGTGCTTTCTGTCATATCGTCGTGCAACAATCCAGCAATCTATTGGATCTTTCTTAATCCAGGCTTAATCTAGCGCGAAGCAAATCATTGATTGTCCTGTAAGCATGCGTTGTGTTGGTATAGAGGACTTCTCCTGTTCCTTACATTGATCTGATATTGATTATGTCTTTCATCTGTAAACAGGGCTGCCAAATAGAAGTGTTTGGATATCATTACTGGCAGATTCCAAAAGTATTATGGTCATTAACCACTCGAGATGCCGTCATGGATTTGTTAGTTGAGAACAGCAAGGTATCTGACTAATGCTTATTATGTTCTTATTCTTTTCTGCAGATGTTTCCTATCTTTCCGCTCACTCTATTCCGTTTATATTCCATTTTAGGCAACTGAGGGTCCACGAGTGTTTGCTTCACTTGCAAATGGTACAGTTCTTGTATTCAAACGAAAGAAATCAGAACCAAATACATCACATAGACATTTACGACGATATGAATCCCAGGAGGAAACTGACAGAGCGATAGCAATGGAGAAAAATGAATGGGAAGAACCTACTGTAAGTGTTATCATATTCTTTTTAGTTATTGTATCCCCACATTATTTCGGCCATGTTGTTGAGATGGGCTTATCTAAGGCTTTTTTTAAGTATTGCCTAAGCCAACCGAGCAGAGCTGCAAACACTTGCAGAGCAACGCCTTTACCGTTCCTTAACAATGTATAATGCATTCTTTTAATTGCCGGCCTCCTTTATTCCATATACAAAGGCCACTGATTATATGTAGATGATGACTTTAGAGTATAGATTATCTGAATCATGCGTATTTTCATCTGCAGATAATTAATCTGGCAAACGAGGGTCGTCCTGCTAAAAGTTTGGTTTTTACTAAAAATGGAAGTGAATTATGGGTTGCTTCAGGTAACTGCATTGCAATCATCAATGTATCGACTTTGCAGTTGGTTGAACAAATAAAGGTATTCACATTACATCGATACATGATTAACCAATTGGTCACCGATGGAGATAGATTATGGAGTATTGATAGAAGATCAGCTACAATATATCAATGGGATGTTGAAAAAAGACAAAAGACATTCAGATTTGATTGTGATTTATCATGTGATGCGACTGGAATTGTCTTGGCACAGCCTGTCACCGATCGGCTTTTTGATGAGATTTCAGATTCACCTCCACTGAGTCCAACTTCAAGTAAAAAATTGAACAATATTGTAGAAGTATCAGAAACAGATGAAACAGTGACTGAAAATGATAGCAAAGTATCCGATATTGGGGATGGCAATAAACCAAATACTACAGATGATAATGACAGTTTAAAGCAGACCAAATCATCATTAAATCTTCGATCATTGTCATCAAGAAACATCCGCAGAGTTCAGCCATCTTTCATGTTCCAACGCAGAAATCGAAAATCAAAATTGAAATCAAGAACAAGCCGATCAGACTTGGATAGTTCTGAAAAATGGAGACCTCGTTCTGGAGCAATGTCAGATGCGACTACGAGGCTTGGTTCAATGTTACTTGTTGGTGATACATTATGGGTTGGAAGGAGTGCTGGTGATGTGCTTGTTATTAATGTACGAAAACCAACAACAACAACGGTTTTAAACAGTGTTAACTACAGTGAACCCAAGCAAAAAGAACCATTTACATTTGGTGAAGTTCTGTCACAATTATCCGATGAAATTATCAAACAATTTGGTTTGTTAAAGGAAGTTTCTATTTTAAAGAAAATTGGAAAGGATCGCGTAATTGCAGTTTTTCGTACTGAAATGGAATTGCTGCGCAGACGAGCAGACAGCATGGATTTGGTAAATCGTAAGAAATTATCAAGACAAAATTTTGATCAATTTCGATTTTTAATTCTTGGAGCATGGCAAGCAGAAGATTTTGAGAAATTCTCTGCAGAAATACACGCCTTGCACAGTTTGGAAGAAAATTATTGAATATTTTAGCATTAGCTATTTTTATAAACATTTTTAAGAAATATTTTACGAAAGATGTTTTGTATTGTCGTGTGCTTGACTTTAGAATGTACGAGGCATCGAGAAGAAGAAAGTTTCTACACTGCCTAAGTATATTTTAAATGCGAAATTTGTGCCGAGAATTTTCAGTATTGGCAGAAGCGGTTATCTTAACGTTTTTGCAAAATATTTCTCGTAGATTTCGCTAAGATGTATATAGACAATAGAGAATTGCACTTAAAGAAAATTTTTTAAACTTGCATGATTTAATATACCCTAATTGTTTTATGCATCCAAGTATTATATAGGTATTGATTCTAGGTATAGAAGATTTGTATTTTCCTTATTTTCTAAGCTCAAAGGTTTTGCTGGTATGTTAAAAATAACTTTTCTCTGCTATTTCTAAGCTGCTTCTAGGCTGTTTTTATTAATGACTTAATAAGAAGCGTATTTGGTTGTATAATAATCATATTGTAATTCTTTAATGTGAAAGTTCATCCTTACATTTAGTCGGAAATATAAGTAAGAATTATGCATTGACCGTCCTTCTGTTGGCTCAGGACAATCACAGAATTGATTATATCACCATCTCCTGAATAATATAGTTGAATTTTTGTTGCTTCTTTTGATATGATTGCGTTTTTGAAATCTTCTACAGCCTCTTTATGGTCATCGCGATTCTGAAGAAGCTGTTCCATGAAAAGACTGGCCTACAAGAATAAAAGTGACAGAAAGTAAGTATCTATTTGTCTACTTGGCAGTGTTAGTATAAAGATGTCTCAAAGAGGTCTGTTGTTACTAGTCGTGATAATCGTAAACATCGTTGTCACTTTATATCTGATGACGACGAATGTTGCGATCTCTGCGACAACATCCCGGTCAGGAAACATCGATTAAATCTTTGATTTTCGGAAGTTTTTCTACTTCGTGGAGGACAATGTTTCAGTCGCACAGAACCTCTAAATAGGGATAATCAGCAGAAACACCTTGAAACATACTTATAAGACGGAAAATCTTAAAGCATGTTCGCAGATTTTTCCACTTTTATCGCCTATTTCAACAAGACCTATGCTACACATTATTATGCTAAAAGCAAAAGTTGATAATATAAAAACTACCTGGAAATATGAAGGATTTGTTATCTCATAAAGTGCTTTTTCTTGTTTTTCATCATTGTCAAAAGGTCCATCCAAATCCACACATTTGCGCCATTCATTGAAATAACTTTCGATTCTTTCTTTAATAACCAAGCTGTTTTTGGTGAGAAATTCTCTGAACGCAGATTTCGCTCTTGTTTCCAAATCTGGATGGAGGTGATGGATGTTAATTGATCAATCGATGAAAGCAAATTGATGGTCAATGAAAACATCTCAGCTAATTACGCAAAAGAAGTTACAAACAGGTTTAGTTTTATCAGCATAGTTTCATTATTTTAATCTTTTGTTTCCAGCAAAAACTTTAAAAGTTATAATCACCGTTTTTCTGCACAACAACGTTAGTATTTTCATCATTAAATCTCTTCTTCAAATCTTCTATGCTTGCATGAGCTGAAAAGGAAGAAGTATTTTTGGGTAAATTTTGATGCATCAAAGAGAGTGCATCAAAGAGAGTGCAATTTTCAAGAATGATATTATAACCAAGCCAGCGCAAGCTTCAAGAATCAAGAAACAACAAATGACTTCGAACATCTTTCTCACCTACAGCGATGAGATACGCTACAACAATGATTTTCCAACATGCCATTTTGTAAGTAAACTCGAGTTTTCAAAATTTCTTTTACTTAGATTTTTGCCTTCTCTTACTTTACAGTGCCTTGTCAAAAGTCAAATGGTGAAATCTTATTAAAGATGATGCTTAAAAAGACAGCAAATTAATCAGCTGAATTAACAAGCAAAGGTGTTAAAAGTAAACATTTTCAAGTAAGTCGCATTTTGCATGCTAATATTTTTATTTAAAGATGAAGCTGCTCAAATAAATTCAGCGAAAATACATATTTTTCACTAAGTTCCATGCGTTCAACTTTATAAAACTTTGGACTTTGAACAACTAGGTATGTACGTATAGAGTTCCTAGTAAAAAGTACCCATGGTTTAAAGGTTACAGTATGTGATGATGACAAACTGTAGATTTCCATGAAAATGATAAATCGCACTCATCAAGCTGTAACGTACCCATCTTCCACCATAGATATCTAACGATCCTTCGTTTTTGGGCTGTTGCAACACCTCTGATTGGTCTGATTGGTTTCAAAACGTGTTACAAGTAAACAAATGAAAGCTTATGAAGTAGCCTCGTTGTCAAGTCAATCAGCTGTTCGTGAAACGAGGTCATCTGAGAAAGGGCCTAAATTTGTTCTGTGACCATCTGCTGCAGCACGCCTCATTGCAGAATAAAATGGGCTCTCTTACTCCGATTATCAGATGGGCTGATTCGAAATCGAAAGTATTTCTTACAATTGAGCTTAGTGATGTCAAGGTTAGTTATTTTTCGGTATTTTACCTCGCCTTCATATCTTATAATTTAATTAATAACTTGTTTAGCATGCACGGCATGAAGAAGTTTTAGAACATACCTACAGAGAGACAGACCCCTAAGACTTAGAAGACTTTGCCTTTGGCCAAGACATGTCTTAAAATAATACCATCCGACTAACCACTGGGGCTTACTAAAACGTAAACAAAGAAAGCATGAAATTGATATTTTCTTTCTTTTTGAATACAGGAACCAGAAATCAAGATTCACAATGATTCACTTGAATTTCAAAGTGAGTTAAGTCTTGAGAAATAAGGCAGGCTATTTCAAACTGCGTCAGGTTGATTGATGATCTGGTCGATTGATGATTGGGTAGATTGATGATTGGGTTGGTTGATGATTAGGTTGATTCATGATCTGGTCGACTGATGATTGGGATGATTGATAATCTGGTTGATTAATGATTAGGTTGATTAATGATCTCACTGATTGATGATCTGACTGATTAGTGATCAGATTGATTAATGATCTGTTTGTTTAATGATAGGGTTAATTGATGATCTGGTTGATGGATAATTGGGTAGATTGATGATTGGGTGGATTGATGATTGGGTTGCTTGATATTCTGGTTGATTGATTATCTGGATGATTGATGGTAGGGTTGATTGATAATCTGGTCAATTGATGATCGGGTTGATTGATAATCTGGTTGATTGATAATCTGGTTGATTGATAATCTGGTTAATTTATGATCTGGATGATTATAATTTCTATCGTTCTTAAGGTTTTGGAATTGGAGCGAGAGGAGAGAATTTCTACGAAGCATCTTTAAATTTTTACGGAGAAATCATTCCAAAGGTATAGATTACTTCCATGATGATTGTGGATCTTGTATTTTTATTTGGCCAATTTATCTGATGTTGATTGGCTGTGTCTCCTTTTTGAAACTCACGTGCTTTGTTTTGATGTCCTTTGTTAGAAAACCAAGCAGAATATAACTGAAAGATGCATATCTGTCACTTTGGCAAAGAAAGATGAAGGTATAGAAGAAACTCTTTTTAACTCTTTTCTGGTACATCCATATTCCATCACTTATTCATACATTGCTTCATTACCTCATTTATTCTTCAAAAATTAAATCATTCTCTATTTTGATTCTCTATTTGTTTTCATAAACTTAGGCAACTGGGAGCGACTTTTAAAGGAAAAGAACAAACCTGGTTGGTTGAAGTTGGATTTTGACAAGATGGAAGTTGAAGATTCAGAAAAAGAAGAACAACAAGAAAAACAACTTAATGTATGTATAGAATTAAAACTATTCTGTTTATGTTTTACGAATTTACATTTGCCTTCTTGTTTAATTTCCTGCTTTTGGTCTTTTAGAGTATTACGTTAGAAAACAGAATGAAAAGTGACCTTGACAGAGCACAAGACGAAAGTAAGAAAATCCAGAAAGTCCTTTATTGATCTTTCCTTAAAGAAGCTCTTCCTTTGACTATGTTACGATTTACTAAACATTAAGGAATTACCTATCTCTTTATCTATAAAGACTTTTTACGTTATTGTTGTATTTTTAACATTTTCTCCATTCAGTTGCGATGTTCATAAAGATAGCGTATTTAACAATCTACAATCTTGGTCAAGGAATAGCATTCTGGATTATTGTTCTCAAGTTAATCTACAGCTTTTTAAGCAAAGGTCAAGGTAAGTGACAATGTATTTAAGTTCCTTATTTGTTATTTCTGTGGTGATTGGATTAACAGTGCTGCCTGTCCCCAACTTCTGCTTTCTGGAAATAATTGTATGCTTCTTTCCTTGCTTCTCTTGCTGACTGCAAATTCAAAATTATGAACGTCTTTAATCCTTGTCCTACAGCTATTTCACCGTCAATCTTAAACAGTCGGTGACGTCTTTCATTAAAACAATCGGACTATCTCACAACTTCATACACAGTCAGTATATACATTCTAATCAACCTCTCATTGATAAACATAGACGAACGTTTATAGATGTAGTTAGTTTTTCTGGATGTTACTTCTTCAATTTTTCAGTAGTGATAATTGTATTGAAAGGTTTCAAGTTTGATCCCTAAAGAAAACAGCGTTGCCACAATCATCACTCAAACCTTTGATAAATTTCTACTTTCCGTTGGTTGTTAAAGATAAGATAACTCTTGCTGACGAAACTTGAAACATGACTAATTGTTTAATTTTCCTCTTTCTTGCAGATGCCTTCTTCACTGCATATGATGACGTCAGCGATCTTTTCCTGTCATGTCAGCTATTTGCATTGTTAGAAATTATCAATCCCATTTTTGGCATTGTGAAAACAGGAGTTCTCGCACCTTTGATACAAGTATGTTGTTATTGATCATAATTGATCATATTTATTTTGCTTAGAAAGTCTTTCATGAGCAGTGAAACAATGAAAAACGCGTGCAGCAACTGGTACTATTTTTGGTGCCTGTGGACTTTGCTTTCCTTAAAATGAGCATCTCATGCATCACAAGTTCCACAAGGTTCCTTAAAGAATCAAATCTGTCTTCATGCTTTTTCTGCTCTAAAAACAAAGTGTCTTTACCGATGAGGAGCTAAAAACGCACTTGTTGCCTCTCTGCTTTTTAACTGTGTGGTGTAGTCCTAATCGCGGTGCTTTTTACTACTTTTTGCTGTTTGACTAGTGTAAACCTTGTGTTCCAATAAACATGTGACATTTTGAAACGTAATGTTTCCGCAAATTTGAGTAATTTATCACATCACAAATGCTATCAAAATGAAAATGATTATGCTGTACAGCTAATGCCTCGTTGTTTCCAACTAACCCGTTTTCAAGATATCTACGTTTTCTTATGTATATACATAACGCATGTCAAAATAGTAGAGGTGACGGAAAACAGAGAAGTATTGGAGTTACCGATGAACCTGAGTTTAACAGTAGTCGAGGTATCGAGGTTCAAAGACTCTATTTCTATGGCCCTCTAAGAGCTTATTGCTCTACTGATGACAATGGCTCGTTTTCAGAATGGTCAGAATCATAGAATTTTCCCTTCCATCTTTTCATCATTTGAATAATATTAAAACTTATCATCTTCAAACTTTGCTTTTGTAGGTTGGTGGAAGAAATTTCATTTTATTCATGTTGATTTTACCCAATACAACATTGCACTCAAGTCCTGTTGTTTACGTGTTGTTTATGGCTTGGTCGTGGATTGAAACTATCAGGTATTCTGTTGTACAGTAATAATCAAAATAAAAACATTGAATTTACTAAGAAAATCGATTTTGTTGAGATATACTATTGCTGTGAACATCAATTTGATACTTCGTTTTTCTAGATATCCATTCTACGTCCTATCGCTATACAGAAGACAATTTTTCATGCTATCATGGCTTCGCTACTCTCTGTGGGTTGGTCTCTACCCTCTTGGTCTTATTTGCGAAGGTATAGATAACCATTCTATCGTCAGCATGTTTTCTGTTGGGCATTTTTTCTGTCCCTAAAATAACGAGAAATTCAATCTGTAATGGTATTTTTCTTATCTAGGCCTAGTAGTCTATAAATCAATTCCACTGGCTGTAGAATCAGGAAGGTTATCCATTGCTCTGCCAAACGTGATTAATTTCTCCTTCAATTTTTCATATTTTCTTCGGATTTACATCATCTGTCTCATAATTGGTAAGTGGTAGTTATTTCAGTCTTGTTACAAATAACCTCATATTAACGACTATTATGTAGACTATGAAGTAGTGAATTATAGTACGTTAAGATTTCAAGGCAAATGAATATCTCATATTTTGTCATTTTGTCGCTCCAGTTAGCATAGATATTTGGTCAAACATCTAGTCAAACATCTGAGATTTGCTTTACAGGCAATGTCTGACCGTTTGGCCACATCACAGGCTTTGCAAACAGTTGCTTTGAGAGCGGCAGAAACATTTTTTGCTTTTATCAAGCACAAAATGTTTAACAAGCAATGTTTTGTGAGGTGGCTAAACTCTCAAACATCGAGCTTCAATTGTGTGACTAACAATTTTTGATTGTTTGGCCAGTACCTTATGGAAGCTTCACTTTTACAGAGGCTTGGGTACCTTTTTAGGCTAACTCTACTGTTTTGTTTTCTGTTCAAATTTGGTGTATGCTAGAGCAAAAAAGTGACAATACACTTCCGTGGTCCTCTCACTAGAATAATCTGTGCCACTGCTGTATAACCAATGATTTCTTAAGTCAATAAGTACTTTTACACAGCCGAAACATAAAGACATAAAATTTGGGCTGTTATGACTTGAATCGTTACTCGCTGATTTCATTGAACTCTTTAGCCTAGTGGAGTTGTCGTTGGCTCTCTAGCCATGCGGTCTTACATTCGAATTCAATCAACTGTTGTATGCATGTTGTGGAAAAATCTAATCTAGTGTTTGCCATTCATGAAAATTCAAGTATTTTATGGTCATTTTCTGTTTTTAGGTGGCAGTTACATGATGAAGCATATGCTTATACTTCGCAATAGAAAGCTTGGATACAGCAAGCGAAGGAAGTCTACATTGAAGAGAGACTAACTGAAAATCAATCATGAACCACAGTAACAGTGATAAGTAAAGTGCAAAACTTAAAACCACGAACCTTTATTTATCATTACCCTTAATGCTCTATTGAACACCCAGTAACTTTTTAAGGCCCTTCGCAAATAGACGCCCCCAGGCGTTTGTTAAGTAAGTTTTACGTCTTCTTGCTTACAATAGAAGGATTGTAACGTACAGTGAAGGGTTTTATGTGTATGTGTTGCATGCGAAGGAATGCAATTTTCAATAATCGCCCAGGCTCTATTTAACATCGCTGTCTAATAGAAGCCCCTTCCACGTGAATATCAAATGAACGCTGAGGCGTCTATAGCAGCATTTACGGTAATTGGTTTTATAAAGAAACTTCGATTTGAAATACAAGATAGAGCTCCCATTATTGAACGTTAAGATCTGCATGACAGTGCATAAACGTACGTTATATAACTATAGTGCGGGCTATGGGCTTATGATATGCTGTTAGAAATGAATTAGCATATCTCTGTTAATGTGTATTTAATGATGGATTACAACTAAAGCAACTCATTTGCACTCTCTATGGCTGTGATATTTCGCTGCTTTTTCTTCTTTTTTCTTAATTGGACTTTCTCTATACTGTGACTTACTAAGGTTACGAGTCAAACATCTCAAATGCATACATCTTCATCTTCGTTTTACGTATGAAAAGCTCTACCATGTCTTATTTTCGCTGAGATCTGTTTAACAACGACACTGCAGCGTCCTAGGTTAAGATTTTGACATTACAACGCAATGGAGGTACTCCATGTTAATAAAACGTATGCTGACAATTTGTTAAGGTTTTTAGAGTATATTTAAACACTTTCAGTAACTACTGTTATAATGACTTTAACATAAATGGATGATTTTGAAGAAGAATAACTCGAGTTTAAAGATACATGATATTATAGTTATTGTATTTACAATATTCACAAGTTCAGCGACAGACGAGCGAAAGAAGAATTGGAAATATAACTAGAATCACTTGGAGTAATATCAAACATTGGAAATTCTGTATTGCTGTACTCTTGGTAAGCCTTTTTGCCTTTCAATCATACTTCCTAAAAGAGAAAGAGCCCCGACCCATAGTGTCACAGCCCTGGTCAATGTCTCCCTAATTCAACTACTGCTTAGATCATAGCCACTGGCGCTAATTAAACCATTTCACCTTCACCAATATAACTTGTCGTTTCATTATCAGAAAGACTATTAGCATGACTAATCTATGACGTTACAGACATCTATATGGTCTTTGTTTATGAACGATATGCTTAAGATGGAAATCACAAAGTTTAAATACATTAAACATCGCAGCATTTCCATGCATCTTTTATTGTGAACGCAGGTGTTGCAATTATAAAAAGTACATTTGTGTTAAGATAAGTGGAACTGCATTGATTAGACTTAATATAAATAACTTCACATTTAAGGTATCTTAAATATTCTATGATGTCCATTTTAGGGTGATTCAAGACTGCTTTGCCGAAGTTAACTGATTTTCTTTCTATCTTTGAACCCAAAGCAGACGGACTGTACAGCAAAGGATATTTAAGGTATCTTAAACTTGCATTAAACTTATTAATAGATCTCGTAATGGCAGATTCTTTTAAGCCAAACTTATGTCGACATTGCGCACAATCAGAACTAGTTGCCGACTACTAATGGGCGATTTTTCGGAACTAATTTATCGCAACTGACCTGCCGACTTAAGTGCTCTGGCAGCTAGTTGGAAATTAGTTCTTTTTGACGGCAATTTGTCGGTGCACAGACAGTTCTGACAAGTTGGGCATATTCTACTTTATTCGTCGAGATTTTAGGTTCAATTAGCCTTGCTTAATGGAGATGTCTTAGCTGGCGTTTCCCTAAACAGATGATGTGAAGATGTTAAACAATTACGTGCGCTTTTAACAACGAGAAATGTTTTAATTAAAATTGCTTTTCCTTGCTGAAAAGCGGCCTGCTAGCAGCTGTTGCTGTCTGCGTTGTCGCCTTTTTTCAACTATTCTTTTGATAATTATCAACTAAGCGTCTTTTAAATGGACAAGAAAAACATCTTGATGAGAGAATTGTAAACAATTTGCTGAGATTGCCGTTTTATGCTTTGGAATGGTTTGATTTGTTCAGAGCATGTTGCGGCGAGTGCACGTATATCTTCCTGAGTCGGCAGAATATAAAGCTGGTTTCTACAAGAGGTAGTGTAATCAATTCTCTCTTTGTTAAGTAGTTTTTTGGCTATATTCTTATTAATTCTTTTACCATAACCCAATCCTATTCTTTAAGCTGTGCATTAATCATAATCATCATAATTTGCGCAGCATTTAGCGTCTTACGTCCCTTCGTATCTTTTAAAAGCAATAAAGTTCGCCAGCCTAACATGATCGAAAGGTAAAGAAAATCTCCTTCATATTACGCAATATAAAAGATATATTTAGCCGGACACAATTTTGGCATTTTCATTGCAAATTATAATAATCATCATCGTTTTTTTGCGCAAACACGTTTGATGATTCAATGTAAAGGAGAATAAGCCTCTTGAAGCGAGGTTGAAGAAACACGGTGCTGAACCTTTTTTCTGTGTTTATTTATTATTTATTGGAGTTTAAAGAACTTGAAGAGCTTTTTCCAATAAATACTTCCTTCTCCTTGCGTTGAATCAAATATGCATCATCATTCTTTCAAGCAACGATGCATCTACAGTGCAGTTCCTTTGCGTTTTGTTGACAAACAGGTACACGAACACGTTAACACGTAAAGAAGACGCGGATTAATTCACAGGAAATAATCAAGACAAAAATAATTAAGGAAACTGTGTATGCAAAATAGACTAATTTGCATGGGAAAATTTCCATGAATTTCTCTTCCTCGCTCTGCATGCGTGTTGAACAAAAACCTTTTTCTACTAATTAATTTCCTGTGTGAAGCAGTGTTTTGGTTTTCATAAATTTTTTCACCTGTTGTTGTCATGATGTTTTGCATCGCTGCATCCTACATAGAGCCAGTCTTCTAGCAACATGAACTGTGTACAGATTTGATTTGCTGAAAATCTTTAACTATTGCTAAGTGGACCTTAACTCCGTATTTCATGAAGTTATTATACGATATTTCAGGTGATAATGCAAACACTGAGATGAAGTCGATGATCTAGCATTAAATGAAGATAATAACAAAGTTGCAGCTATAAATACAACTAATTTCAAGAGGAAAGTTGATGAAATGGAGTTTAGATTATTATTAGTCATCGCTGCTGGATTAATCACAAGTCAAACACCAGGTTAGAAGATAATGATTTTATATATTGCACTTATTTCTGTTAAATTCTGCTAATCACATGGAAAATTGCTATCCGGCTCTTTCCATATCGAGTAAACTTTCGCTAGGGTTGTAGGAATGACGAATGGAGACAATAATAGCGTAGGATACAAATATGGTCCATAAAATGATGATATAATACTTTTGAAATGTTTCATATGAACCATATGAATTTCTGTTAGTATTAAGACAGTTCCCTAATCGTTTGTTCAACTCAAATCTTGAAGCTCAGTATAAATATCAAAATACTAATCTTTAACAGCTAAGAATGATTTTTGTCAGTGCTGATCAACTAAGCAATAGATCTTTTTTATCCCAGTCTTGAATGAATGGTGTTTTCTCTTTATATCGCGAAGTTGCTTATTAAAATGAACTGCTTATAAATCCTCCATTTGCTTTCTTGTCTGTAATATCGGTATATAGCGGCAGACTTCATTGATTGAAATCATAGAGCAATATATGTAGGGGCGAATATTCCATTTTCATGCATATATAAGGGTTTATTCTATTCACAGTAAACAGTGAAGAAAAGGTTCACTAAAGTCATCGAAGATAGCCTCTAGCGCCCCCGGGGACACTGGGCACCAGTGCGTAGTTGGGGTTCGGTTCGATAACCTATATTTTTAATTCAATGAAAAACTACAGCTTTAGTTCATTAAAAAGACAAATAAAACGCCTCAAATATCCCTCGAAGTGAAACTCAAAAATATAGTTAGCCATCCTTTAGATCTTTGTTTCAAAGAGCACCTCTAACTAATATACCAGACCATTATTTTGTGATATTTTGGGGGCAAAAGATGTCAGCTAAGGTGATTTTTGGGTCATTAAAACAAAGTAACCGTTTTTTATTTTTTCCTATATGGGTTGCTAATAGATTCTCGAAACGGTCCCCGATGTTTTCAGATTCAAAATGCTCCACCTCTGGGCCCTAACACAACTAAAAAGTGCTACACTATATAAATGCGACAATGTCCTAATGTCTTGTCTTCGTCCTAATAGTGCAAGGTTTGTAGAAACTGCTAAAGCGATCGCTCGTTGGCTACAAGGGAATACTCTAATACATCTTATCTTATCTTGATAAAATTTTCATTGAGTCTTTACTTTCCCTCAAAAGATATATTATTGAGTATGGACATATGAAAGGCTTTTCTGACCACTTTGATACTTATACATTACGACCAAATACATGAGCTCTTCACTGTTGCTATGTTAACTTACGATTTTGTGAAAACCAAATTTCCAGAAATGCAACATTCAAAATCCTGCAAATGCCACAAATGACTGCAATACAAAGATTTCTTCAACCTGACGTCAAACCTTTTTTATTAATTCATTAAGACTTACTGTTCCAAAACTGTGTAGATCATGTTGTAGTTGTTTTTAACTAAGTGCCTAAGGGTAGGATTATAACTGAAATTATATGGAATGCTCGAATCTGTTAGGATGAGAAATTTTCTAACTAACAGGAAAAATGAACCATTCATCCCGAATAGAACTCAAATTTAGAAACGTCTTAAACAACCTATTTACAAGAAATTAATGCTTGACCTAGTATAGAAAGTTTCTAAATTTTGAGTTGCCACTATTTTCAACTAAAACGAGTTTGTTGATTTTCATGAAAACCTTGCAAGAGGTTTCTTCCAAAAATTAATGAACTGATGATAAGTTTTTATTTCAGGTTGCTCTGCAAGTCATTCAGAAATGAAATTACTAAATCATATCTTTAATGGTTATAAACCAGAAGCAAGACCAGTTCTAAAAGACAGTGATGCTGTGAATGTGACACTTGGTTTGACCATCAGTCAGATTATAGATGTCGTAAGTTTAAAAGAAATTTTTACTAAAATCTTCCTTATCAAACAACATCATTTTAGCCAGTGAGAAGCATTGGAATGGTATACAATACCACTTGGATGCTGTTTCTAGTGATTTTAGGGCCTTTTAGAGAAACCCCTCGATGTTGGCCAGTTTTTGGACATTTTGCCTTGACTTTTTGGGCAAAAATGGATGATTTTCGGGGTGTTTTTTCGGCCATTTGCTGCCCTAAATAGCTTTATTTTAGAAACCCTTGATTTTGGCCAATTTTTGCCAATTTTGCCTTAGTATAGCCGTACCTTTTTAGGCAAAAATGCGTGATTTTGGGGGTGGTTTTTTTGCCATTTTCTGCCCTAAAAAGCTTTATTTTAGAAACCCTTGATTTTGGCCAATTTTTGGCAACTTTGCCTTAGTATAGCCTTACCTTTTTTGGCAAAAATGGGCGATTTTGGGGGTGTTATTTTCGGCCATTTTCTGCCCGAAATAGCTTTATTCTAGGCAGTGAGAGGCATTGGAACGGTTTATTTTGCCCCTATAAGGCTATTTTTAATGATTTTAGGCCCTTTTAGAAACCCTTGATTTTTGCCGATTTTTGGCAATTTTGCCTTAGTATAGCCTTACCTTTTTTGGAAAAGATGGGCGATTTTGGGGGTGTTTTTTTCGACCATTTTCTGCCCTAAATATCTTTATTTTAGGCAGTGAGAGGCATTGGAACGGTTTATTTTACCCCTATAAGGCTATTTTTAATGATTTTAGGCCCTTTTAGAAACCCTTGATTTTTGCTGATTTTTGGCAATTTTGCCTTAGTATAGCCTTACCTTTTTTGGCAAAAATGGGCGATTTTGGGGGTGTTTTTTTCGGCCATTTTCTGCCCTAAATAGCTTTATTCTAGGCAGTGAGAGGCATTGGAATGGTTTATTTTACCCCTATAAGCCTATTTTTAATGATTTTAGGCCCTTTTAGAAACCCTTGATTAACGCTTTTCGGTCCTAGCACAAAGACTGACGACATAAATACACGGTATTAAACTAGTATTAAACTTTAAACTTGCACGACTTGCTTTCAGGACGATCATACGTTCGAATGACGCTGAATGCGGAAGGACTGGGGCCAAATGACCGTTGACTCCTCAATTAGTGACCTCAGCGTTAATCCACATTTGCGCATGCGCAAATGCGTTAATTTTAGCTGATTTTTGGCAATTTTGCCTTAGTATAGCCTTACCTTTTTTGGCAAAAATGGGCGATTTTGGGGGTGTTTTTTTCGGCCATTTTCTGCCCTAAATAGCTTTATTCTAGGCAGTGAGAGGCATTGGAACGGTTTATTTTACCCCTATAAGGCTATTTTGAATGATTTTAGGCCCTTTTAGAAACACTTGATTTTTGCTGATTTTTGGCAATTTTGCCTTAGTATAGCCTTACCTTTTTTGGCAAAAATGGGTGATTTTGGGGGTGTTTTTTTCGGCCATTTTCTGCCCTAAATAGCTTTATTCTAGGCAGTGAGAGGCATGGGAATGGTTTATTTTACCCCTATAAGGCTATTTTTAATGATTTTAGGCCCTCTTAGAAACCCTTGATTTTTGCCGATTTTTGGCAATTTTGCCTTAGTATAGCCTTACCTTTTTTGGCAAAAATGGGAGATTTTGGGGGTGTTTTTTCGGCCATTTTCTGCCCTAAATAGCTTTATTCTAGGCAGTGAGAGGCATCGGAACGGTTTATTTTACCCCTATAAGGCTATTTTTAATGATTTAAGGCCCTGTTAGAAACCCTTGATTTTTGCCGATTTTTGGCAATTTTGCCTTAGTATAGCCTTACCTTTTTTGGCAAAAATGGGCGATTTTGGAGGTGTTTTTTTCGGCCATTTTCTGCCCTAAATAGCTTTATTCTAGGCAGTGAGAGGCATTGGAACGGTTTATTTTACCCCTATAAGGCTATTTTGAATGATTTTAGGCCCTTTTAGAAACACTTGATTTTTGCTGATTTTTGGCAATTTTGCCTTAGTATAGCCTTACCTTTTTTGGCAAAAATGGGTGATTGTGGGGGTGTTTTTTTCGGCCATTTTCTGCCCTAAATAGCTTTATTCTAGGCAGTGAGAGGCATGGGAATGGTTTATTTTACCCCTATAAGGCTATTTTTAATGATTTTAGGCCCTTTTAGAAACCCTTGATTTTTGCCGATTTTTGGCAATTTTGCCTTAGTATAGCCTTACCTTTTTTGGCAAAAATGGGAGATTTTGGGGGTGTTTTTTTCGGCCATTTTCTGCCCTAAATAGCTTTATTCTAGGCAGTGAGAGGCATCGGAACGGTTTATTTTACCCCTATAAGGCTATTTTTAATGATTTTAGGCCCTGTTAGAAACCCTTGATTTTTGCCGATTTTTGGCAATTTTGCCTTAGTATAGCCTTACGTTTTTTGGCAAAAATGGGCGATTTTGGAAGTGTTTTTTTCGGCCACTTTCTGCCCTAAATAGCTTTATTCTAGGCAGTGAGAGGCATGGGAATGGTTTATTTTACCCCTATAAGGCTATTTTTAATGATTTTAGGCCCTTTTAGAAGCCCTTGATTTTTGCCGATTTTTGGCAATTTTGCCTTAGTATAGCCTTACCTTTTTTGGCAAAAATGGGCGATTTTGGGGGTGTTTTTTTCGGCCATTTTCTGCCCTAAATAGCTTAATTCTAGGCAGTGAGAGGCATTGGAATGGTTTATTTTACCCCTAAAATTCTATTTTTAATGATTTTAGGCCCTTTTAGAAACCCTTGATTTTTGCCGATTTTTGGCAATTTGCCTTAGTATAGCCTTACCTTTTTTGGCAAAAATGGGCGATTTTGGGGGTGTTTTTTTCGGCCATTTTCTGCCCTAAATAGCTTTATTCTAGGCAGTGAGAGGCATTGGAACGGTTTATTTTACCCCTATAAGGCTATTTTAATGATTTTAGGCCCTTTTAGAAACCCTTGATTTTTGCCGATTTTTGGCAATTTTGCCTTAGTATAGCCTTACCTTTTTTGGCAAAAATGGGCGATTTTGGGGGTGTTTTTTCGGCCATTTTCTGCCCTAAATAGCTTTATTCTAGGCAGTGAGAGGCATAGGAACGGTTTATTTTACCCCTATAAGGCTATTTTTAATGATTTTAGGCCCTTTTAGAAACCCTTGATTTTTGCCGATTTTTGGCAATTTTGCCTTAGTATAGCCTTACCTTTTTTGGCAAAAATGGGCGATTTTGGGGGTGTTTTTTCGGCCATTTTCTGCCCTAATTAGCTTTATTTTAGGTAGTGAGAGGCACGGGAAAGGTTTATTTTACCCCTATAAGGCTATTTTTAATGATTTTAGGCCCTTTTAGAAACCCTTGATTTTTGCCGATTTTTAACAATTTTGCCTTAGTATAGCCTTACCTTTTTTGGCAAAAATGGGCGACTTTGGGGGTACTTTTTTCGTCCATTTTCTGCCCTAAATAGCTTTATTCTAGGCAGTGAGAGGCATTGGAACGGTTTATTTTACCCCTATAAGGCTATTTTTAATGATTTTAGGCCCTTTTTAGAAACCCTTGATTTTTGCCGATTTTTGGCAATTTTGCCTTAGTATAGCCTTACCTCTTTTGGCAAAAATGGGCGATTTTGGGGGTGCTTTTTTCGGCCTTTTTCTGCCCTAATTAGCTTTATTTTAGGTAGTGAGAGGCACGGGAAAGGTTTATTTTACCCCTATAAGGCTATTTTTAATGATTTTAGGCCCTTTTAGAAACCCTTGATTTTTGCCGATTTTTAACAATTTTGCCTTAGTATAGCCTTACCTTTTTGGCAAAATGGGCGACTTTGGGGTACTTTTTCGTCCATTTTCTGCCCTAAATAGCTTTATTCTAGGCAGTGAGAGGCATTGGAACGGTTTATTTTACCCCTATAAGGCTATTTTTAATGATTCTAGGCCCTTTTAGAAACCCTTGATTTTTGCCGATTTTTGGCAATTTTGCCTTAGTATAGCCTTGCCTTTTTTGGCAAAAATGGGCGATTTTGGGGGTGTTTTTTTCGGCCATTTTCTGCCCTAAATAGCTTTATTCTAGGCAGTGAGAGGCATAGGAACGGTTTATTTTACCACTATAAGGCTATTTTTAATGATTTTAGGCCCTTTTTAGAAACCCTTGATTTTTGCTGATTTTTGGCAATTTTGCCTTAGTATAGCCTTACCTTTTTTGGCAAAAATGGGCGATTTTGGGGGTGTTTTTTTCGGCCATTTTCTGCCCTAACTAGCTTTATTCTAGGCAGTGAGAGGCATAGGAACGGTTTATTTTACCCCTATAAGGCTATTTTTAATCATTTTAGGCCCGGTTAGAGACCCTTGATTTTTGCCGATTTTTGGCAATTTTGCCTTAGTATAGCCTTACCTTTTTTGGCAAAAATGGGCGATTTGGGGGGTGTTTTTTTCGGCAATTTTCTGCCCTAAATAGCTTTATTCTAGGCAGTGAGAGGCATAGGAACGGTTTATTTTACCCCTATAAGGCTATTTTTTAATGATTTTAGGCCCTGTTAGAAACCCTTGATTTTTGCCGATTTTTGGCAATTTTGCCTTAGTATAGCCTTACCTTTTTTGGCAAAAATGGGCGACTTTGGGGGTGTTTTTTTCGGCCATTTTCTGCCCTAAATAGCTTTATTCTAGGCAGTGAGAGGCATTGGAATAGTTTATTTTACCCCTATAAGGCTATTTTTAATGATTTTAGGCCCTGTTAGAAACCCTTGATTTTTGCCGATTTTTGGCAATTTTGCCTTAGTATAGCCTTACCTTTTTTTGGAAAAAATGGGCGATTTTGGGGGTGTTTTTATCGGCCATTTTCTGCCCTAAATAGCTTTATTCTAGGCAGTAAGAGGCATTGGAACGGTTTATTTTATCCCTATAAGGCTATTTTTAATGATTTTAGGCCCTTTTAGAAACCCTTGATTTTTGCCGATTTTTGGCAATTTTGCCTTAGTATAGCCTTACCTTTTTTGGCAAAAATGGGCGATTTTGGGGGTGTTTTTTTCGGCCATTTTCTGCCCTAAATAGCTTTATTCTAGGCAGTGAGAGGCATTGGAACGGTTTATTTTACCCCTATAAGGCTATTTTTAATGATTTTAGGCCCTTTTAGAAACACTTGATTTTTGCTGATTTTTGGCAATTTTGCCTTAGTATAGCCTTACCTTTTTTGGAAAGAATGGGCGATTTTGGGGGGGTTTTTTCAGCCATTTTCTGCCCTAAATAGCTTTATTCTAGGCAGTGAGAGGCATTGGAAGGGTTTATTTTACCCCTATAAGGCTATTGTTAATGATTTTAGGCCCTTTTAGAAACCCTTGATTTTTGCTGATTTTTGGCAATTTTGCCTTAGTATAGCCTTACCTTTTTTGGCAAAAATGGGCGATTTTGGGGGTGTTTTTTCGGCCATTTTCTGCCCTAAATAGCTTTATTCTAGGCAGTAAGAGGCATTGGAACGGTTTATTTTATCCCTATAAGGCTATTTTTAATGATTTTAGGCCCTTTTAGAAACCCTTGATTTTTGCCGATTTTTGGCAATTTTGCCTTAGTATAGCCTTACCTTTTTTGGCAAAAATGGGCGATTTTGGGGGTGTTTTTTTCGGCCATTTTCTGCCCTAAATAGCTTTATTCTAGGCAGTGAGAGTCATTGGAACGGTTTATTTTACCCCTATAAGGCTATTTTTAATGGTTTTAGGCCCTTTTAGAAACCCTTTGTTTTTTTCCAATTTTTGGCAATTTTGCCTTAGTATAGCCTTACCTTTTTTGGCGAAAATGGGCGAATTTGGAGGTGTTTTTTTCGGCCATTTTCTGCCCTAAATAGCTTTATTTTAGGCAGTATGAGGCATAGGAACGGTTTATTTTACCCCTATAAGGCTATTCTTAATGATTTTAGGCCCCTTTAGAAACCCTTGATTTTTGCCGATTTTTGGCAATTTCACCTTAGTATAGCCTTACCCTTTTTGGCAAAAATGGGCGATTTTGGGGTGTTTTTTTCGGCCATTTTCTGCCCTAAATAGCTTTATTCTAGGCAGTGAGAGGCATTGGAACGGTTTATTTTACCCCTATAAGGCTATTTTTAATGATTTTAGGCCCTTTTAGAAACACTTGATTTTTGCTGATTTTTGGCAATTTTGCCTTAGTATAGCCTTACCTTTTTTGGCAAAAATGGGCGATTTTGGGGGTGTTTTTTTCGGCCATTTTCTGCCCTAAATAGCTTTATTCTAGGCAGTGAGAGGCATTGGAACGGTTTATTTTACCCCTATAAGGCTACTTTTAATGATTTTAGGCCCTTTTAGAAACCCTTGATTTTTGCCAATTTTTGGCAATTTTGCCTTAGTATAGCCTTACCTTTTTTGGCAAAAATGGGCGACTTTGGGGGTACTTTTATCGGCCATTTTCTGCCCTAAATAGCTTTATTCTAGGCAGTGAGAGGCATTGGAATGGTTTATTTTACCCCTATAAGGCTATTTTTAATGATTTTAGGCCCTTTTAGAAACCCTTGATTTTTGCCGATTTTTGGCAATTTTGCCTTAGTATAGCCTTACTTTTTTGGAAAAAATGGGCGATTTTGGGGGTGTTTTTTCGGCCATTTTCTGCCCTAAGTAGCTTTATTCTAGGCAGTGAGAGGCATTGGAACGGTTTATTGTACCCCTATAAGGCTATTTTTAATGATTTTAGGCCCTTTTAGAAACCCTTGATTTTTGCCGATTTTTGGCAATTTTGCCTTAGTATAGCCTTACCTTTTTTGGCAAAAATGGGCGAATTTGGGGGTGTTTTTCTCGGCCATTTTCTGCCCTAAATAGCTTTATTTTAGGCAGTAGGAGGCATAGGAACGGTTTATTTTACCCTATAAGGCTATTGTTAATGATTTTAGGCCCTTTTAGAAACCCTTGATTTTTGCCGATTTTTGGCAATTTTGCCTTAGTATAGCCTTACCTTTTTTGGCAGAAATGGGCGATTTTGGGGGTGTTTTTTTCGGCCATTTTCTGTCCTAAATAGCTTTATTCTAGGCAGTAAGAGGCATTGGAACGGTTTATTTGATCCCTATAAGGCTATTTTTAATGAATTTAGGCCCTTTTAGAAACCCTTGATTTTTGCCGATTTTTGGCAATTTTGCCTTAGTATAGCCTTACCTTTTTTGGCAAAAATGGGCGATTTTGGGGGTGTTTTTTTCGGCCATTTTCTGCCCTAAATAGCTTTATTCTAGGCAGTAAGAGGCATTGGAACGGTTTATTTTATCCCTATAAGGCTATTTTTAATGATTTTAGGCCCTTTTAGAAACCCTTGATTTTTGCCGATTTTTGGCAATTTTGCCTTAGTATAGCCTTACCTTTTTTGGCAAAAATGGGCGATTTTGGGGTTTTTTTTCGGCCATTTTCTGCCCTAAATAGCTTTATTCTAGGCAGTGAGAGGCATTGGAACGGTTTATTTTACCCCTATAAGGCTATTTTTAATGATTTTAGGCCCTTTTAGAAACACTTGATTTTTGCTGATTTTTGGCAATTTTGCCTTAGTATAGCCTTACCTTTTTTGGCAAAAATGGGCGACTTTGGGGGTAGTTTTTTCGGCCATTTTCTGCCCTAAATAGCTTTATTCTAGGCAGTGAGAGGCATTGGAATGGTTTATTTTACCCCTATAAGGCTATTTTTAATGATTTTAGGCCCTTTTAGAAACCCTTGATTTTTGCCCATTTTTGGCAATTTTGCCTTAGTATAGCCTTACCCTTTTTGGCAAAAATGGGCGATTTTGGGGGTGTTTTTTCGGCCATTTTCTGCCCTAAGTAGCTTTATTCTAGGCAGTGAGAGGCATTGGAACGGTTTATTTTACCCCTATAAGGCTATTTTTAATGATTTTAGGCCCTTTTAGAAACCCTTGATTTTTGCCGATTTTTGGCAATTTTGCCTTAGTATAGCCTTACCTTTTTTGGCAAAACTGGGCGATTTTGGGGGTGTTTTTTTCGGCCATTTTCTGCCCTAAATAGCTTAATTCTAGGCAGTGAGAGGCATTGGAATGGTTTATTTTACCCCTATAAGGCTATTTTTAATGGTTTTAGGCCCTTTTAGAAACCCTTTGTTTTTTTCCAATTTTGGCAATTTTGCCTTAGTATAGCCTTACCTTTTTGGCGAAAATGGGCGAATTTGAGGTGTTTTTTTCGGCCATTTTCTGCCCTAAATAGCTTTATTTTAGGCAGTATGAGGCATTGGAACGGTTTATTTTACCCCTATAAGGCTATTCTTAATGATTTTAGGCCCTTTAGAAACCCTTGATTTTTGCCGATTTTGGCAATTTCACCTTAGTATAGCCTTACCTTTTTGGCAAAATGGGCGATTTTGGGGTGTTTTTTCGGCCATTTTCTGCCCTAAATAGCTTTATTCTAGGCAGTGAGAGGCATTGGAACGGTTTATTTTACCCCTATAAGGCTATTTTAATGATTTTAGGCCCTTTTAGAAACACTTGATTTTTGCTGATTTTTGGCAATTTTGCCTTAGTATAGCCTTACCTTTTTTGGCAAAAATGGGCGATTTTGGGGGTGTTTTTTTCGGCCATTTTCTGCCCTAAGTAGCTTTATTCTAGGCAGTGAGAGGCATTGGAACGGTTTATTTTACCCCTATAAGGCTACTTTTAATGATTTTAGGCCCTTTTAGAAACCCTTGATTTTTGCCAATTTTTGGCAATTTTGCCTTAGTATAGCCTTACCTTTTTTGGCAAAAATGGGCGACTTTGGGGGTACTTTTATCGGCCATTTTCTGCCCTAAATAGCTTTATTCTAGGCAGTGAGAGGCATTGGAATGGTTTATTTTACCCCTATAAGGCTATTTTAATGATTTTAGGCCCTTTTAGAAACCCTTGATTTTTGCCGATTTTTGGCAATTTTGCCTTAGTATAGCCTTACTTTTTTGGAAAAAATGGGCGATTTTGGGGGTGTTTTTTCGGCCATTTTCTGCCCTAAGTAGCTTTATTCTAGGCAGTGAGAGGCATTGGAACGGTTTATTTTACCCCTATAAGGCTATTTTTAATGATTTTAGGCCCTTTTAGAAACCCTTGATTTTTGCCGATTTTTGGCAATTTTGCCTTAGTATAGCCTTACCTTTTTTGGCAAAAATGGGCGAATTTGGGGTTGTTTTTTCGGCCCTTTTCTGCCCTAAATAGCTTTATTTTAGGCAGTAGGAGGCATAGGAACGGTTTATTTTACCCCTATAAGGCTATTGTTAATGATTTTAGGCCCTTTTAGAAACCCTTGATTTTTGCCGATTTTTGGCAATTTTGCCTTAGTATAGCCTTACCTTTTTTGGCAGAAATGGGCGATTTTGGGGGTGTTTTTTTCGGCCATTTTCTGCCCTAAATAGCTTTATTCTAGGCAGTAAGAGGCATCGGAACGGTTTATTTGATCCCTATAAGGCTATTTTTAATGAATTTAGGCCCTTTTAGAATCCCTTGATTTTTGCCGATTTTTGGCAATTTTGCCTTAGTATAGCCTTACCTTTTTTGGCAAAAATGGGCGATTTTGGGGGTGTTTTTTTCGGCCATTTTCTGCCCTAAATAGCTTTATTCTAGGCAGTAAGAGGCATTGGAACGGTTTATTTTATCCCTATAAGGCTATTTTTAATGATTTTAGGCCCTTTTAGAAACCCTTGATTTTTGCCGATTTTTGGCAATTTTGCCTTAGTATAGCCTTACCTTTTTGGCAAAATGGGCGATTTTGGGGTTTTTTTTCGGCCATTTTCTGCCCTAAATAGCTTTATTCTAGGCAGTGAGAGGCATTGGAACGGTTTATTTTACCCCTATAAGGCTATTTTTAATGATTTTAGGCCCTTTTAGAAACACTTGATTTTTGCTGATTTTTGGCAATTTTGCCTTAGTATAGCTTTACCTTTTTTGGCAAAAATGGGCGACTTTGGGGGTACTTTTTTCGGCCATTTTCTGCCCTAAATAGCTTTATTCTAGGCAGTGAGAGGCATTTGAATAGTTTATTTTACCCCTATAAGGCTATTTTTAATGATTTTAGGCCCTTTTAGAAACCCTTGATTTTTGCCCATTTTGGCAATTTTGCCTTAGTATAGCCTTACCCTTTTGGCAAAAATGGGCGATTTTGGGGGTGTTTTTCGGCCATTTTCTGCCCTAAGTAGCTTTATTCTAGGCAGTGAGAGGCATTGGAACGGTTTATTTTACCCCTATAAGGCTATTTTTAATGATTTTAGGCCCTTTTAGAAACCCTTGATTTTTGCCGATTTTTGGCAATTTTGCCTTAGTATAGCCTTACCTTTTTTGGCAAAAATGGGCGAATTTGAGGGTGTTTTACTCGGCCATTTTCTGCCCTAAATAGCTTTATTCTAGGCAGTAAGAGGCATTGGAAAGGTTTATTTTACCCCTATAAGGCTATTTTTAATGATTTTAGGCCCTTTTAGAAACCCTTGATTTTTGCCGATTTTTGGCAATTTTGCCTTAGTATAGCCTTACCTCTTTTGGCAAAAATGGGCGATTTTGGGGGTGTTTTTTTCGGCCTTTTTCTGCCCTAATTAGCTTTATTTTAGGTAGTGAGAGGCATGGGAAAGGTTTATTTTACCCCTATAAGGCTATTTTTAATGATTTTAGGCCCTTTTAGAAACCCTTGATTTTTGCCGATTTTTAACAATTTTGCCTTAGTATAGCCTTACCTTTTTTGGCAAAAATGGGCGACTTTTGGGGTACTTTTTTCGTCCATTTTCTGCCCTAAATAGCTTTATTCTAGGCAGTGAGAGGCATTGGAAGGGTTTATTTTACCCCTATAAGGCTATTGTTAATGATTTTAGGCCCTTTTAGAAACCCTTGATTTTTGCTGATTTTTGGCAATTTTGCCTTAGTATAGCCTTACCTTTTTTGGCAAAAAGGGGCGATTTTGGGGGTGTTTTTTTCGGCCATTTTCTGCCCTAAATAGCTTTATTCTAGGCAGTGAGAGGCATTGGAATGGTTTATTTTACCCCTATAAGGCTATTTTTAATGATTTTAGGCCCTTTTAGAAACCCTTGATTTTTGCCGATTTTTGGCAATTTTGCCTTAGTATAGCCTTACCTTTTTTGACAAAAATGGGCGATTTTGGGGGTGTTTTTTTCGGCCATTTTCTGCCCTAAATAGCTTTATTCTAGGCAGTGAGAGGCATTGGAACGGTTTATTTTACCCCTATAAGGCTATTTTTAATGATTTTAGGCCCTTTTAGAAACCCTTGATTTTTGCCGATTTTTGGCAATTTTGCCTTAGTATAGCCTTACCTCTTTTGGCAAAAATGGGCGATGTTGGGGATGTTTTTTTCGGCCATTTTCTGCCCTAAATAGCTTTATTCTAGGCAGTGAGAGGCATTGGAACGGTTTATTTTACCCCTATAATGCCATTTTTAATGATTTTAGGGCCTTTTAGAAACCCTCGACGTTGGCCGATTTTTGGCCATTTTAGCTTAGTGTAGCCTTCCCTTTTTTGGCAAAAATGGGCAATTTTTGGTTTTGTTTTTCGGCCTCGTACCTAAACAGCTTTGCTTAAGCCAATTAGAGGCTTTGGAATGGCTTGATTTACCCCTAGGAGGCTATTTTTAGTGATTTGGATCCTTTTAGAAACACTTTATTTTGGCCGATGTTAGGCCATTTTTTCCTATTATAGCCTTGCCTTTTTCAAAAAAATGATCAATTTCTATGTTGTTCAGGATGAAAAGAACCAAATCTTCACGTTGAGCGTTTTCATGAGACAAGTATGTTCTTTTCGTATCTTTACATCATTATATGTTTTTGCTAATAAATTCAGGATACCAATGAGAAAGAAACTGTTAAGCTGAAGATATTTTTTAGCCCTTACGATTCTTTATTACAGACCTGGTACAATCCTGTATTGGCTTGGGATAAAAGCAAATTTAACAATATTTCCAGTATTAATATCAGACCAAAGAAGCTTTGGCTTCCTGACATTGTTCTATATAATAAGTAAGTATTTTCGTGATGAATTTGGCTCATTTCAGTTTTATGCTAAGGTATGTCTAAAGTATTCTCGTAGGTCCTTGCTGCAAAAAGATCAAACATTGTTTGTCAAACATTTGATCATTTGTGATGGAGCAATGCTTGAGCCCCTTTTCCACGTCACAAAACATTGATTGACGAGCATAAATACGTAAGACTTATTGTACAGTATAATGTTTTTGAGAGAGCTTAAAACCTTTCATGCTTGACGAAAGCAAAGGATAGCAAAGTGACAAAGTGGTCAAACGGTAAAACACTTTGTAGGACAATCCAGTCTAAAATGTTTGACAAACATTTTTCGATCGTTCGTCGAGGGCCTCGACAGTCCTTATATTTTTCCTCGAATTCAAGCTCGCGTTATTATCAAGTTGTTCCTAGTTCAAGATAGTTATCATCAGTGTTTACGTCAGTGCTTCCTCGAATAGGCGCCCCTCCCTTGAATAAGTGCCCCTTTAGAAAAAGATGCCAATAAGGTTGGTCCCATGCATTGGTGTATGTCCAAGCTATTAAAGGGATGAACAAAGAGACGCCTTTTGCCAGTTGCTGTGAAACTTACTTTTTGACAGAATGCTAGCTTAGATTTTCAAATAATTGCATCTCTTTTAGAGGAATTTTACTTAAGCGCCGCGGGCGCTTAATCGAGAAATGCGGTATTAATGACCTAATTCGTTCGTTCCTGTAGTGCTGATTCTGACATAACTTTTGGTGGCAATTTCGATCGTTTGAACACACGAGTTATCTTATCACACAATGGTAAAAATGTCTGGCTTGGTCCTGTTATCATAAAAAGTAAATGCTCAATTGATGTTACAAGCTTTCCTTTTGATCAACAAAGTTGTAGCCTCAAATTCGGTAGCTGGACGTACGATGGATTTAGACTGAATCTTGAAAAGGAGGCTGATGCTGCTGACTTAAGTAAATATGTTTATAGTTATTATCAACTTGATTTTTGACCTTCATATATCTATTCTATAATCATTAGACATTTTATTTTCATTTATTAGCATTTAAATTTGCACCAATTAGATCAACTCGAATCGTTGGATAACCAATCAGAGTACAACACTTGTTAAGCCGTGAAGGTGCTGTGGCGTCGGTGTCGTGGTGTAATCAAGCTGACTTGCGGTTGCTCAGCGAGGTCGGGGTTTGAGCACAAGCTACGGTAGCGTCACAGCCAGGGTCGAGGTCTCCATTAGATAAACTACTACTGAGATCATAGCGACAGGCGCTAAATACACCATTTCACCTTAAACTAGCTTAATTAAAACTGCTTTAAACTGTAGTGTGAATAATATTATTTTAAGATACTTTCTTTTTTGCAGCAAAGTATTTGCCAAATGCTGAATGGAAACTTGTTGCAGCTCCAGCAAAGCGAAATGAAGTGAAATATTTTTGTTGCATTGAACCATATCCTGATGTCACATATACATTTGTAATCAAACGGAGATCGCTTTTCTATTTGACAAATCTGATTTTTCCAATGGTTCTCATGTCTGTGTTGACAATGCTGTCATTCTTACTACCAGCCGAATCAGGTAAATGCTTTAGTTTTCATAATTTTTGCTCTTAATCTCGCTGAGCAAGGGTTTGCTTTAAAAGCATACATAAAGCCAGCCTTATGTCGACATTGCGCACAATCAGAACTAATTGCCCACTGCTAATCGGCGATTCTTTAGAACTAATTTATCGCAACTGAAATGACAAGCGCTCCGGCATCTTGTCGGCGCACAGTTGCAGAAAGTTAGTACCAGAAACATATTTGAGCAACGGAAAATTCTAAGCTCTCAAATGAAAAACTTTCAATAAGAAAAAGCTAATAGAAACTTACAAATCATTCCCCAATGCAATCTTTCGGCGGCTAAGGGATTTCCAGGGCTGAATCCACGAAGTAGGCTTATTCGGAAAATAATGTAATCCTTGGTGGACATCTATAGGAGTTGGGCAGTTTTCTGTCTGAAGTTATCTGTCTGAAGAAAAACAAAATCGTGTTAGTGCTAAAAACTGATACAATTCAAAACTTGTAGTCTTACCTCTCGTTTGCACTTTCTTTTTCTTTTTAATCTGCTGGATTTCCTTGTCTTCATCGCTTTCTTTTCCTTTTTGCTTTCCATCATCCATAATAGTTCTTTGCCATCCTTCCGTTTTTGCTGACGCAATGCTGAAGCTACGCCGCGTATTTTCAAACTTTTTGGTTTTCTGCATTTCCCCGTGGCGCGCAAAAAGCTTTGAGTTACGATGGCTCTTGAATATACGTTTAGCACTGATATTGTTAAAAATATTTCCTTTATCATATCATGACATGATGAAAATGTTTAAAAAGGCAAGGCCAAACGATAAACATTACAAAATCTGAAATTTGCTTCTCTAGCAAAATGTTTTGATATTTGGCCACGTCACAAAACAATGCTTGTCAAACATTCTTGCTTAAGCGAAGCCAAAGATCTTTGGCCAAACGGTCAATGTTTTGTGAAATGGCCAAACGGTCAAACAATGCTTTTAAAGCAAATCTCAAATGTTTGACTAACAAAGTTTGATCGTTTGTCCAGAGCCTAAACACACGTGCTAATCGAGGCATAGTATAGTAACTATAGTAACCCATAAGAGTGCAGCATTAACATAGCTGGAAAACTTTCAGTATTAAATGCTATCTATTTACGATGTTTTTAAGGTGAAAGAGTCTCATTGGCAATAACACTACTCCTGGCAATGACAGTTTTCATGTTAGTAGTCGCAGATATGATACCACCAACGAGCGACGTTATCCCATTAGTTGGAATATTCTTCAATACAGCCATGGTGGAAATGGTTCTAATGATTATTAGCTTATGCATTGTGATTAGATTGTACCACAAACAGCCACTTGACCCACCGATGCCATCATGGGTGCGTAAACACATTCTAGAAGGACTCTCTTACACGCTGAGAGTTCGATCAAGAAATAATAATAACAAGAACAGCGAAAGAAGTATTAACCAGCAGCAAAAGGCTTCAATCGAGCTGAAATATCTGCCTAATAACAGGCATAATGCTGCTAACGAGATTCATCAAGCTAACCCTATGATTTTGCAAAGATCACGACAACACAGGCAAGGTGTCCCAAATGGACTAACACAAAGAAAATGGGACAAAACTGGAAATTTTGAGAATGTTCCACAAGTAGAGGTGAGTACATACCAACAGAATGTGAGATTATATCAAGAAAAATGGACATAATAATCGAGAAAATGGAACAGAAAGAGAAAGATGAAAAAGTGAAACTTGAATGGAGAATAGTTGCCATGACAATCGATCGATGTTTACTTTTGACATTTTTTACAGTTACTGTCTTATCGATTATAATAATATTTCTTAATTCACCAGGGTATGTACCTTAAATCTATGAAATATGTTCATCAGATGGTATTTACTGAATTTCATATATTCGATTTAGGATTAATACAACAATAGTTAGATCAAGAAGAACTATAAAACATTATTTGATCACTTAAACACGGTTATGATTATGATTAAGATCTTGGACATACTACGTATATACATTCAAAAATTAATCATTAATCACTCAGCATTTAGAACAGGTAACGTATCAACCGCGATTTAATTGCTAGGAAAATCGCTCAGTTGCTTCAAATATATTCCTTTTAACATCAAAAGCATTTTCAGGATCGTGTAGATAGTTTAGATGTTATACTGTAATACAGAGTTTTTGATTGTATATCAAGTTTATTGTCTTTAGCTTTGATTTAAGATATAAGAAACTTCAAGAGTCTTAACTATGTATTTAATTTAGATGTTGATGGGATGGTTTATGAAATGAAGATTAAACATTAAAATAATGAAAAGAAAAGAATTATTCAACATACTATTTCTGCAAATTAATAGTTTGGAACGCAGCAACTCCAAAAGTCTAGGACTAAAAAAAGAAGAAAAATGTTCATACATTAATGTAAAATATCGCCAAGCATTTATTTATAGTAAAATAAAAAATTAATGTTAAAAGAAATAAGAATTAATCAATGTTAAAAGAAATACAAACTAATTTTACACTATTCCCAAATATACAGACAAAAAGTTCTTTAAGCAAATATACATCGATCCGATCTACGTTGGCTCTTCGGAGGTAATATATGTATAAGGTATAAAAGAACCAAGGCGTAATAATCATGCTAAAAATGCTAAAATGACAATCATTACTTTGTTTTTCAAATAATTAGATGTATAAGATAAAAACTTAGATACCTAAAAAAGTCATACTATTTGTCTTTCATAGAAAATTCTGTCTATGATCTTCAGTATCATACTTACAATATAAAGTATTACCGCGAAGCTTTCTCCTCTGTGCTATGGCAACGTAATGTCAATAAAGACACGATGCCTTGAGCTACAAGGCAAGTTTTGGTTGCTATGGATATATTTCTTTACAAAGGAGTTGCAACTCCACTTCAAAATGGCGACATGATTGTCATCATCAACAGACCTACTACAAATGCGTATCTGCTATCTTGATTCTTTTCACGTTAACTCGATCAGCTGATATCGAACGGGGGGTTTCAGGTGCTTTTCATCTAATTCTTGTTCTTCTTGAATTGATGGACTAATTCCCCGTCCTGTCTTCAGTGCAAAAATCAAATCGTCGAATTCATCGGATCCAATATCATCATCATAAGATTCATTCACGTGACCTCGATCAGGTGATCTGCCTTTATCCGGAGTATCAATGGGGTCTAAATGTGCAGCTAAGTCAATGTCTTCCCAGTCACTCTGCAGAGAAAAAATAATACAAAATGTAGTTTAAGAGCCAGTGTCATAAAGGGTGTCTTTAATGGAGGTTAAAGCTACTTCATACCAGAAGGACCCTCCAATTAATGAACCCCAGGGAATCATATAAAACAGTTGCTCCTTTCAAGAACTTTTTCATGGTTAGAAGGCCTTTAAGCTCTAAAGGCATCCTTTTTTGACTGCGCTCATTGGTTGGCTGCAAAACACTTCACTTTAACGTAATAATTGGAAGCCTGTCAACAACATAAGCACATCTGCAGCAAAATGGGCACTTGGAGACTTGAGTCGTTGAAAAACTTTTTGAAAGTACAAACAGCAAGGGCCCCTCGGTTTATAAACGAGAAGGTTAAAACGGGATTCATTATCATTATTATAATCATCATACAATCATCATGATCATCGTCATCATCAGGATCGCAATCATCACAATCCTAATCATCATCATCACAAATATCAACATCATCGTCACCATCATCATAATCATTTTCATCATCGTCATCATCATTATCATTAGCACGGAGTAATACTGAATTAAATAAAAAATTCAAACAAAATTTGTCATACTCACAAATCTATTAGAATGCAAAGAATGAGAATCGACCAATTTTCGTTGACTTGCATTTAATGAACCAGGTGCATAAATCATTTCATGATTTGACATTAATGATGGATTTGTATGAATTTCATATTTCCCATGGCATAGGTATCTCATCTGATTTCGAATGATTGCATATTGAACCAGAATGTAAAGTCCCTAGAACGTAAAGAGCCTATCAAACTGATGAAATTGTTAATGAAATCGCAATCCTTCTACCTAATAGAACAAGCATTCGATATCAATTTGCTAAAAGCAATTTGCAGAGAACGCGTGAGCAAGAGATATGTCCAGGACGGTCACGGCATAGTGACATCTAGCAAGTAGATAGGACTTCCTAAAATAGAGGTCTCTCCGTGCCAGCCGTCGTTGGAGAGGGCATACCTGGCAGGTCTTACACACTGAATAAAGAGTCCTATTCTGTGCCTTACATAGAAATGGGAAATGATGATACCTAGGACAGATAGATGTGACTATGAAATGGCTCGAACCTGTGAGCAGTGGAAGGGAGACAGGACATCAAGGGGCCTCTCCGAGGCAACCATCACAGCAGTAGAGTCCAGAAAAGTGTTCAACGTTTCTCCTAAAACATTAAGCCTAACTTTAAACCCTCCTCACCTAAAATGAAAAAGCATGCGTTTCTAGGGTTTAGCACGAAGTTCTCTTTTTGTTTTGATCTACCTTCCTCCGGTCATTGATATTTTGACCGTAACTTTTCCTGACTCTGCTGCAGAGGGTAACTTGCAGGCCTTACATGTATTCATCGTTGACTGCAACGTTCCTCCCGTGGGCATGGATCATCTAAGAGTGTTTCCCAACTGAAAGTTTCAAATTATTTCGATAGGCCCAGTACTATTTTTCAAGAAAAAAACGTCACAATCCTAGTAATAATAACAGTGATGATAACGACGATTGGGCTTACCAACAAGATATTGAAAGCAGTGAATGTAGCAATCATCCATAGATGTCCATAGGCCAAATGAAGACCAGCAAATAACCACGTGATTATGAGCAGTGCAAATAGAATCAGCAAATAACGAATCTCTGAATTAGAAAAAAAGCAGAACCAGTTTAAGAAGACGTGATCTCCGAATGCAACAAATTATAATTAAATTGTACATAGATGTTGCATAAATTTTAGCACCTCACATAAAAAAGCAAATCCTTAGAGCTAATCTAATTACGAGAAAAGGAGAAGAATCTACTAAGTGAAATGCGAGATAGAGAAAGATGCTTGTATATATAATCTTTCTTAGTTGTGTACTAGCGTAGAATCCAGCACTCTAGGCTTTAAAGGCAGTTGGTCTTGCATTAAAGAAAAGAAGAAGAAGAAGAAGCAGAAGAGAAGGAGGAAGAGGAAGAATAAGAATAAGACGAAGAAGAAGAAGAAGAAGAAAAGAAAAGGAGAAGAAGGAGAAGAAGAAGAAGAAGAAGAAAGATGAAGAAGAAGAAGAAGAAGAAAAGAGGTAGAAGAAGAAGAAGAAGGAGGAAAAGAGGTAGAAGAAGAAGAAGAAGGAAGAAGAAGAAGAAGAAGAAGAAGAAGAAGAAGAAAAGAGGTAGAAGAAGAAGAAGAAGGAGGAAAAGAGGTAGAAGAAGAAGAAGGAGGAAAAGAGAAGAAGAAGGAGGAAAAAGAAGAAGAAGAAAAGAGGTAGAAGAAGAAGAAGAAGGAGGAAAAGAGGTAGAAGAAGAAGAAGGAGGAAAAGGAGAAGAAGAAGAAGAAGGAGGAAAAAGAGAAGAAGAAGAAGAAGAAGAAGAAGAAGAAGAAGAAGGGGTAGAAGAAGGAAAAGAAGAAGAAGAAGACGTAGAAGAAGAGTAAGAAGTAACTGCTTATTGAAGAACCTTGTATTGATTAATTAAATGAAGTTATCAGACGGACAAAAATTATATTCTGTACCTTTGATATTATATCGTCCTCTGTAGACGTCATCATAACATTTCCATTGTGGTTTAACTTGATATGATTGGACAAAGACAATGCCAACTCCAAATATCAACAATAGAACAGGAACAATAACAGATCCAAGGGCTGCATAAGCATTTGGTATGAAACACCTATAAGATACAATTAATAGAAAATCTCAAGCCAAGATCCGCAAAAAAAGTTTAAAGCTTTTAACAACCTTAGCCTAAAGTCATTCCAAGTAGTTCTTGCAAGTTGCACAAATTTATAACTGTTTTAACAGATTTATGCAAGTGTAAGTTTAAACATTGCATACACCTAATACGTTCTTGCATTTCGTAATAACTGACACCTAGAATCCCCAACAAACCCCCTGATCATAAAACTCTCTTAGATAGGTCAAACGTGAAGCTAAAAGCACATTTGCTGCATGTTTTGAACACTCTTTGTAGTGAAGGAGTGGTTTGTTCTGCTTGGCCTTTACCAATCATTAGCAATCTTCTAAAGAGGCTACCAATATCATCTCTGAAAAGTTCTACAATCTTGGACAAAATATTATGAGACAAATTTTGCTTTGAGAGTGCCTCTGCCCCCCCTCCCCCTGATTCAATGTTGTGCTTATAAAAAGTTGTCTCGTCGTCACTTTCTTGGTGTTTCATGTTGTTTTCAACAATTTGCAACATTGAAAAAGGGGGGAAGGGGGCGAAAATGTAGAAAAATGTAGAAAAATCCAATTTGTCTCATAATTTATGTCCATGATTGTACATCTCTGAAAAGCTCTGAAAAGTTAAGGAAATTTCAAGAAACCATGAGATTACTTACATATCTCCGTTTTGATGGACATCTCCATACATCTGAGGGAATGACCAATTGTACGCAGCACGTGTAATGATAACGTAGCCAGCAATAAGAACCACAGGGATACCTGTATAACAATTAGAATCAATCACAAACTGGTATGACTATTGCATAAGATAATGGAAAGCCAGAAAGGCGCAAGGCCTTTTGATATTCAGAAAACTAGAAAATCAGAACTTGAGGTTCCTAAGGAATTATATAAACTAGAAAGTCAAACAATGAGAACAAAGAGGGCCCTGAGGAATTTTATAAGGATAGGCTGTAAATTTTAAAAGCAAAAGGTAAGGTTTTGTAGGTAAGCTATAAGGATAGAAGGTGCCTTTAGAAGCCATGTATTGCAGAAAGGGGAGACGAAGGCACAATCAGGAAATTAAGGAATAGATGATATCTAAACTAGGATAATGTGCTGCATTAGGATAGATCAGTGGGGTTCGCAGTCAAGAAAAGTTTCCTAAATGGGGTTTTCAGTAAGGAAACTACAGAAAACAGCCTTCATTACATACACCCATGAAGAATTGGAAAGGAAAACAAATGGCCTAAGACATTAAGACACATTTTGCATGGTACTAAAAATCATCAACTCACTCCAGCCAATCAGGAAGAACTGAACATATTTTCGATGGGTATTTTCGTCATTTATCACCAAAATTCTCCACAGATTATAGGCCTAGAAATCAAATAAGAAAGCATTACATTATTTATCAAATTATCATGTATCATGTTATTAATTGTCGAAATAAATATAAATACAAATATAAAAGGCAAAGTGCCTAATTATGCTGCATCGAAGGGATTTTCCAAAACTGGCATACGGCAAGGTGAAAAAAATGTGAAATAGTGTTTTAGCGCCAGTCGCTAGGATCTCAGTAGTAGGTTAATTAGGCTACCGTAGCTAGGCTCCACCCCTGACCACACTGAGCTCCTGACACCAGGAGTCAGTTTGATTACACCGCGATGCCACAGCACCTTCGACTATAAATAAATAGGACTCCAATAAAGTCTGCATCATGTGAGAGCCAACAACAATTCAATTGGCGAAAAAGCCAGATGAAATGGTCGATTAGAGCTCCGCTCTTCAAGCCTTCTTTTAATAAAAGGTTTCTTTACCATTCGGTTACATATCATGTGTCTTCTACAGTACACAAAACATTTCTCTTGAATACAAAGAAGTCAATATAAGTTGTATATACCTGAGCAAACATCCATGAAAATTGAGCAATGAAGAAATAATGAATGGCAAGTGCAAGCACTCCACAATTTGTCTGCTTATTCATCAATGATGGACTGATATATGCACCAACAACATACAGAATCTGTAATGAAATTAAATTAAGTTATTCATATAATGGGAAAACTAGCAATCACTGAATTACTAGCAGCTAGGTTTGTGCTGGGTAAAAGATTAAGTGATATGCTAATGAAGCTTGCAGGACAAGTTAGTTAGTACGTTATTTAGTTAGTTAGTTAGTTAGTTAGCTTGTTAGTTAAAAAGTTAGTTAGTTAGTTAGCTTGTTAGCTGGTAGGTTAGTTAGTTAGTTAGCTATTTAGTTAGTTAGTTAGCTAGTTAATTAATAAGTTAGTTAGTTAGTTTAGTTAGTTTGTTAGTTAATTAGTTAATTAGTTAATAAGTAAGTCAGCCAGTTAGCTAGTTAGTTAGTTAGTTAGTTAGTTGGGTAGTTAGTTAATAAGTTAGTTAGTGAGTTAGTTAGTCACTTAGTCACTTAGTTAGTCATTTAGTCAGTCAATTAGTTAGTCAGTCAGTCAGTCAGTCAGAGAGTCAGTCAGTCAGTCAGTCAGTCAGTTAGTCAGGCAGTCAGTCAGTCAGTCAGTCAGTCAGTCAGTCAGTCAGTCAGTCAGTCAGTCAGTCAGTCAGTCAGTCAGTCAGTCAGTCAGTCAGTCAGTCAGTCAGTCAGTCAGTCAGTCAGTCAGTCAGTCAGTCAGTCAGTCAGTCAGTCAGTCAGTCAGTCAGTCAGTCAGTCAGTCAGTCAGTCAGTCAGTCAGTCAGTCAGTCAGTCAGTCAGTCAGTCAGTCAGTTAGTTAGTTAGTTGGTTTATTTGTTAGTTAATTGATTAGTTAGTTAGTTGGTTGGTTAGTTAATTGGTTAGTTAGTTCGTTAGTTAGTTAGTTAGTTAATTAGTTAGTTAGTAAGTTAGTTAGTTAAGTTAGTTAGTTAGTTAGTTAATTAGTTAGTTAGTTAGTTTAGTTAGTTAGTTAGTTAGTGGGTTAGTCTTCTGGAAAGCTGATCAACTAATTTCAGAAGTAATTGTGTCAGGAAAGAAAGATATAAGATTAAGATTACAGCAGATGATGTCATTAAATAGCCTGGAGTAGAATGAAAATGTTTGGAAATACAAGGGAAAAGCAAAATTAAAGAAACACTGGGTATATGACGGCGAGACACAAAACTGATAGACAGAGTAGAGTGAATAATAGAACAAACAAAAGCCAGTGAAATACAGTTAAGTAATGGTATTAAATTTAAACTCACATTTGTCATCATGATTGCAAATATCATGTGCATAAGAAGATTTGCAGCAGTTGTTTTCTCGGGTGAACAAATGTGATGCCCAATTAATGCAAGGAAACAAGCACTCTGAAATAAAAAAAGACACGTTTTAACCCAAAAATCGAATTACAAAAAGTATATAAATATACACTCATTTTGATGTAAGAAATCTCTCATAACAAACTACACAAGCTTTCACTTGTAATGAAAACCAGGAAATGCTTCTTGAATAGACTAGAAGGGCAACAAAAATCTAAGAAACTGTATCCTTTTAGCTTCTTCACAATTATGTCATCTTTTCATATCATTTTTAAAGAAACTGAAACTTCTTGCCGTGATACCCTTTTTTCTCGACCCTTGTAGTACAGAAGGCTATCCTCAACTAACCTTAGTAAATAACTTTTTGCTTATTGTTGGAAACTTAAATGCTTTACTATAATTTGTGGACTAAGTTTTCTTTGAAAAAACAACGTAACAGCAAACTGTAAAAGAAGCAATTTATGTAGGATGAGCAACGCAATTTAAAATATGAGAATTTCTTACCAGACAGATGAAACAAGAAACAAGAAAATATATTTCATATCCAGTTCGATTGTCACTTAGAGCAAGCACTGCATATTGAGATAGATGTTGACATTCACATTCTACGTATGTCTTTTCTTCACCCTGATCAAATCAATCAAGTAGCATAATGATTATTGATTAATAATCAATGGTTACGGTGATTGATGAAAAAACAATTATCTATAATGCATCAATGGCAATCACTCTTGTCAAAAAAATCATTCAATGCAATGATTATCGATTAATAATTATTGTTTCAAGACAAACAAAAGGCTAATTACTCTATGATAATGATGATTATTATCAAAGGAAAATGAGCCAACTTTTATATACTTACCTTGACTTTACAATTATTCGATTTCCAGTCTCCTTTCGACCCGGTTGTTGCGTGGCTCCAGATTACACAGCTAACGAATTAAGGAGAAAAATGTTATTACTCCTGATGTTCTATTTAGTGAAGTAGCTGCACAAGGACAAAAGATTCACAATCTTTCAGCATCAGAGGAAAAGAAGACGAAGAACGAGAAGAAGAAGAAGAAGAAGAAAGAGGAGGGAGAAATAGAAGAAGAAGTAGAAATAGAAAGAGAAGAAGAAAAAAAGTAGAAGAAGAAGAAAGATGAGAATAAGGAGAAAAGAAAAGGAACAAGAAGAAGAAGAAGACAAAGAAAAAGAAGAGGGAGACATGGAAGAAGAAGCAGAATCGAGAAGGAGGAGGAGGTGGAGGAGAAGTAGGAGAAGAAGAAAAAATAGAATAAGAAGATGGAGAAGAAGATCATGATGAACAAACCTGACTCCATTTTTAGATACCCTCGTTTTGGAAGTATGAACTCTATAAACAACTTTCATTCCAGCAGTCAAACCAGATTTAATTGATGAAGACATCACCTAAGATAGATAAAAATTATGTATGATTGCTTGAAATACTTTTAAATCAATTCATGTGATAAATCTAAGCAAGATGCAAAATGACACAATACCTTGTTGTTAAGTACTGTTTTTCCAGATGAAAACAGTTGCTGATTATAATAATCAATATAATGTAAATCAGTACATGATGATGCTGATGAACTGAACATATTCACTGGATATCGAAAGAAATCTGAATTTTTCCTGTAAATAAAAACAAATAAAATCAACAAAAGTACATTGTTTGTAAAAGAGGAAGTTACCAAAACCAAATCATGCGCAAGAGCCACAATAGGAACAGATTAAACATGCTCATCTTACCCAGCAAATTTGATTCCATTCAATTTGTTTCCCTGGTCACGTTTTGATGTCAAAGCAAAATTTGTCCTGCTTCCAGTAAAACTACAAGATAAAATGGTGAACAAAAAAGGGTATTATACAATTATAATCAGAACTGAATTAATTTCATAGCTCCAAAATTTTGAAATTTGATTGGTTTAAGATGAGAAAGTTCAATAAACTTTTTTCTCAAGATTAAGATTTATCAAGATAGCAAGTAGAACTAAAAACCAAACTGAAACTAAAACCTAGTAGAACTAAAAACTAAAACAGGGAGCTATACTTCATTACTTCATCCTTAGATTTTGATAATGTTTAAACGAAACTAGATTCTAATGAATAATGAAATAAATGGTCCATACCTCGTTGGACACATTGCTTCATTCAAGAAATCGTATGCAAGCTCATCAAGAAGTATAGCCCAAGAAGATTTTCCCCTGTTGGATAAGCATTCACATTATAAGTCACATTGATTCTATCATAAACATGAATAAAGATAAATGAACACAAACATAAATAAACATATTTTCATATAAAAATAAAAAACATGTAAACATATATATTTTAGTAACTGATACTTATAAAACTATCATTAGGCAGGTTTCCATGTCAGGTTGCCTTTTTGTTGTTACCCCATTGTAATGTTGGTACTCAAGTAGGCCCCAGATCATCAAAAGAACAACTAGTGATGAAGGTCATGGCTTGAAACATTTAAAAAAAATTGTTTGATTTTTTAATTTCTCATAAAAATATATATGCTATTTCTATAACAATTAATTGTTATAAGTAGCGTCTAGTTCTTTTGCTAGATTTAAGATTGATCTGTGGTAATGATTTGTGATAAAATGAGATATTAAGAAAGTTGAATTTGATTGATAAAAATTACCTCGTATCAGTTCTACTGGTTGACAACACAGAGTCAAACATATCCAGCAAAAGACTTTTAGATTTATTACTCAATCTGAAAAAAATGAACAAATTAATTATAATAAAACACATTAATTGAAGAATAAAACGTTGCTAGTTCTCATCTGCAAGAACATATTGATTCTTAAAAAACAAATTTGTCAGACAGACTCAAAAGACAGGATTTAAACGAAGCAAAAATGCAGTAGAAGTTCCTTGTATCCAAGCCTCTCTAACAAGCCCAGTATTTGGAGTATTAAGTCTTAAATTTCGGGGCAAATATTTGAAATAAGCACAACTTCCACAAAAGAAAACACAGGAAAGGTATAAATTAAAGACATTTTTTAATGACTTCAAGCACAAGACATTACAGAGTTTCACTGACCACTACGATACTGCAAACTCGTGACTCAATCTGACATGCACCCTTTCTCTCTGACAAGCCCCTCTTTCTCCGATAAGCCCCCCTCTCTCTGTGATAAACCCAACTCTCTCTGATAAGTGCAAACTAACGCAAACGTACCTATAGTAGATACACCATAAACTTTGTTTAAGTATTATTATTAACGGTTCAACAAAATGAACTGAAGAAAGGAGTATATAAAAATCTTACGCCTTGTTTCCAGCTGGTAGTGTAAATTTATAAGCAGTGATATATCTGATCGTCGCCATGATTAGATTCTGACTATTATCATTCAAAGGTGGCTTTTTTATTTGTACCAATAACTCTGTAAAGATGCTGTAAGAAAGAAGTGATGTATTTACGTAAAGCAGCAAAAAGATAAAATGAATATCAGTATCGCTTGCACACTTTCATAATAATAATAATAATCGACTTTATTTCTACTAATTGGGGACACTGTCAGTTATTACCCCAGAAATCTGGGTACTCATTTACCGACCTCGGAAGGATGGAGAGTTGAGTTGACTGCAGGCTTTTGGAAAGTGGTCCTGAAGAGATTCGAACCCACGATCTTACGATCGTGGGACGAGCGCCTTGACCACTCGGCCACACCACAAATAGATTTATTTATCTAGCAGAAAATCAATGGCATCTTAATATACACGGTGTTAAATTGCTTCACCGCAATTATCTCATGGCATATAATTTATTAATACCATGTACACTTTTCAATGAAAAATCGGCGATTTCGTTGACTCCCCAAAAACCCAATGATATTTATGTCATGCACACATTTGAGGGGGAAATGTGCCCCAAAAATTCTGTCTTCAAGGGAATCAAGTACGAGATTTAGGCTCTGGCCAAACAATCAAAAACTGTTTGTGACGTGGCCAAGCTGTCAAACATTGCTTGCAAAGCTAATCTCAAATGTTTAAACAACAATGTTTGATCCTTTGGCAAGGGCCTAACACAAGAACCTTATTATAGAAATGTCCTGTCATAAAGCTATCCCTAAATGCTAGGTATGTGCTTGAATAGCCATAATGCATTGTAATACCATATCCTCCAGCTTTTTATTCTATGTTTTACATCAAACACAACAGAGGCAGAAAAGGTGAAGATGAAAATGGTCTGAATCTTACTTTTCAATTTCAGCATCTGATAAAGGTCTTTTCAGTGCTCGTGATCGTAGCCTCAGAAACGTTGCAGTTTGCGATTCTTTAGCAATTATTATCTGATCTGATTTGTAAGTCTGGTGCAATCTAAAACAAGAAAAAATATGAAAAATTTCAAAAAATTAAAAGGCTTACTAATAGAAACGATTGATTGGTCCAAGTGGGTCGTTTATTCCCTTTGTCTTTCTGCAGTATCCTGTTAGCTGATTGGTGTTAAAAACACAATAACAATTCAGTTTCATTCTTCTGATTGGTGCATTTCGAAACGCACCTGGGTATACATTCTACCTAGTCAATTGTTTTGGTCTGTTTCTGACGTTCATACTCTGAGAAGTGTAAGACGAAAAGGCTTATCAGTATGCCCAAAGACGACTTTCCGTTTTCTATCGCAATTTTGAAGACTTCTAAAGACACAAAGAAGGCTAATATCCCACAAAGAACCAGTTTTAGCTACGAATATTACATAAGATGGATAGAGAAAGTATTATTTTTAACGATACTTACACAGCTCCGTTAGTTGGTGCAAATAAAGTGACATTAAATACTTTAGGATAAGCACCGGCCGTGGCTGTTTCTGGAGTCAATTGCAAATTAACAAATGCTTCAATCTGCGTAAAATAAAGTAAAAAATACGCTTTAACTACCAAAAAGGAAGTAAGCTGACTATTTACAGCTTGGCAATTTAGGAGATATAGATGATAAAATAGAGAATGAAATAGAGGAAGACATAGCCAGACAAAATGAAAACCATAGACTTTAACACACCAAGAATATATTGGCAAATATATTGACCACTCTGAGTTTAACTACTTATACCACTCTTCTCAGTAGGTCTAAAAGGTTTGCACAAGTAGATACCCAAGCTTTTTATGAAATAACAGTGGTTTACCATTAACAGACAATTTATTGTAACTGCAAAAGTAAATATTCAATTTTCTTTATCAGAGCCTAATTTATCATAGTCTATAGATTTAACTGGATACCCTGGGCAAAAGGCAATAGAGTTCTGGGAAGAAGTTCTTTAGTTACGCATTTTACACAACATCAACTGTAACTATTAACTAGACTATTCCCAAAATTCTTAATAAAGACGAAGAGGTGGTTATTGGAAGGTTTTTGTTACTGTTTGTAAAGAGAGACCAAAAACCATCCCTTGTCTAAAAATCTACCCCTATATTTGTCACAAAATATAAATAAAAGCTATATATGGTATTATGCAAAACTTACACTTCCTTTAGAAAACTTGAGTTCTCCAGCAGCAGATACAAAATCTTTGTTTTCAACAGCAGGAGTCATTACGACACCACCTTCATTAATTACTGATATCAGAGACACGGTTTGGTAACGAACGGTTACATCTTTTAGTGTTCCATTGTAACGACGAACGCGAAGCTGTTTGCTGCGATCACCATAATCAATGACTGGATAGCTATGGAAAGAGACAGATTATCAACATTATGAAGCAAAGTTATTGACAATAAGAGACTTAGCAAACAGACAGGTAGTCTTTCTACTTATTCTGTTAACGCTGGTCGGCGCTTAAGGCAGCTATACAGCGGGTAAAGACTTGTAGCTTGTGCCTCAAGATGGATATTCCATAAAGAATACACTGGTGTCCTGTACTCATCACCGATTTCGGATGGTTGGACAGTTAAGCTTACTGCAGGCTCATAAAACGTGAACCAAATCGCAAACTTGACCAATCAGCAACAACACCCATTTTCTCCATCCTTAACATCCCAAACCTAGACCTCCTTGCCAGCGCCTCACAATACAGACCTGCAAACATACCGTACTTTCTCGAATGCGCTCCTTCCCTTGAATAAGCACCCTTCGGCCAGAGCTGCCAATCATGTCTCTCCCAAACACCCATTTGATAGTGCATTTACAAGCTCTGGATGGGATGAATGAAGATACACCCTTTTCCAGCTGCTGGAAATCTAACTTTGTCAGAACGTTGTTCACAATCTTGAATCATCGCCTACCATAACGTTGCCGTACTTGAAATATCATATTGGATTGGACTGACCCAGCAACTGGTAAACTGGTTTATGTTTATGTATAATAGCTTTATTAAAATTTCGTTACCTGTATTGTGAATCGAACCCGATTCTGCCAGCAGGATAATCACTGTCAGCGATTGAAACATTACAATATGAATAAAGAGACGAACCAGCTGAGGCTATTATTGCGCCATTTGCATTTGTTGTAAGATTGACATAGAACCACGAGGCAAACTCAGGAACCTAAAAATTGAGATCAATGAAAATCACAAAGATTCAAATGGGTTATAAAAATGGCTTTACATAGCAATGATTCTGAAGAATTTAATTTACATCACATAGCATAGGTATGGCTCGGTGAGATTCGCACGGGGAAATGCGAGTGATGGCTGTCCGTGCATAACTTCCAGTACAAGAAGTGTATGGCATCTTGGTCTAACCAAGCTAACTGGCGGTATAAGGAGCTCACTGGTGTCTGGGTTCGAGTCCCAGCCACCGTTGTGTCGGAGCCAGGTCGAGGTCTCAAATAGTTAATCTGTAGGTGAGATCCTAGCGACTGGCGCTACACCATTTCAGCTTTCATTACCGACTGCACAACTATAACGCCTCGTAGAAAACAAACTGAAGCTGCTGTGACGTAGTGGCCTAATCGAGCTTTCTCGTGGTTTTAGAAGCTCAGCGAGGTCGGGTTCGAGCCCCAACTACAGCAGCGTCACAGCCAGGGTAAAGGTCTCGGTAAGTTAACCTACGGCTGAGATCCTAGCGACTGACGCTAAATACAACATTTCACCTTTCATCACCTACTGCATAACTACGATGCCTCGTACAAAACACGACTCTGCAATAGAGCAACAACTATCAGATGTCTACAGATGGTGAAGGATCTCATACGGATGAGTGCTCTTTCAAATCTTTTAACATTTACTATAGCCATGGTAGCGTCACAGCCAGGGTCGAGGTCTCTATTAGGTAATCTACTATTGAAATCCCAGCCACTGGGCGCTCAATACATCATTTTCACCTTCACCTCCACCTTAAAACCAAGAAAACAGCTTTTTTTGTAGACAGAAAGAGTTTGTTTCCACTAATATTCCTTCAAGTGAAATATCGAGGTTGATAGCTTCAAAGGTTAAAATTATAAATTATACCGTGTCTCTCTTTAACATGACAGTAATTGATGACGTTGATTTGCCAGCAGCAAATGATGTATTCCCGGATGTGTGAGCCAATTGATTTTCAAGATTTATATTCGGAGACCATGCATTCCATTTGACTTCTATCAGTTCTGCAGAACCTTTGATTCTTTGCAATGGAATGGTAACTGTTGATCAAAGAAAAATAGACATATGTGAATGATATGAATCATGAATAGCAAACAATGGGATCGTTTTTTCCATGTGTGGCATACCAAAATAGAGGGTATTCGAACCCAAGACTGCATTAGCTGAGAGCTACTCATGAAGAGTATATAAATGTATGGATGTATCGTGTTGAAGAAGGCCAACATAGCCGAAACACAAGAAGTCCAAACGGGAGGAGAGCCGTGGGCTGTATGACTTGGGGAGAGTTACTCAACGATTTCATTGAGCTCTCTGGTGGTCATGAAGTCCTGGTTTCAATCCTATCTATTGTGGTATGCCACTTGTGGGAAAATCTATCCTAGTGTTAGCCATTCATGACAAATATATATTAATATGTATGGTCCTCAAGAAGGCTGAATATAGCTGAAACGCAGAAAAAGTCATACGACGAGAGCCTTTGGCTATGACATGGAGAATTACTCAATGATTTCATTGAGGTCTATAGCTCAATGGCATCTTCGTTGGCTATTATTATCATGTAGTCTTTGATTCAAATGCCATTAAATGACATTCATTGAAAAATCCTGTCATAATATGAATTTACTGAGAACATTTGGTGCCTATTACAAATAAGGAACCTATTTTAAAAAAGTACAAAAGATTATGAATACCTTGCGCTGAGTTATCCTCATTGATAGACGATTTGGCCACTGAAAACCCAATTTCACCATTCCACAGACCATTTCCATCAATAGTGATAACAGAATAAGCCTAACAAAATCACATCATTATAACAAATGAGTAGATTATCTTTGTGCTATTCAGTGGACTTTTAGCTAAGCACAGAGACATACATATACGGGGAAACATAGCGAGTCTATGTACGAGAAGTATATCAATCATCTCTCTATAAAGATTTGGCACTTAATGCCTAGAAAACATACTTGCATATTTTCAGCAATCGTTGGCAATCTAGCTCCACCAGTTGCATTCGTAATAACAACGATAATCTGTTCTGCAGGTTCTGATAAAGAATCTTGCAAAATCGTCAAGTTTATTGATTTGATTTGTCCTCCTGCTGGAATTGTGTTTAGTTCCTAAAATAGATAGAGAAAATAAAGGTTTGGCTAAACTAGGAGACATATTAGAGTGGACAAATGCGAGTGGGTAACGAGCGACATGACCATAGAGTTGCGGAGACAATAAATGTTTCTGTGGTCTCCCAGAAACATTTGCGTGTCTCTCGCTGCAAATTTTGTCGCGCACAACAAAGTTTCGAAGCTGACTAAACTGGGTGACATCGAGAGAGCGTGTCATGCACGACAATGTCTCCTTGTTTAGCCATGAGATTGCGGGGTTACATTGAAGGGCAGAATCAATTCTTGTCATCAGGAGAAAGCTAGGTGCTGTGACAATCTAAGAAAAGATGAAAGAAGCAAGATTAAGACGGTATGGACATGTCATGAGAAGCGAATAAGAAAGTTCAATAAGACAATCAGTGGAGAGAAAGGTTGAAGGAAGAAGACGTAGAGGAAGATCAAGGAAGAGATGGAGTGACATGCTTGAAAAGGAATTAAGACTGAATAAAGACAAACCTGGAAAGTGATTTCCTGATGTAAAGGTAAATAATCTTGACTTGGTTTCAATGCTGAGGCTGCTTTAGTTCTTGATGCAAGTGCCACTTTGATTGGTGAATTTGATGGTAAACTGTTTAGCACTTCTGTCTGCCATGGCTCACCTCCACCGATCGATCGCACAAGAACTGTTGATGTACTGAAGACACCACTGCTTCGCTTTAAATTCAATGTAACATATTTTGATGATTCTTGAGTTGTTTTACTAGTTGACTGCGCTGTGAAGCTGATTATGCCAAATGGACTGTCGTTATCGCGGATTGTTATTGTTGATCTCCTATTTGTTGACAGTCGAGGAGATTTAGCTGGGGATAAACGAAAGAAGCCAATCAGATGAGATGAGATCAGTTTGGATCCGATCAAATCAGATCAGATTAGATTAGATCAGATCAGATTAGATCAGATTAGCTGAGATTAGATCAGATAAGATTAAATCAGATAAGATATAATCAGATCAGATCAGATCAGATTATACCAGATCAGATCAGATTAGATTATATTAGACCAATTTAAATCAGATCAGATCAGATCAGACCAGATAAGATTAGATCAGATAAGATCAGATCAGATCAGATCAGATCAGATCAGATCAGGCTAGATTCTGAGATTTTATCAGATCAGCTCAAATCAGATCAGATCAGACCAGATCAGACCAGACCAGATCAGATCAGATCAGATCAGATCAGATCACAACAGATCAGATCAGATCAAACCAATCACTCAGAATACTTACAAGACAGACTTGCTGATGAAGGAATCACTTGAACTGATGTTAGCTGAACATAAAATACTTCATCTTTTTCTGGCAATGGATTTGAATCATCAATCGTGTTGATGTGAATGGTCGCAGTTGATTGGCCTTCATTCATATCAACATACGTAGACACTGGTGTGAAATCAACGTTTTCTGTTGCTGCATTTGCTCCAGTGTATTTCTGAGTTTCGTAATTAACTCGAATTCTTCCCATTGTGCTTAAAAGACGTCTGATTTCAAGTGATGCCTGGAAAAACAAAGCAAATTTATAATATAACTGTAAAAATTACTGCAGATTGACATGAATTCATTTGACGAAGCATATTTCGAGGGAAAATCGTCCCCTTCGGAACTAAATAGCTTAAAGTCACCAGCTCTCTGTAGATGAACATCCATACACTTCCAAAGGATACACATATAAAGATATATATTGCAGTAATAAAGGCTTTATATTGCTTAAACACAGAAAGCAAACAAACACGAGCTGGGTGTTATGACTTGTAGAGTTTGTCAGATTTTTAGCATTTGTACTGTAATGAACATTGCATGCTTCCCACAGAGGTTTCAAAAGAGATTAATGTCTCAAAAACGACACCAATAATTATGATAACAAAAACTGAGAAATTAAACCAACCCTGTTTCCTTCTGTTACAGTTAGCGATCGAGAACTCTGAGCAATTTCAATCAAACCATGAACATCAACTATGGCTGTATTTGAGGCGCCAATTCTAGGCATGGCAGTTTGACCAGCACCCGATGACACATAACTCAGGTACACAGCGTATATCAAATTGTTTTGAAGTACAGATGGCACAGATACCTGGAAAGCAATAAAAACTAATACATCTACCCATCTACATAGATAAATCAACAACCTCAATGTTGAGGGCTCCGCTGATGAAATACGATTAGTCACTGTATGTACAGCCGTTTAACAAAACTTGGTTTAGTCAATAAATCTCATTGTGGAACCAAGATGCATAGTGATCAAAAAAGGGAATCGTTGTGAAACATAGTCAAACACTTTCTGTCTGACATTAAAGTATGGATCTGAAAAATTTAACTTGAGAAGCCACAACACCTACCGTATTTTCTCGAATAAGCATCCTCCCTTGAATCAGTGGGGCAGGCAAGGGGCGATGGGGGTAGTTGCCCCCCCTAATCATCACCAAGATGGATTTTGTATTTAGAGCAAGTCTGATGTAAAAGTGTCGCAGGGTACGACTTGGTTATTCATTCTTAAAACCACGCCCTGTATTTTCTTGAAAATACCCTTTTGCAGTTCCAATGTAGGAAGTCTGGCTATGCCACTGCCTCAAATAAGCAACCCCTTTAGATTGAGCTGCTTATCAGGTTGTTCATATCCTAGACATTCTTTTAATAGTGTGTGTGCAAGGTCCTGATTGCAGGAATGAAGAGACACCTTTTGCAAGTTACTGCAAAGCATACTATTGGCCAGAACGTTCGTTTATTCATATAATTGCTACTCTGTGACATGGATTATGCAGGTAATATTCGATAAAATATGGTAAGCAATGCCTAATGACAGAATCCCCCAGTTAATTGCTTCAGGACATATCGAAAAATATACAAGCAAATTTTTCAAACGTTTTGATCTACGTAATCTCCCCACCAGCGACTGTTCCTTACAACAAAAAGGGGCCTATCAACATACCCAAGTAACAATTGGGTAACAGGGAAATACACTAAACAGTGTGCCAGGAAGATTCCGTCTTGATTTTTGCCTGCAATTTTGTTTAGTTGCAGTAATTAATGAAATATTTCTGAGATAATCTTCTAGCTCTTCTTCAGTTTAGAAAAAAGAATTAGAAGATTATCTTAGAGAAAATTAAAAATGAATGAATTTCTGATGATAAATGAATTTTAAAAATGCTTACTTTGAAAGAAAATGATTTGCTTCTTTCGCCTTGTACAAACGACAATGATCCAGAAGAAGGATTGATGGTTCCAATTGTAAAACTGCCACGTGGATACCCTGATCTCCAATTGACTGAAAATCCTCCAAATAATCCATGTCGAGTTACAATAACATTTGTTACATCCAAAGCTGCAAATGAAAGAATTATCGACTTAATATCAGTTAATTTCATCTTTGCAACATTTCAACGACGTTAATACAAAAGAAATGGTTTTCATTTGAAGCTCTAAAAGGCTGAAAAAAGTTAACGAATGACCTACATTACAGCCTTCCCAACCAAAAACATTTCATAGGACTCATTAGGAAAAAAAAGAAAATTTCATGAAGAAAGCCTAGCTTAAAACTGATTTTGAACAAGTTCAAGAGAGATTTTCAGGCAAAAGGGAATAGGAAAGGAATAGGATTGGAGCTGAATATGGTATTCTCTTGTATTTTTTTACATAAACTTAGATTTGTTTTGTAACTTTATTATAACTTTAATTTAGCGGCCCAAGCCTGATAAGCCCTGCTTTTCTTGGGCGGCGTAAAACACACTATTTTGCCTTAATTTGTATCTCATACATTAATTGTTATTCATCATAAGTGGGCTACCACAATTGTTATAATTGCCTTGGCTGGGAATCGAACCAGTGACCTTCTGGACAACAAGCCAGTTGACTACTCCATTGCACTAAACAGTGCAATGAAGTAGCCAGCCCAACTCGAGGTCCTTCCAGCCACAGGTCTCCTCCACAGCCAAGGGGTTTCTTTTGTGTTTCGGCTTAAAGCCTTCATCAGAGCATAGAACATATAGTGAACTGAACATACATTAATTGTGTGTTTTACAAATGAAATTGAATTGAATTGAATTGGTGTGACAGTTATTCCTTAAATGATCATTTGAGATCGTCCAAGGGTTTGACTCTTTCAAGTAAATCTTCATGCAGCAAATCATTTATGTAGTCAAGAATTGACTTGTACTAAGGGACCGTCTCAAATTATTCGTTTCATTTTGGTACGAATTGGTACGAATTGATTCGTACCAATTGCGTTCCGTGAAACGATTTAATTCGTTTCCTGCAAAAAAATGAAACGAATTTGGTACGAATTTGGTACGAATTGGAAGGAATTTGGTACGATTTGGTACGAATTTGGTACGAATTTGGTACGAATTGGTACGAATTTGGTACGAATTTGGTACGAATTTGGATGAATTAGCGTGAATTGGTACGAATTTGAAACGCATTTGGTACGGATTTGAAACGAATTTCAACTCAATTCATTTTTTTGCAGAATAAAAGTTTACATCGTACTTCATTTTCTACTTATAAATTTTTTTTACGTGACCCAAGAAAATGCAAAGGGGCTGGAGCCGCTTAAAAGAGCAAGAGTCAATTGACTATTATGAAAAAACCAAACGAACCAAACCATCTTATAAAATTAACATACACACTTTTTTTTATAAGAATAATCCTAATTTTTGCCAAGGCTTGAACTTTTCTATTGTTATTCTTAAATTTCCATTGTTCTTTGGCAATTTTGAGCCTGAATATTCTTATAGACTGCATTCTTATAAAAAAAGTGTGTATCATAGAAATATAAGTTTTCAAGACCCTGTCAAGCTGCTCACAATTAATTATCGCATCTTACTAATTGTGTTCCAATCTCATGCTGCAAATTACAACATGTTGTCAGCTTTTCACAAAAGAGGCGACGACGATTTCCTTCTGATTTTGTTTAAAGCAAGCGTGTTATCAGGGACTCAAGCTGGAATGGAAGACTCGCAGTGAGAAGACTGGGTCGAGATCGGTAGAGATCTTATTTGTGGCCACTAAAAATCTCCTATCTTTACTTCTGTATTATTGAAAACGATAATTTGGCTTGCAATTTTCTCCTTATCTGAGTTGTGGGTTGTCAGCGCTAGATTTTTACTTGAAGGATATTATGAAGCGTGAAGCGTATTGAGAAATTATAAACTTCGTTCACCACCTTGAAGCATCATGGAAGCTGCCGTCGTACACAACAGTGATAACGATAGCGATCTTGATTGGATTTTTACGAGTTGTGGAGGAATTGAAATCGAATTGAAACGAATTTGGTACGAAATTGGAACGAATTGGAATGAATATTGGGTACGAAAGTGAAACGAATTTAGTACGAATTTGGTACGAATTGAAACGAATTTGGTACGAATTGAAACGAATTTGGTACGAATTTGGTACGAATTGGTACGAATTTGGTACGAATTTGGTACGAATTTTGAGTGAATTGGTACGAATTAATTCGTACCATCCCTGTAAAAATTCGTACCAAATTTGTATAATTGTACGAATTTTCGAAACGAATTTGGAACGAATATTTGGAGACGGCCCCTAAATGAAAGACTAAATAAATACAGTAAGTCACCGTTTTAAGAAACAGCAGTTTTGGATACAGCCTATGTACAATTGTTTTAACAACTGAGACAGGCGACAGCATTTTCTTTTCTGTTTCTTAAAAGTGGGAACTTTCTGCAATCAAGAATGATTTCGAAAAAGCAAATATACATACATTCTGTAGCAGTGACCATACGAGAATTGCTATCAAATTGCAAAATAGAATTAGCAGCGGCCTCTGGGATAATGATGATGATTGCAGGCGATGCGGAATCTACTGCTGGAGCCATTGAAGAGACTAAAACGAAATCGATAAAAGAAAAGGAAAATTAATTAAAGATACAAGCTGTGAATAGGCAAATCAATAAACATCATAACTGAACAATTGAGTTATGATAAAATACCTGAAGTCAACATTGTTACACTCTGAAGCTGAATACTGAAGTTTGCTCCAAATTCAAGAAAACGTCCTGATGGAATACTGAAGGATGCTTTTGCCTGAAAATCGATGTAAAATTTACTGAAAACTTAAAAGATTTATGATTTTAAGAAAACTTTAAACAAAATTTCATTGTCCAGATAAAGTAGTGGTACACAGTAGCGGAACAAGAAACGCTCGAAAGAAGACAAGACGATAGGTGCCAAAAAGAGCGGGAGAAGGGTGTGACAATACCTCTCTAATATAACAAGTAAATAAATTAAGAAGAAAATAGTCCATAAAATAAATTATGATCCCTTGATCGGAAAGTACGTTCATGCTCCTAGAACGAAAGTTGAAGAATGCTGACTTAAAAGTGGTTTAAAGCTTTAGGCCAGGCAAAGGAAACATAGTTGTACCTCCGAGATTAGAGATTTGTAATCTGACAATAATTAAAGGAATTTTATACAACAACATGCAGAAAAAGCTTGAAATCGAACGTATCCATGTTTAATTTCAATTTTTGGTGGTAATGAAAACAGACTTTTTAACACTAACATGAAGCAAACTGAGATATTGAATTATGGACATATGAGCTAGCAGCAGCCTCTATTTTAAATGCGAGTTATAGAGTGTAGATGGATGTCCAGCAATATAACTGCAAAAAAGGTTTGACAAGGAAAGTCGAAGATGTAATACAAATAAATATAAACGTACTTGATTTTGTCCTGCAGCAAAAGTGACACTCGTTGAATCAGTTGTGCTATCGCCAGAATATTGCAGCCGAATGTTTGCTTGTACTGAACCAATGGTTCCTTTTTGTCTTTCAACAGTGAAATGCAGCGTACGGGCAAGACTGCTGACATTAAACTCAAATCTTTTATCAGCTTCAATAAGTCTGAATAACCCATGTGGATAATCATTTGCCCTAAAAAATAAGAAATTCGAGGATTTTAGGAAAAGCTAAGCTTAGCCCTGAACTAAAGAGAATTGAGAACGTTGAGTAATGAGTTGGAGCTATGGTTACATGGTTACATGGTGCATTATTCATCCACAACTAGTGTCGCAACGCCTCTGTGAAACAAAGTGTTGCCCTATAGCCTCAGTGTTGCCCTATAGCCTCGTGCAACACGCCACAACTAGTCTGCATGCCTTTGAGCAAAGACAGCAAAATTCATACACAAAACAGAAATGCGTTTAAAGCATAGCATGCACCATGGCCTTGTGGCTAAGGATACTATTGATAATGCCAATTGTCATAAGTCCATAAAAGTCACGTCTTCAAAAAATAAAAACGAATACAGAGTAAATATATTCAAACTTATCAAGGCAGTTTATGACAAGGTATTGAAACAGGTATTCAAGATAGGAGATGATAATCACCACTTATCATGACAATCCCTTGATATTTATTGGGGCAACGTGTCGGGAGAGACCCGTCTCCAATCAACAGGCAATGATGTTTCACACCTTTCGATCCAACCTATGCAATGAATAAGAGAGAAACCACGTTTCTCAGACTATGATATAAATTCATGGTAGCTACTTACAGAATTGTGAAGTTGATACTTCTTCTTGCTGAATTTAATTCTGCACCGTTATCAACAGAAACAAGATCGACTTTATAAACCTCGTTTAGTTCTGGTAAATCATCTGCCATTATATCAATTAAAATATACTTCTTCGTATCTCCATTTAAAAAGCTCAGAGTGGTATTAGAAACTCCTTTTATATCTTGTCCAATAGATCCTGATGATGATGAAATTGTCCATGTCAACTATAAGAAAAACAAATAGATTACTGTCAAAGAAAGGCGAAGTTTTCTATATTCAAACACTGATCCATGCTTGCAAATGCATCACAAAATGAATCACGCTTAGCATGAGCATAATAACACGACCACAATGGTCGTGATCATGAGGATGAACATCATAGTAATGCTTGTTTCACTAAAAATGATGAAGACGAGGATGATTACAATTGTGACAGTGAAGATTATGAAGATGTAGATGATGATCATTGTGATGATGATGATGATGATGATTATGATAATGATGCTTGTGATGATGATGATGATCACAATGATGACAAAAATGATGATGATGATGATTAAGATGATGGCGATGAAGATCATGATCATAAAAATTATACAGTATATCCAAACTATAGTCGACTCACATGTACGATTCCGGTAGTTCCTTCATTACGTAATACAGGTATCACTATCTGCAGTGATCCTGACTGTGGTTCATTGATACTGGTACTTGGAGTAACAATTCCTTCAAAAGAGAACAATCCATTTGGGTGGCCTTTTTTCAGAATGGTTATTGTCACATTCACAGCACTGTGATCCAACGCAGCACCACCAGAGGCACTATAAACATTCAACACAAACTTCTCTTCTGGTTCTTGAGGTCCTAAAATCAAACAAATAGTTCTGTAAATGTGAATTTTAACTCAAACAAATAAATCTAATGGCAAGTTCTCTCTGAAGAAGCATACCACAATGGATGGAATAGGAGATTTGCCTGCATAATCAGAAAGATTTCGTCCGTTACACTGAGCTTAGAGCTCAACGAAATAACTAACAGTCACTCTCAAACTAGCACTCCCTAAAGCTGTATTCCCATTTAGCGGTTCTGCTTCGACTATTCCACTGCTATCTATTTTACAAGGACATACATTCTTTTAAGTCCTTCCTTCACTAGCAAATACAAGGCTAGTTTTTCAACCAATAGCATACCAAAGTTGGTGCGATTTGAGCTTGGACCGCATGAACAGAGAGCTGACATGCATTCAACCTTAGGAAAAGAGCTCAGCGAAAGGCTCTCAAATCACATCTAGGTTTGTGCTCTGGTTATGCATCCTTCAACAGACCCACGCGTTATTTAAGTATTCTCTCATCTGACAGAAATGTTGTTGAAATTTTTGCACTTAATTTACAAGTAAAACTAATTTACCTCCAAATGGCAGCACTGTGATATTAATATGCTTTGGCCCACGCTCGTTTGCTTCGAAAATAACACTACCAGATGCTGGGTTGATATCTTCTGTGATTGAACTCGAACTTTGTGTTAGTCGAAGGATTCTCCATTGTACCTAATATAAAATGCAAAATAATTACTACATGTTTGCATTGATAATACACGATAGTACATATAAATATCAAATAAGAAAAGACTGCATAAATGTTGCTTATAGCTCTAAAACTGGTGGCCTAATAAATCCTTGAGATTAAAACCTTCGCCAACAGGACACAATACCTATGAGGGAAAACGCAGACTTCGAATGAATTTAAGAATGAAATAACAGACGATAATCAAGACACAATACCGTTTTTCCTCTACTAAGGGCCCACTTACTTAGAAATCTGTCTTCAAGAGGAGCAATCATTTGAAACTTCATTAATAAACAAACGTTTCTGACAAAAATTAAGATTTGCAGCAACTAGTATAAGGTGCCTCTTGATTCCTCCTATCAAGAGATTACACATACACTACCAAAGGAGTGTCTGAAACCAATCTGATGGACAGCTTAATGAAAAGGGGCGCTAATTAGAGGAAATACGGTCATTGCATCTCCCTTCGTTCCTCGTAATTCATATGAAGGGCTCCAGCTTCGTGTAGTACGTAGCCTGTAGTATCAAAGCTACGGTAGCGATAAGAGCGAGGGTGGAGGTCTACTTACTGACTGCACTACTTAGACCCTATCAATTGGTTCCAAATACATCATTTCACCTTCACCTTCATATTATTAGACTTACGGGCGTAAGAAAATGGTCTACATCAAAAAGGGACGTGAAATTGTATTGAAGGCAACTGGGAACGATTTCCATACAAGTTAATGTCAGTTTATTACTGTAATAAGTCTCTATATACACACCTCACTTCTGCTTATAGCACCATCAATTCGTGACAAAAGAAATGACAGGATCCGACTTGTATCAGGATTAGCAATCGATATTGATGATGATGTATTGAATATACCAAACAATCCAAAAGGGTTATCGCTTGTTTCTATAGTTACTAAGATCCTCCTTTTCGAGCCCAGACTAGCCTTGCCTGTCACTGAAGTCAAATCGAGGCTGAATTGTTCTTGGAATTCGGATATTTTGTCATCAATAATATTGACAGTAATGAATTTTTGTGTTTCTCCTGGTGCAAAAGTGAGAGATGAACCCACAACGGTGAAATCATCAGGATTCGTTGCATTCATCTGATTATATGTGTACTGGACAGTGCTTGTCCCAAAACTTCCTCCTGTTCCAAGAAAACGATATAGTGTATGGTATAAGGCTAAAGTAAAGAATAATGGCCAGGCGAATGATTCGACATTGGTAGTATAACATTCTTTTCAAACAAATGCTTTACCCTTTGGCCACGTCGCAAAACAATGCTTAGAAACAATTTAAGCTTGTGAAATGCAGACAATATGTGGCAACATTACAGAACACTGCTCGTCAAACAATTTCAGCTTTTAATATGCAGAAAGGTTTTTGAAGTTCTTCAGAAAATTTTGATAGCAATATTGCTAGTTAAACAATTTTTGTAACGTTACCAAACCTTCGAACATTGCTTGATGAGCAAATCTCAAATGTTTGGCCAACAATGTTTGATCGTTTGGCCATGGCTTTAACCATGCCAGAACCCCCGGGAGGAAAGGCCTAGGTAGCTACACATATAGAAAACAGACTAAATCAAGGACTAACTGAACTTAGATATGAATATTCAATTCCAGGCTTTCCCCGGTTAGGAAGGCCTAGGCACACTACTGCTGAGTTTCAACGCATAAAAGAAAACAGAATGAAGGAAAAAATGAAGGAAACCTAGTGTACCTGTCCTATTGACTGCAATCAGTATTCTTCCATCACGTTCATGAACCAATCTATTTGTCTCAATAAATTCAATTGTTCCATATGGGTTATCATTTTCATCAATTGACACGTCCACTGAAGACTGTGGGCCTATTCTTGGTGGGACATCAACTTGTAGGCCATTCACAAAACCATAATTCATCTTACGACTTGTGATTAGTTGAACATCGGTTATATTCACTCTGAATGTTTCTGTTAGTTCAGGGATCGCGTCATTTGAAATTGTGATTTGTATGCTTTTTACAGTTTCTCCAGAGTTGAAAATAATCTCTGAAAATAAAATTACACATTATAACGATGTTGATTCAACTATAACAATATGATACAACTATACACACAAACTATTCAAGCAATAAATGATCTTCATCAGCAAACTCATTGTTCTTCATTGCACTTCAAGAAATGATGTTTTTACTTCAATTTAAAAGAAATCTGCAATTCAATGCAGTGTAGGTTGTAGTAAATAAGACATTAAGTTTACCAGAAATTGTTGGTTTAAAGGAGAAATTTTACAGTTTGTACTTTCAACATGAGGGAAAATGTGTGAAATAGAAGGCTCTTAAACGCTCTTTGGAAGGAACTGACAAGGTACAAATAACACATAGGATACTGCCATATAAAAAATGTATTCCAAAGTAGAAATAGATCTTCTGTCTTGCCAACCACGACCACTTCTTGGAATTAGGACATGGTCAAACGATCAATCATTGTTCAACAAACGTTTGAATTTTGATTTACAAGCAATGTCTGATTGTTTAGGCACTTCACAAAACATTCCTTGACAAGCAAAATTCGCTCAGAGGTGTTTTTGAAAATGTAAAAAAAACATTTTATGCTTGAATCAACTAAAAAAAGTTGGGAGAGCAATGTTTTGCAATGTGGCCTAACGGACAAGCATATTGCTTGGTTAGCAAATTGCAAATGTTTGACAAGCAATGTTTGAACGTTTGGCGAGTGCCTAAAAAGCAACTTCTTTTCGAGCTAAGTTACGCTTAACTTTAAGCTCTGTCGTAGCTTACTGTAATACTAACAAGAATTAACTCATCTAAAGTTACACAAGTAACATGCGTTACCTCCTTGAGTTGGTGAGTAATCAACGGCTGGAGTAGCTGTAGTACTTGATGTACCATATCTCACTCTCAGTTGACCGATGAAACCAACGGATCTCACAATCGTCAGATTTACATAACGAGAACTTTCTGAAACGTTCATTGACAAGGGAGGGACAAACTGAATAACTCCATAAGGCTGTTCACTTGAAACTACTGTAATCATTGATTTAGTTGAATTGACAGTGACATCCAATTCAGCCCCACCAACTGTGCTTTCCAGAGATAAAATATACATTTTGGACTCCTCTGGTATATTGTCATCTTTCACCTAAAATTTAAAGGTAATAGACTTTTATTAAGAAAGGTCAGATGCATGGAGACGAAGCAGCAACTCTGAATTCCTACATAAAGGCGATTTAGCTATTATTCTCTTTTCAACTTTGATACACCATAGTCATGGATACACCGTTTCAGCTAAGGGATTCTTGTTCGAAAAAAACTTGAAAATTGCATAGCTGAAACATTTGCCTTCATTTTAATGTTAAAGCATATTTTTATGCTTCTAGTCCATACGATGTTGATTTCATTGCGACTAGAATTTTGGTAATTTATCAGAGCTTTGATTGTGAAAAATGACTGAGGGTGTAAAATTTGACCACGAGCAATTTTAACAGCCAAATCCTTTATACATTGTGGAACTTTTCGTCTACAAAATCAACAATGAAAGGGCTAGAAGCATGAAAATTTGCCTTAGCACTAAAGTTGAAGTGCTCAATCTGAATCTGTGGTCAAACTTTTGTACCAACAAATTCTCGTAAATGTCGACTCCCGTCACGAATGGGAAGCTACTCCGTTAATCTCAATTAGAGGCAATGGTGTCTTGCCTTACTCCCCTACTACCTGAAGGTAGGGGTCAGCAGAGTCCCTTCCTCAAACAAATAGAGAAAATAACCTCTATTCCTCTCAAAGTTTTGCGAACTTGTTGCAACAGAAATAGAGAAAGAGTTTTTCAATGAAATGTTACCTCGAGGTAGATTCTCTGCATTGAATTCCCAGACGGAAAGCTGACTATGCCAGAAGTTGAGTTGAATGTATCAGCAGTATTATCAATACCAGAGGCCGGACGCAATCTCCAATTCACTTCAATTTGTCCATCAAAACCAACACTTCTACGTAACCTGTAAAACAAATGGATAATTCACGTGACCTAAACCTGCCTGCATAATGTATCAGTTAGTTCTGATGTGAATGAAATAAAATATCAAGCATTGAACTGGGAGGACGGGGGTTTTGGTGGGGCAAAAAGGAATATGAACGTAATTTTTCAGGATTTTTTTCATGAACAATTTTGTCAATGATTGTTGTTCAGTAAATACATCAAGCAATATAGAAAATACAGGAAATAAAGAATGAGAACTTACAAAATAAAGAACTTTCCATTGTAACCAGAAGGCATTGGCTCACCAACAACAACAACTCTTGATTGTGAATCGATGCTAATCACGCCATGAGGTTTATCGTTAGCAAGTATAGTAATATTTGCTGTATTTTCGTTGGATATTACTCCGCCATTATTGGCTGTTGCCAAGGTACATGTAAATGTCTCAGCTATCTCTGGTAGAGTGTCATTGACCACATTTATTGTAATTTTCGCTTGAGTTGCGTTCTAGAATTAGAGAAAATAAAAGACAGCTAAATCAGTAGCCTTAAAGCATTCACTTAATTATTATCAAATGTTTGATCAAACGAACCGTAGGACTGTTTGACGACGTTGCAAAACATTCTTCATGGCGAGTTTGACCTCGGTGGAAATCAAATCCACTACGTTTTACAAGCCCAAACCGCCCAAACACTAATAAACGGCACAAAAGTACGTCATGAAGAAAACAAGGACATAACAGAAATTCAATGCAAATTCAGAATTATTGTTAATATTACCTCAGCAAAGATTACGGTACCAGACCAAGGCTGCAAGTCATTTTGAGCTTGTTGACCACATGACCAATCGACATTAACTTGGCGATAAGTACCCTGTTTTCTGTCGACTGTCAAGCTGACTGAACTTCCTTCTGTTGCATTTGAAATGGTTCTTGATGCTGAACTGAAGCTGCAGAAACATGAGAGTATTTAATGAGAAGAATTTACAGATTAAACCTTAATTAAACATTTGGCCAGGGTTTACCTACTGGGGAAGGTTCCCCAGTAAACCCAATGCCTTTCCCAGTAGCGAACGTCAAAATCATACCAATAGTCACATAAAATCTCCAATAGTTCGGGCCCTTGTGACTCCAATTAATCAAAGTTTTTTTGAAAATCAATTGGAAGTTTTTTAGAGAGTGACAATGGCTGTCTTTAATTAGCTACACTATGGAATTTAGACATTGGCTGTATTGGTAAAGATATTGTTTTGTTTGAGCTTCGTACAAGAAAAATTGCGAATTCGTGTTGAATTTGCCTTTCAAGAAAATTTTATAGAGGGGAAGATGATAGAAAAAATATGTTGAAATGTCAGTAAAAAAATTGGAAATAGCAAGGCTGCAATCGAAGAATAGATAGTTTTCTTCCAAAGAAAGAAGTGCAAAGCAGATTGATAAGATTGAAAAAACGGAAATAATACAGTAGTGAAAGATAAAACCCACCTGAAAATGCCATACGGATAATCATTTTCATCAATGATAATTTGAATCGTGTTTCTTGAACCAAGCTTAACACCTCCTGATGGTTTCGTGAGCGTAACACTGAGTACTTCATTCAACTCCGCGATATTGTCATTAATTATTATAATATTCAAATCAGCAAATGTTGAATTATTTGAAAATGTGATCAAACCATCTTGTGGACTGAAATCAGCTGCACTAGCATTAATACCGCTGACCTTAAAATGAACGCCAACGGTTCTTTCAGACCCATTGAATCGATGCAATCTTAGTGTTACCATGCCAACTGATTCTTTCACTCTTATCAGATCTGAACTGACAAACTCAACGGTGCCTCGGTTTAGAACAGTTTCTGTAATGACAACCTCGACTTGGTGCTTAGCTTGATTGATTCTTGGAGAGCTGGAACCTGTGTTCCGGAGACTAAGCTAACATTGGTGATATTTACATAAAATATCTCGTTGACATTTGTGTTGTTATCCTGCGAAAAATTATCCAAAGTAAGAAAAAATGAAAATAAATAGGTATACGTCTCATTATTAAGAACTATAGTTATTTTAATCTTTCATCTTTACATATTAAATTAAATTTGAAGTTTAGGATAGTACAAGCTTTTAAGTTACAAAGTTCACATATTATGTTACTTTGTGACTTTCATCATTTTAAACATTTATGTAGCAGCTTCTAATTTCAAAGCAGTTATTTTATATTTTAAAAGTAAATTAGAGTAATTGCAAGAAGTTCAAACTATAGACTTCATGTTTGTGAAAGTTAATATTGATTTTGAAAATTAATTATTAATTTTATTGATTAATATGCGTTATACTTATATCTTACAGAATAGAACATTGATGTTAGTTCCCAAGTTTGCTCTTTCTGAAAAATAATTAACATTAAAATAAGTTAAAAGTTTTGATCACTAAGCATTGAATCACTGTATAAAAATTTATTATTTAATTAATTTTGAATCATGGTTGTCTTTTATCTTGGATTTTTTTAATCTTTTAAAATTTTCAGTTGAACGATTTGAATTATTTGATTGATTTTCTACTCATTACTTCATAACTTGATAGGTTAGCCTTTAAGAGGAAATCCTAAGACCGCCTAAGACCCAGAACATAACACTGAATAGTCTATCGATGGAGTGGTTAATAAGCTGAACTCTGATAAAAATTCGTGGAGAGCATTACACATAATTTTTAGTATTTGAAACAATTGTATATGCAAACATATTGTGATTTCCTTTGATCGAAATTTGCAAACTAGACATCCTATATTTGACCTTCAATTACATAGCCTCTTCTAAGTAAGGGACAAAGATTGGGGATTGTTCTTGAAAAAGAAAAGGGACACAAGACTATCGCCTAGAACAAAAAGAACACAGGGAAGACTCGAGGCAAATGTCCCCCAAATTAGTTTGTTGTTAAAGGGACCTTATTGTTTAGAAAATAGAAATAAAAGGAGGACTTGAGAGGTGAAACCCCATCCCCTTCGTTAGAAAAAGACAAACAGAGGCCTTGATAAATGAAAAAACCAAAAATAACAGAATCTTACGTGTCTGACTTTGATATAAACAAGAGCCTCATTGGTTCCCTGTTTCATCAGCACAGTTGATTTCTTAGAAAAATAATCGATTCCTGGAATAGCTATCCTTTCACTTCCTGCTACATTTGAAGCTTGTACAGTTTCATAACTGATTAAAATATCTCCCAGCGTTCCAAGCTGTCTCGTTATAACAAGCAACGCACTTGAATTCACTTCAGTTTGTTCTGTCGTAACCTCGATTCGATTCTTCCACTGCACCACACCATAAGGATCGTCATTGGCTAATATTGTTACCATAGCAGCGCTTTTCAGATGGTTGATTGTTGGTCCTCTGTTTGCGTTAGGTGTGCCAGTAATCGCCACGCTTGTAAGTCTGCAAAAATCAAGAGAAAATGATTTAATTTCGTGTTTCTTAATTGATTCAAAGCTGAAAGCTTGACAACCACTAACAATCACTAACACACAAACACACAAACGCTAAAAGCAGTGTGCCTTGCAAAAAGAAATTTGCTTTTGACCAAGAAGATTCCAAGTAATAACTATTGCCTCCTTCATTGTTTGAGAATACATGGGTTACGAAAGTTTTTAAGAAAAAAGGAAGGAATGGCATGGCTTCTTTTCACCTTGTGAGCGTTATTAGCTTAGGCCAAATGCTTTGAATGCTTGGGGAAAGTACAGTAAAAAGAATACAGTATTACCCAACCACCAACAAACTGACTCATAAGAAACTGCTGCCTGTCAGATGGCATAATATACGCCCATTTGATATATATATTCATATATTTATAAGAAACCAAGCAGCCTAGTTTTATAATTAAGGGTTTCTTCGTGGCGGGGTGATACTGGAGTTGTAGTCTCTATCTGTCCGGCCAGTTTTTACGTTAAAAAAGACCCCTCCATCAAGCTGATAAACGTCCCTGCAATGTTGCTATGAAATGTTTGTATTGTAACAATCGTGGATACAATAAACCCACTGCAGGGACCATTAATCAGAGGAATAAATGAAATGATTACCTGACTGTAATTGCTTCATCTAACTCTGGTATTTCATCTCCTTTGATATAAACATTAATTGTCCCTCTGGATACACCTTGGTTCAGATTAATTTGTCCACTAGTTGGGTAAACATCAGTAATCACGTTCCCAGATGTACTACTGATATTCCAATTGACAGACACTTGTCCAAAACTGCCGAATTCTCTGATGATATCCAGTCTCAATACAGAATCCCATTGTTGTTCTGTGACATTGACTTTAAGAGAACCATCAGCGAAAGCCAGTCTTCCATATGCGTTGTCATTCGATAATATGGTCACTTGTAGGTTGGGGTTAGGGGCAAGTTTTGCACCCCCAGTTGGATTGATAAGATCAATTGAAAATGACTCATCCATTTCAGGAATGCTGTCTTTTAGGATGGTAAAGTCCAATGGAATTGATGACTGTCCATCGTAGAATGTAAGTGCGCCATTTCTATAAAAGATAAAGAAAATGCATTCATAACATTGCTAGTGGGAAACAAGGCTCAAAGGAAGAAGATCAGAATAAGAAAAAACGTTTCCTCTTTATAACATTGCCTTTATACTATAAAGTTATTTTTACAGTGACCAACATATGGATTTTATGTATTGCATAAATTAAGCAGCAACCAATCAGAGATGTTCTTTGAACTGAGCAAACAGATTCCATTATCAGTGGTAAAATGAATACAAACATCTTTGTAGAAACTGATTTTTCCACACTTGGCGTACCAAAATAGATGAGATTTAATCCTGGACAGCATGATCAGAGAGCCAACGAGGTTTTAAATTGATTCTAAGGGGAGGAGAGCCTTGGGCTGTATGACTTGGAGAGTTACTCGGTTACTTCATTGAGCTCTACAGCTCAGTGAAAACGTCGTTGGCTCTCTGGCCATGCAGTCCAGGTTTGAATCTTATCTAATGTGGTATGCCACATGTGTAAAAATCTATCCTAGTGCTTGCCATTTATGACGATTGTTTGTTGAACCTGTATATTTCTAGGGTAAGCTAAATAGCGTCTTACACCGATGGAGCTCTGAATCAAAACAGTAATAGCTTAACTGGTATACAGCTCTGAATTCTCATTAAACAAAACCTTGGCTACATTGCTATTGCTGAAGTAAATAAAGAAACGTCTATTGGCAAATTAATTTCAACAAACCTGCTGACAAAATCTGCATTTCCAGAAAGCAATGCCAACCGAAGAATAAAACTGTTCGATGAACCAGACACAGCCACTGCTAAATACTGGGCTATTCCACTGACCGAGTCCGTTGCATTGAAAGGCACTATGCTGACTGCATTTTGCACTGGCACATTCTGCTCAGGAAAATAGAATTGTATTAGAAAAGGATGATAGGAAAGAGAATGCGTGTTTCAAACTACAGTGAATTAATGATTAAGTTAAAGAAAATTACTAACTGTAAAATTGTTGAATTGTCGTGAATTAGCATTCCATTTGTATAGTACAGATGTGTTGGCAGCAATCACCAAATAAACTGAAATAGAGAATATAATTTCTTTTTTTTTTTAAATTTACTGTTTAGAATCAAGTCAGCTCAGATCAGGTCAGGCCGGATAAAGTCGGGTCGGATCAAATTAGGTCAGATCAGAATAGGTCGGACCAGGTCAGGTCAGGAAGGTCAGATTACGGCAGGTCAGGTTACGTCGGATAGGTTTGGTAAGGTCAGGTCGGGTCAGATCAGGTCAGGTCAGGTCGGTTTAGGTCAGGTCAGGTAAGGTCAGGTAAAAGCATAGCATGTCAGGTCAGGTCAGGTCAGGCAAAATCAGGTCAAGTCAGATGGGTCCAGCAAAGTCAGGCCAGGTCGGATCAAGACAGATCAGGTCAGATTAGCACAGATAATATTAGGTCAGATCATGTCAAGTCACATCATGACAGGTCAGGTTAGATGATGCCTACATCACGTCAGGTCAAGTCAAGTCACGTCAAATTAAAGGTAGTCAGGTCCAGTCAAAGCAGATTAATTAAAGGACAGGACAAGTCAAACAAAATCGGACAATTTTTATACCTGTTTGATTCCATCTGAAGAATCTGCCAGTTTTTGCATTGGCAACTTTCATTTCTTGCACTTCAATAAACCCAGAAGGACTTGTTGATTGGTATCGATAAAGTCTTGACACTGATTTTGAATTTGTGAAGAACAAATGGCTTTCTCCATCAATATCTATAAAATCTACATCACTGGCACCCTGTGTCTGAATACTCTGTGACAATGTGAATCTCTTGTTCACTGATGACCACAGGTAGACTGATGACGAAACAATGTCTGTATTACCAGTAGAGTCATAGCTATTAGCAACAGCAACGTACATCAAATTGCTGATTGAAAACGAGACTATTGATGATGCCCCGAATGTGGATAGACTTGAGCTCTCTAGCGCGAACTGACTTCCTTGCCATTTCAATAGCTACAATACAAAGAATGAAGTCAATGTAAGGCCTAAACAGCGGACTTAAAGCGCTTGTATGTGCAAATTATACAGGAAGAAATTGCACAGGGATTGGAATTGACTGATCTAGAGTACATACTTATTTTCAGATATTCTAAACAGCTGTAAACATGAAGGGATAAGTAAATCTAGGCTTATATCGTCTTACGATGCGATAGAACTAACGCCAACTAGTTGTAACCACCAACTTATGTCGACATGTCAACAACTAGTCAGAACGTATAGTAACTGCAAAATAGAGCATGCCCAACTTTCTGGAACTGGATGCCGATTGGTAGTTGCCGTGAAAAAGAAACAAGTTGCCAACTCGTTACCAGAGCACTTATGACGACAGGTCAGGTGCGATGAATTGGTTCAAAAAATCGCCGATAAGCAGTTGGCAACTAGTTCTGACCGTGCGCAATATCGCAGATTTTGCTACATTTATGGCTGAAGGCTACGTAAAAATCTCAAATGTTTACCTGTGTTTGTAGATTGGTTCTGTCATTATTATCAATCTGATTTGAAACTAGCAAATAAACATCAGAATTTGATATGAAAAATGTCGCATCCGATGCTCCTTTTGTTGTTATATTTTGAACCAATTGCAATGTCTCATTTGAATTGAATTTGAATAACTGAGAAAATGTTTCATATCTTCCAACCGCTCCATGATTTACAGCGAATATATAGATTTGGTTGTTTATCAGGACGCTTTTCCATTTAACAGCACCGTCTGTGACAAGAGTCTGCAAAAAGACGCAAAGGAAATTAGAAAATCAAGTGCAATAGAATCGAAGAATAGAAAACGAGTTCCTTCTCAAAACAGCCAACCTTGCAGAGGTCTAATGGCAGACAGCAACCCATACAAAATAATTTTCGAAGTGAATTAACGAGGGTAACAGTAGCAAAGTTTTGCCATCAGTTTCCTGACGTTTAGTTGAAGTCTTACGTTTGTTACTATTTGCCAGCAATATGAAACACTGGACTCGAGCGAAAGGCTAGTGGAAAAACGTTAAGACTTTGCCAGACGTTTATCCCGTCACTGGGATTTTTATAGATAGAGTTTTAAAAGTTTTACGTTCTTGTCATTTGAGCATTACATTTTCAATACTTTTGTGCTCTTTCATTATAAATTTTAAGATAGTTGGCTTTTATTAGCTGTATAGTGATTTTTAACTTTGTACCATAGCTACTTTCCAAGCCAACATTGTACATAAAGTAATAATAATAAATAATAATAAGAAAAGAATAAGAATCAGAATACGAAAAAGCTACAAATGAAACTAGCACTTTGTCCTAGGATAATAATAAACTACTCACAAATAGAGGAACAAATGCTCCTTGCCAGCGGAACAAGGTTGATTCAAACTGCTGCTCAGTAGTACTAGTTGAAACAATTGATCCGGCAACTTGTTTATGGAAACTGCTTGCTAACAATAAATACGTCTTTCCGTAGGCCGAAAAGGAATGGAAACTTTCAGCTGATTTCGTGCTGAGTATTTGGTCAAAACCAAAATAGAGATTCATGCCAGGGTTCGAAATAGCTGATCCAGATCTTGTCATGTACTGAACTGAGACTGTTCCAATATGTCCGCCACTCCTTTGAACGACTGTTCTGACTGATCTTGTTGTTTCTTCGATGTTCAGACTTCGTGATAAAGATGGAAGACTACGAATGCTAAACAGGCCATTTGGATCATCATTTGCAGTAACTATTAACGTAGCTTGATTTGGTTTCCCAATACGAGCACCACCTTAAAAAGAAGAAAGCAAGTTAAAGAAAGAAATAACACACACAAAATGGTAGAAAAGCTTGTGAAGAGAACTACAGAGATTCGAAAGGACATCTTTTTATTGCTACTTCTAACTGAAGGTTATGCTCCTAGCTCTGCCTCTTGAAGCTCCCTAGAAGGGTTAAATAGACCGACAGTCTCTATCTAGTAGCTTTCTTGAACACTTGAGATCTGTTAGGATTTTAATCGGAGTCCTGTTTTTGATTGACCACAGTCAAAGAACAACCGAATTATTCATTCTTTGATTATCTTCAGGTTTGAGATTGGGTCTGGCCTACCCTATGTTAAAAGGACTAAATGGATACCGTATTTACCCCTTTCGATTGAGCTGCCCGTCAAGTTAATCCAAGGCACTCCTTTGATGGTATGTGCAAGCTCCTAATTGGAGGCATCAAGAGACACTTTAAATTCAAATGTATGCAATGTGACGTCTCAACATGTGGGTCAATAACTATGATATTTCAAAGTTTCTCTACGGCTTTACTGCTCGCTTTACTTTATTTACCCAGGGTTAAGTATATATGGAGTTCTACAGTTTTCCCGCGGGTGGCTTATAGCGAAACGATCAACAATAACTGGATGATAATACTGTATTACATACCTGAAATGACCGTTATTTCAATGGTATATCTCTTATTCAATTCCGGTATATTATCTCGTAATGCTGTGATTTGAAAGCTCTTCTCTTTATCATTAGCAGCGAATGTAACTAAGCCATTAACCGGCGTGACGTCACTCGCATTATTCACGCCAATAATCTGCCAACGGACATTCACAACTCCATACGTTCCAATCTTTCTTTCGATGTAAAACATTGCAGTATTGTTATCATTGGTCGATGCTTCAGGCTCTGTAATTACTTGATACAATGATTTTGCAGCAAAACTAACAACACCATTCGCATCATCGTTAGCTGCTATTGTTATCAAAGACTTGCTAGGACTACCAATCGTAACGCCGCCATTGTTTTCTGCGTTCTGTATAGTTAGGCCAATTTCAAACTGCTCGTCAGGCTCTGTGATGTTATCATTGGTAATGAATACGGTTATGTTGCGTTCTCTTTGACCATTTGCGAATGTTAGCTTAGCTGGTCCGTTCATCACGCCTCCAGGAATAAAGAAATCAGTTGCTGAAGCAGTTAGACGATTCAATTGATAGAAGGCATATACATCTCCGAAGTTGCCTTTATGTCGAATAACTGTCACGTTGAAACTATTAATATCTTCCGGGACTGGTATCCTGCAAAGGAAAACGCAATTCAAATAGTAACAAAAAACTTTAGAATTCTAGTCAAAACAATTTTCAAGAACAAACAAGTTTGAACAAACTTTCTGAACAATTTTCTGGTGTTAGTATAATCAGAAGCTGGGCTTAAGCCCAGGCCAAACGATTAAACATTGTTGGTCAAACATCTGTGTGATACATATTTTGTATCTGAAAAAGACGTTTCAGTGAAGATATGGCCAGTATAGCAAAGACTGAAAACACACTCAAGACGTGTAACGAGATATAAGGTGGTGCGAAAGATCTAAGGTCATAAATAAAGGGTTAAACAGTAAAACAGAAAAACGAAACAGTTTATCCAATTGCATCAAATCGGTAATACCTTTCAAACTTTGCAGCAAATGCCAATTCACCCTGAGTTCCATCATTCGCTTCAATCTGTATCTGCATCGATCTCAGCGGACCAATTTTCGGTGGTGCACTAACATTCCCTCCGTCTTTCAACTCAACACTTGTAATATTGACATAAAAAGCCTCATCTTGCTCGGGGGTAGTGTCATTTATGATGGAAATGAAAATGCTGCCTGAATCCTTTCCATTTGGTATGATAACAGAATGATTTGAATTTGTTCGAAAGTCTTCTCCTTCAACTGCTGCTGTGATTTTCTGATTTAATGTTAATCCTTGTGTTTTGTATTTCACAATAATGTCACCTACAACAAGAATTTGCTTATTTTCATACAGTACTTACGACGCCACAACACCTTCAAGATAAGATAATAGAAACGGGGTCCCCTACATGAGACACACACGTGCTAACCACGATAAGCAAATAAACTATATCTTAAACATGCTCACCAATATTTCCCATTTTTCGAACAAGACGTAATTCTATTCTTCCAGCAGTTTCTTGCACTCTGATTGGCTGGGATACTGGAGCAAATTCGATAATCCCATGTGGTTCGTCGCTTGCACCAATGATAACCGTTGCAGTTGCGTCACCAGCTACCAAAATGGCGGCGCCAGTCGCTGACACGCCAGACGTAATTGGGTCAGATAGGCGAACGGTGAATTCGTCATTTGTTTCTGGGGTGGAGTCATTCTTTGTTGTAAGCGTCAAAAGACTTGACTGGACACCCTGTGAAGCATGGATTAAAATGGTGAGATAATGCTAAAGATTTCTATGATTCGCTTTTCCGCACCTTCGAAAACGTTTTGTTTTTACATAAGGCCCTAGCCAAACAATCAAACAATATTTTCATACATCTGAAATTTACTTGTGTTTGACCGTTTGGCACATCACGTAAACACTGATCGTAAAAACTTTCCTGCTTGTAAAAAGCAGATCATGATTTTGGAGTTTTTCGACCAAAAATGCTAAGAAAATCATGCTCGTCGATCAATGTTTTGACGTGGCAAGGCGGCGAAACAATGATTGTTAAGAAAATGTTTGATAAATAATGTTTGATCGTATGGCCAGGGCCTTAAAAATGTCTTGGGAAATACGTCAGAAAACATTGCTTATCAAACATTGTTCCCTTGCAACAAGCAAAAAAATGTTTTCAGCCTTTCTGATAAATCTCCTTTAATTCTACTTGTCGAGCAATGTTTTGTGACGTGGCCAAATGATCAAATATTGCTTGCAAAGCAAAACGCAAATGCTTGGCAAACAATGTTTGATCGTTTTGCCACGGCTTTAGAAATGTCTTGAAAAAACGAATAAACTATGCTTCTCAAAGATTCAAAATTTGTTTTCTAAACAAAATTTGTGACTGTTTGGCCACGTCACAAACATTAATTGTCAAACAATGTTTGATCGTTTTCAGGAACTGTTAGTTTAAAACAATCTAGGTTTTTGAACAGAGTTGAAAAAATTGAACTACCTGATGAATGAAAAGTTTTCCAGATGTGGTTACAAAATCCAAGGAAGCATTCATTCCTTCAATTGTCCAATTCAATGAAACATTACCAGCGGCTGGCAGGGTTCTATAAACAGAAAGAACAACTTGCTCCCCTTCTTTTACTGTTCTTGATCTTGAGCCTGAACTAAACCCAATCTTACCACCAACACCATCATTAGCCTTGATTATCAGTGTAGCCTGCTTTCTATTCTGGTCAATCAATGCTCCTCCTAAGGGTCGTATAACTCAATGATCAGGTACTCATCAACTTCTGGAATTGAATCACTTTTTACAGCGATATTAAATGACTTTGTTTTCTCATTTTGATTGAAGTTGATTCGTCCACCAGAAACACCAGAGACATCAGTTGTTGTATTAACCGTTGAACCACTTGCAACACGCCATGAGACTGATACAGAACCAAGTGAACCTGTCAATTAAATAACACAAATTATTAGCAGTTCTGAGACAGCCAGATGGTTCAACAACTTGGATAAGGCTTTTCTAATATGGATAATATACCACAACAAAGTCATTTGTACTTTGCATTGTTAAGTGGTAAAGGTTTGCAGACCAGCGTATTTCTTTTGTTGGGGATTTTTGATTGGATATTTTATGGATTCTGGCTAGTATCACAATCGATGCAGGTTCAAAACCATGAAACAGCAATGTGAATGCAATATCAACAGCAAGTTAAGCTTGAAACGCTTTGTCAGCTTTGATAAGACTCGTTAAAAGTTACGGTCATATGGTCATTTACAGGAGGAAAGTCAATGGGAACAAGAGAAAATCTTATAGCACACCCACGTCACGCCTGTTTTGCAATTAATTGTGATGAAGATTCCAGATGGGCGAACCGTATTTCCTCAAATCTGAATATACCAATTACTGTCTGCTTTCTAACAGAAGATTATGACAGGGTGACAAACAAGCGTCCTCCCTTGAATAAGCACCCTCCTTGGAGTAAGCTGTTCTTTAGGTTGGTCCTAAACACTCCTTTGATATTTTATGTGCATGTGTAATAAATATGCTCCTAAAGGGAAGGAATCAAGAGACACCTTTTGGTAGTGAAAATATGTCCACAAAATGTTAATGGACGTCCAGCAATTAACCTGGGAACACAGTTCAAGAATAGACTTTACGTAGGTTTGGCCGACGATCGAACATTGTTTGAAAAACATCTGAAATTTGCTTGTCGAGCAACTATGAACGTTTGGCCTTAGTGCTTTCCAGCATTCTTTATAAATCACAAAATACTCTGATATTTTATGCCGCCCGTTATCATGTAGATTGGCATTTTCGAATTCTGGTACGAACGGATGAAAGGACGATCATGAAGAATACAGATAACAAGCATACAATCTTATAAGTCATTCTTCTTTGTATAATATTGACTCCAACCTAACTATTGAAATTGTATCCTTAGTCAAAAAATTATTTATACTAACCTTGGGTTCTTTTGATTTCAAAATTGATACTGGTTTGCCCATTTTGTGGTTCAATAATAGCAAACGTCTTCCCATCCGTTCCTGTATCTGCTATGTTGATAGAAAACAAACCAAACGGTTGATCATTAGCAGCTATTGTCACATTCATCACGCTCGGTGTCCCAATTTTCAAAGAACTCGAAGGCGTGATCCCGACAGTCTCTGCCCGTGTTATTTCAACTAGAAAATTCTCATCAAGCTCTGGGACATCATCTTTGATTATCTTGATTGGAATACTCCCAAATGCTTTGCCAGGACCAAGTTGGATGTGCTTATTAACCGCTGATTCATAATCATTTCCAGAGCTGGCTTTATTGAGTGCGAAAGAGGCATCTTTAGTGCTATAAAGAGATAAATCTTATACATATAAATACGAAACAAAGTAGAATTGCAATGACAAATAGCTCTAATAGCATGAGTTCAAAATAAGGCTGGTTTCGCAATAATGATATGAAATAAATGCTTATGGAATGAGAAAAACGAATTGAAACAAACTGGCAAACAGCTAACAAACAGCAAAGAATCACAAAAGTTTCGGGAAGAGAGAAAGTCCTTCAAACTCCTATATCCGATCATACTAATGATGCGTGAATTTCCAATGAATCAAGATATACATAGAATTACAAGAAAGCAAACCTGTAGTAGATTTTCACAGTGCCAAACAATCCTTTCGTTCTGCTGACATTCAAATGTACGATATTATCAGTGGCTGTTTCTTGTGCTATGAATGTTGGTCTTGCAAACTGAATAACACCATATGGATCATCATTCGGAAGAACATTCACTGTTGCTGTATTGGTTGAAGAATCAATGCTCGCTTGACCATTTGATACATATTGGAGAGTTACATTAATTGCCTGAAAATGAATGAAAATGGACTGAGATTTATTGAATGGTACAACAAAGTCCTAAAGATTGGATTAAATAAAAAACAACGTTTTATTGGAATTAAATGCTTAGAAGTAGTTGAATTGAAGCAATTTGTTTTAAAAATGTTGGAGTTACTTTATAAACAACCAGTTAGATTGACAAAATATGAAATAGCTTCAATAACATTGACAGGACCTTGCTGATTTAGAGGTTGATTTATTAACTCAGAGGTAACTTACTGTGGTCAATTTAGATGCAAGCAGCTTAGACCTTTTCGAAACTTACTTAAATAACTCAGAGGAAGCAGAGAGTTTACTTTCAGTGGCAGATTCATCTTTGAAATAGTTCTGGTTCCTTTACAGAACAACTTCGTAAGAAGATATAAAGTCAGTTCGTCTGAGTTTATGTCAAAACGTAAAGCTTAATTTTTTCTATAGCTTATTCAAACAAAATGAAACGGACTGCCTTACTTCGTTGTCCTCAGGAATATCGTCAGCTAGAATCGACAATGTGATATCTTGTGAGTTTTCTCCTGACAAAATCGGACATTTCCACTACTTGGTGTGACGTCACTGGAAGCAAGATGGCCGTTCAAAGTTGCATTCCATTCCACTTGTACTGTTCCACTCGTACCGCCATTTCTGATAACAGTCAACCGGAAAGCAGTTGATCCTGACGCGGGTTCCTGTACAGATTTACTTAATGATCCGCTGGCGAAACCTGCAATAAAACTCAGTTGTTAGACAAGTTATCACATGGTTGCTTAGGCCCTGGCCAAACGGTCAAACATTTTTCCTCAAACATTTGAGATTTTGCTCTACTGACAGTTTGGCCACGACCCAAAACATTACTTGACAAGCAGAATTAATTAAGCAATGAAAACTTCAAAATCATTTTACGTTTGTATCAAGCAAAAATTGTTTGACAAGCAATGCTTCGGTGTGGCCAAACGGTCAAAAAGTGTGTTTGACAAGCAAATATCCTATGTCTGAAAAATAATATTAATCGTTTGGTCCTTTAACTTTTGCTGTTTATCTATAAATGTCACTTAAAAACACATACAGTGTTATTCTACTTCAATGAAAATTCACAGTAATAGACTTAAATCCGACTGCTTAAACTTTTCCAAACTTAAGGCAAAACAGGCACAATATATTAAACAAGTTAGGCACTGGACAAACGATTAAACGTTGTTTGAAAAACATCGGAAATTTGCTTACGTTGAGCAATGTTTGAACGTTTGGCTACGTCATGAAACATGCTTGTCAAACATTTTTGCTTGTGACAAGCACAAAATGTGTTTGAAGATTATGAAAAACAAAGGATATTCAAAGGCAAAGGCTTAACAAGCAGAATTCGCTCAGAGATGTTTTCAAAAATCTTCAAAAACGTTTTGAAAATCTTCAAGAACATTGCTTTTAAAGCAATGTTTTGTGACGTGGCCAAACGGTTAAACATTACATCTGCAGCAAAATCTCAGATGTTTGACCAACAATGTTTGACCGTTTGGTCAAGGCCTTAGTTTGAAAGCAAGTCTCTAAATGAAATCAACAATCTTAGGGCTTACCGATCAGTCCATAAGGATAATCATTTTCAGCAATTGTTACAATGCATTGTTTTGGTGAACCAATCAGTGCTCCTCCAGTGACACTGCTGTCAATCAATGTCACAGTGAATGATTCAGCAAACTCAGGTTGATTATCATTGATGATTGTAACTGGAACTGCAGCGGATGCTTGACCAGAATTTAATGTTATTTGGAATGAAGAAACTGTAAAATCTGAACCAATTGATGCTTCGCTGTTCTTCAATTCGAATCGTACTGATACCTATAGAAGAATCGAAATATAGAAATACCTAGAGGTACCTATACCTATACCTATACCTATACCTTTACCTATACTTATGCCTATACCTATACCTATACTGAATCTATAGAAATACCTACAGATACCAATATTTCAAAGCATACTGATACCTATAGAAGTATCGAGATACAGAAATGCCTATAGACACCTATTCCTATACCTATACTAATACCTATAATCATACCTACACATATACCTATACCTTTGCCTATACCTATACCTATACTTGTACCTATACCTATACCTATATCCATACCTATACCTTTGCCTATACCTATGCCTATACTTGTACCTATACCTATACCTATACCCATACCTATTACTTTGCCTATACTTCCTATAACTATACCTATGCCTATACATTTACCTGTACCTATACTTATGCCTATACCTACAGTATATCTATATCTTTACCTTTACCCATACCCATACCTATACCTTTACCTAAAGAGACCTAAACGTCAAAACATACTGATACCGACAGAAGTATCGAAATATAAGATTTCAGAAAGGATTTTCAAATCCTTGAAAAGCAGAATTCGCTTAGCTATGTTTTTGAAAATCTTCAAAGAAATTACAATATGAATTGTTCTTGTTACGAAAAATTTGTGACGTGGCTAAATGGTCAAACATTGCTTTATCAAGCAAACCTCAAACACTGCATGCTAGAAATGAATATCAGAGAAATAGTATTATTCGACGATACAATCATAGTATTCGATACCAAATAGTGAAAACTTTGTTAGTTTACCTGTCCAAAGGCTCCTCCTGTTCTTGTTAGATTTAAGAAGGTTCCAATGAATCCCTCATGAACAATGACAGATGCTGATGAAAACTGCAGGATACCATTTGCATTATCATTGGCAGTAATAATCAAAGTTGCTAATCTGTTGGTGCCAATTCTTGGTGTATTATCTATAAGAAAACGAAAGTAATCATTGTCAAGATACTTCAGTAAAGGTTAGATCTTAAAACGGTAATAGGCCAAATACAAATCTAGTGTTCTGAATGTGACAAATTGAATAAATATGAACTGTTATTTGAATAAATCAAGCTACACATTCGCTCTGACTTGCCTGCCGTCAGCCGTACAGCTAACTTGACCAACTACTTGCTGGCACGATTGCAAGTGCTATTGAGGCATAGTTGATGGTGCTATGGTAACGTGGTCTACTCTACCTAGCTTGTGGTGTCTGGAGCTCGAAGGGGTCTGGGTTTATGCTCAAGCCACGGTTACTTCACAGCCAATGTCAAGGGTTCGTTGGTTTATCTCTATCACTAATATTCCTATTATACAAATATGAATTTTTCTGCTCTCTGTACCGAACCTTATAAATGATTCAACAGAAAGGCTTTTTCCCTGGGACACCAAGAGATGAGCTTCTGTCTTTGTTTAATTCCATTTCTAGCCGGACACTGTAAAGATTTTGCTAATCTATTAATGAGATCCTAGCGACGGACGCTAAATATACATCTTCACTTTGAATCATCATTTATATGAATAAAACCAAGACTAACCGTTCATTAAACTCGGGAGAAGGAATGACGAAGACAGTGACTTTTGTTTATTGTTGGATAAAACGTTAAGGTCTGATCAGAAAAATGGACTTTCAAACTGAAGAAAAACTTCTGCATACTGATTGCTTGCCTTGTTTATACAAAACAAAACTTCTTTCACAACGGCAACAGAATCAAAAATTTAGGACCAAGGATTTCTAGCAGCATTTAGAGGACATACAAAAGTTGTTTGATTATGATCGGAAACAACAATAAATAAATACAAAATTACCTAAAGTTTCAGCGCCATCTAAGAGGACAACACTCGTCAGGTTGACGAGTACAGTTTCATCTGGCTCAGGTAGATTATCATCAAATATTGTCACATTGATAGAAGCTGTCTGTTGTCCACTTGTAAAATCAATACTTCCTGATAATGGTATATAGTCTACATTAGCCGTTGCAGTTGATGAAGTGGTCGTTTCATAGAAAACTCTAACACTGCCAATCAAACCACGTTGCCTCGTTATAACAACGCTGATTGTTCTATTTCCTTCTGCAACACGTGTAGGACTTGTTGGCAATTCAAAAACTCCATACGGATCGTCATTGCCAATTATTTTTATTCTAGCAGTTCTGTTTGATTGTCCTATTGTGCCTTTTGATGCATTGACCAACTGGACAGTGAATTCCTCAGACAATTCAGGAATCTACGAAGAAATATCACAATAAATATAAAGTTATCCTTTGCTTTAAATAGTGGATGAGATAGGCCTGAACCACATTACAATCCAAACTAATTTAAAGTAGTAACTATATTTGCGCTTGTCAAGCCTCGTTCTGACACAGTGATAAACGCTACTTATCATGATAAGTCCTCGCTAATAATTGGAACAGGGAAAGCTCAGTTACCATCATCACGCGATGATATATGTGACTCTTCCTGTATGCTGCATTGATTTTGGTGGGATAAACTAATCCCATCAAATCAAATTGTTACCATAAAAGAAGTAATGCTTAGAGACGTACCATATCATCAATTATCGGAATCGTAAAACTCTTTTCACTTTCTCTTTGTTGAACATCACGACCCCTCAGTTGAACCAAAATCAGTTGAGCCATTGACCAGCCTCCAAGTGATGCTTACAGTACCAAGCAAACCTCTTTCTCGTCTTACTCTAAGTGTTACTGACCCCTGTGCTTCATTAACAGTGATGACATTTGCAGAATTCGCGAAACTGAAAATTCCAAATGCATCATCACTTGGGAGTATTGTTACATTTATACTTGATGCAGCACCAAGAACAGCTGAAATAAAAAAACAAAAATTAATCATAATATTGAAGCTTCATTTTTTTTTTCATTTTTTTTTTCATTTTAAAATATTTAGACACTATTTAGGCAATGTTCCTGAAAATACTACTGATAATAATATTACTGCTATTTCTAAATACTTCAACGATGAAATATCTAATAATTCTGCTACTTAATGCTGCTGCAGACACTATTAAAGTTGCAAAGCCTATACCAATGCTAAGATTATTCTGTAGTATAGCTACAAATACATACTGCTTATTAATACCGCCAATACTATTTACAAATACTACTAAGTTTACTAAAGAGCTAATGCCACTAACGAAATTCCTGAAAATACTACTGATAATAATATTACTGCTTATACTATTTCTACTGTAAATACTTCAGTGTAAAATATCTAATATTTCTGTTGCTACTACTACTGACAATTTTACTGGAAATACTACTAATAATAACACTACTGCTATCACTATTTCTAAAGATAAAAATACTGGTAGTGTTATAAATATTAAACACACAACTCTTAGTATTACGACGAAACAATAGCTAATACTGCTTCTAATACTGTATTGCTGGAAAGATTTCTGCTAACACAAGACTGGGAGTAATTTTACTTTATTATACTGCTATTACTACTACTAATGAGGCAGCTACAAATCATGCTAATACTATTGCGAATACTATTTTTGAAAGACTAGAGAGCTAATACTACAGAAAATATAAATGATAATACTTCTCATTGCTAGCAGGAATTGTAAACATATTCCTTATATTGCTACTACTACAAAGAAGCTAACGAAAAATGCTCACCCCCTCCGGTTGGGTTGTAAAGTTGAACACGAAACGTCTTTTCTAATTCTGGTATGTTATTATCGAGGATAGAAATTGATATTTCAGTAGTGTTTACACCACTTGCAAAAGTCAGTCTTCCTATTGCATCTGTGTAATCGATATTTCCACGAGCCGTCAAGGAATTGGTCTTCCATTCACAAGAAACCGTACCTAAAATAAAGCAACATCAGTATAATTACTATGCTCGAATACAGGAATACATGAGCAAGTTTAGCGTCATTATCTGCTAGTGGTATCTGTTGCCAATAATACTCAGATTCAGTGGCGTAACACAATCGCTCGGGGCCTGTAGGAATTTTGTAAGATGGGGGGCGGTGCAGAGAAAGTACAACGAAATGAGATTTGTTGAGAAGAGGTCTCACAGGAGCGAGAAAATTTATGAAAGCATGCATTTTAGAACTTCAATTTCAGACCTTGCAAATCAATATTCTTTTTGTTACCGTTTCTCCCTAAATTAGCTCTTGCAGATATTTTCTTAGGTATAAAAATTATGAGAACACGATTAAAATTTTAGATATAACATGAGTCGTAGTTATCTTTATTAAGTTGACTGATTCACCTCAAACTACAATTAATCAAAAGAGGGTTCCCCAATGGTGGTAAACGTTTCTGTCAGTCCATTATTTTTATTAAGGATTTTCGAAGGAAATTCTGGGAATGATTTCCTTAGATATGAAAATTCAAGGAACTCAACCAGTTTGTGCTTATCTGAAGCTGTGTAAAATAGGTAACTAAGGAAATTATTTGCAGAGGTCCCTTTCAAAACCTTGAAAAAATCAATGGATAGAAACAGTGGTTATCTTCGGTGGATGCCTCAATTCAATCCGACAGTGACAGCTAAAACAACTAATGAAGTAATAAGTCTGAATAAAAATATGTATAAATAAGTCTGAAAAATATATAAAAATAGCTACTAGCTCTGACCTTGTACTCCTTGTGCTCTGACAACATACAACGTTACAGTCCCAGCTTCTTCGCGCACATTAACGCTCAATGGTGCTTCAAGAGGCTTTATAAAGCCAACCCCAACAGGTCTTTGTGGTGAAATCTGAAGCACGCCGAACGGGTTATCATTTGCAAGTATGCTTATGTTACATGTATCGAAGTTTTGCTTTATTGTAGCACCGCTGGTTGGAGTCGAGGCTGTTGCACCATCAGATGGGATGGCGGAAACGAGGCGCAGCTCAAAATTTTCATCCATTTCTGGTATTGTGTCATTTACTGGGTGTACGATGATTGTCTGCGAAAAAGATGAAAATAATAAGCAAAGAAGCTAAGACAAGCTACTGTATAACATACGGATAATGCAGGCAGTGAGGTGCCATTATATAAACTGCTGAACAACGAATAGGCCAGTGCTATAACTAACCCTGAGCAGCAGATTTTCTAGCTAGTAGAAAGTGGATTTGCTAACTGGATGAATTGAAAAACAAGGCAAGCAAGTAAGAAATGTTTCTTGCAAAGCATAAAGGGCATCTGTTTTGCAACAATTGTTTTTTGCAGACCCTCAGAATACTGAAAACGTTAGACTTATAGCAGGAAAAGATGCACATAGAAAAAAAGCTACTGAAAAGGTAGGCTGGCCAAACAAGCATGAACTAAGCCTTTAATTCTAAAACGAGGACGACGTTTATTGCCATTTCTAAAAATTTACTAGCTTTGGAGGCAAAGGTTTCTGGAGATATGCGAAACCAAGCCGATAATGAAAATATACATTGCGAATCAAAGTCTACTGAAAAGATTTGCAAGGCAAGGTTTTCGAAAAAATCAAAAAATGATTTTGCTAGATGCAAGCTACAAATGTTTGACCACCATTTTTTTACAGAATAGACAAACGGCAAAACATTTCGCTTGACATGCAAACTTAAAATGTTTGAAAATGTTTGATCGTTTGGCCAGGGCCTAAATGAATCTTAACATCCAGTGAAAGGCTTGAAAGGACCCATTTCAAGTCCAAGCAATAGATCATTTAGTACCTCTATCATACTAGGCATACGAAATACCAGATGAAATTTTAAAAACATAATCATGATAAAGAAAGATTCATTAATGACCATACCTTCATTTTGCCCAACAGTAAACAAGATGCTTCCTCTTGCTTCTTTGAAATCACTGGTAGCTAATGGTCTGTTTAAAATCAACTGACGTATTTCCCAATTCACAGTTACAGATCCAAATGATCCTATTGTTCTTCTGACGATGAAAGAGAGGCTAGTCTGATTTTCCATGGCAACAGTTACACATCTCGACGAATCAAAGGCAAACTGTCCATTTGCATTGTCACTTTTGAGAACTGAAAAGAAAGAAGACAAATTTAGACCTTGTTTAGACTTCCATATCGCTGTTTTTGGAACCTTGAATTCAATTAACCGTTATTCCCTACCATAACTGGACAAGTTTTGAGAGAGCTTTCTAAAGCACAGAGATTATAGAAGTTGCGTAAAACAAATAACATCTCACTTGTTAAGTCTTGAAGTTGTATCTGTTGCTAATTTGCCACCACCTTTGATATCAATTAATCTTAAGCTGTAAACAGTATCTTCTTCTGGAATGCTATTATCAATCGTCCTAAGAACAATGTTCTTCTTTGACACAAAGTTATTGAAAGTTATGTATCCATTGACTGGATTTGTTACTTTCTGCGTTGACGAGATCTCTGTTATTTGTCTGTTGAAATGAATTAAACAAGAAAAATTAAATTATATTCAGGACAGGTACTGTGTTTAATAAAAAGAAAATCTTCTGTTGTTTTGGGGCAAAGGCATGCGTAGCTGAGTTATCAAGGCATTCGGCTAGTGATTGGTAGTTCCTGGGATCGAATCTCAAAGCTGTCAATTTTCATAAGACTAACATATAGTATAAGAATAAGCATTGTTTTATCGAGGTTTTAGTTGTGTGTTTAATACAGTGAAGGGCACTTTGGAGAGGCTAATGGTACGATTTCGCCTCCGCAAATATTCAATTCAATTCAATTTAACTCATTTTTATTCGTAGAAATACAATTTACAATAATAAAATGTACTCTACACGGCCCAAGAAAAGCAGAAATTTTCTTTCTTGGGCCGCTACAAAGCTACAAACAAAACAAAACTATATAGGCAAGAACAGTGGCATTTTGGTCTGAAAAGGAGCCCGCGATTGCTCTTCTCTCGAGAGATTTTCGCTGCACACAATAACCTGCAAAGGATATTATAGCAACTGTTTGCTAAAGAAGTATTCTGTATCAAATACTTCTAAAAGGCAAATTAATAACATGCGATATGGATATATGGACTAATATAATAATACATACGCGGACGTGAGGGCATTTGTATACAGTCTGACATCTTGAAGTGCTCCAGTATAATGATTGGTTGATGGTAATGTGCATCCAATATAATAATAACCGGCGGAGTTCTTTACTGGTGTTGACAATGTTCTGTGAAAAAAGGAGTTCATAAATACTAGAAAAGATCCAAGGAAAATTGATGCTGTCAAATAGGTTTGCCATATACTGTAAAGTTTTACGCAATGTTTACCAAAGAAAGATTTTGGAAAAGCCATTATTTCATGCAATGATGTCTGGCTGCGAACTGGACAAGTATAAGGTTAATTTTGCACTAGGGACAAAAAGAACAAATTTGACGGACAATTTAGAGGGACAATTCTGAGGGACAATTTGGAGGGACAATTTTGAGAGCCAATTTTGAGTGATAGAAGACAATTATTAGGGACACTTTTTGAGACAATTTAAAGGGACAAATTTTAAAGACAATTTTGAGGCACATGGCAGAATTATCAGAGACAATCTTGAGCAGTTTGGGTTCCATTGATGTTAAGGTGAAATACTTAAAATATTAAGGGAAAAGGGACAGAAAGGAGGAAAACAAGCAACTCACTTTGACTCGATTTGAGCTCCATTAAGGAATAATGCCACTTTTGAAGAACTGAATGTCAGAATTAAACAGTGCCAATTTCCATCAAATGCGTTTGCAGATGTAGCAACTGAAAACTGTAAAGTAAAGACACAAATAAAGATAAAGGTTATTGATTTATATCATAATATTAAATTAATATCTTAATATATATTATAATAAGATATTAATTTAATTCTTTTTCATTGCAGGCCTTAATTAATGGTAATTTTTTTCTAGAGGGCTGAGTGCTATTGGGAGGAGGAAATTATTTTGCAATTATGTTTGCAAGCAACAGTGAGTTAGCTCGAATGCCTGCCGTAAAATACAGGGAATCACCCCCAGCTCCTCCGCAAAACAATGTTTTGCTAGGTAACAGACTTATTTTCGACAAAACGGAGAAATGACGTGCGTAAGGTACTCTTAATTGACGTTTACCAGCGAAGCTCGTTGGGGAACTTATGCTGCCTCTAAAGAGAAAGTAGTGCAAGTGCTCCAAGAGTTTGGATAAGCACTGCAGCTAGCTACAAATGCAGCTTGCTATTTTGAGCTCTTAATAAAAATTCGTTGGTCATAGCGAATATTACAGAGAGTGGACACTCGAAACCCCAGAGCCAAACTGCTGCGAAAAAAACATAAAACATATAGTGATGAACAAAGAAGAAGACTTACTGTATAATTGTTACTCGAGACTTGTACCACGATCATAGCAGCAAATGCTGTGCTATCCAGGCTGACTGCAAGGATAGGTGCATTAGACACTTCCTCGTGTTTAGAGAGCAAAGTTCCAAGAGAGCCATTTTTCGGTTTCAACCACATGCTGAAACTAAATCCACTTGACAGTAGTGAAGTTGCTGGCTGCTCATTTTGAGGTATGAAAAGAAATGACCCTGCAAGAGAATTGGAAATCAAGTAGGTCCTCACACGTCTCTGACCAACGCATCGCAAATTTGTTACTATGTGTCACCTATGTGTTACCATGCTTTGCTACCATGCCTTGTTACCACGCCGCATGTTACCAAGCTTTACCATGATTGTTTACCAAGTGTTACCATTTGCTCCAATGATTTGCTACTATAACTTAGCATATGTTACCATATCTTTCAATTATTTTTATCATGCGTTACCATATGTTACCATGTCTTACCGTGATTTTTACCTAGCATATGTTACCGTGTCTAACAATGATTATTTACCTATTGTTACCATGTGTTACCATGATTTGTTCCCAAATATTAGCAATGTTACCATGTCTTGCAATGATTTTTACCATGTCTTACCATATGTTACCATGAATCGCTACCATGTTTACCATGTGTTATAATAACATAATTTGAGTCCATTCCACAGACACAAAGGATAAGAACAGATATCATGCAGACATAGACCCTATTTCAGTACGATAGCGATTCTTGTATTCTTGCATTAGAATCATCAAAGAAAAACCAAAACATAAATATTACCTTGAGAATTGTTGAAATTATATCCAGTTGTTCCACTATAATTTCTACCATTAATATCAGTAACATCGCGTCCTTTCTGACCATGAAATGTTAAGTCCCATATTCTTGAAGGCAAGCTAACGACTGCTGATGCTTTATAGAGTTGCCAAAGAGCCTGAGAATAATACAAAAATCAGTAATACGGAAATAACATACATTTTCTATATATTCGTAAAATTTTGGTCTTATTGTTAAGTGACTGAGTCTGTGTCACGATACTGAGCTTTGTAATTGTACAGAACTGGTTCTGCTCCTTACAAGGATTGAATATTCTATGAAAACAGTATCCAACGTTTTAATAAACACAAAATATTTGACTCGTTTCAAAAACAATCCATCAAAACCAGAAAAACACTTAGTCAAGGTAAATCTCTTTAAAAATGTTCTGCCTCAAAAATTAGGTCTAAATAAAACTCAAATTATGTAATGAAAATTCTCAACCCCTATAGAATTAAACACAATTTTTCTTTAAGTGATAACAAGATTGATGAAGATCTACTGCTAAAAGAAGTCTGTTAAAACAATAGTCAGTCTTACCAGATCGTTTTAAGCATGCGATGAGTAAGTGTCTTATTTCAGATTGATATAGTAGTCACAAACAAAACGCAATCTGGATTGATCAAATATACCCTTTTAACTCGATCACCAGATTAGTGATCGTTACTGAATCAATATCAATAAGATGTTCAAAGACAATAATCAACATGTATAGATCCAAATAATCCCATTTAAACTCGATTAAAAGATAACCAATCATCGCTTAATCAGGATTAACTAATGTTTGAAAACAATGCCCAACCTGTATCGATCCAAATGAGCCCATTTTTCGCTCGACTGTCAGATTAGCAATCGTTGCATTCATGTATCCTTGTTGATAATCCTCGGCAACACTGACTTCCAATGAGTTCGGTGCGAATTCTAATATGCCAGATGGATCATCGCTTGGTAACACAAGTATGACAGCCTCTGTTCTGTTTCCTAGCCTCGCTCCATTTGAAATAGCAAAATTTCCTGCAAAGAATTATAAAGATTCACATTTATACTTATATAACATTTATATAGAGCAAAACATTTCTATAAATCTGTCATAGCAATGTATCATACAATAAGTACTTCCATTGTTCATTATACTAGACGTGCCGCCCAAATGGGTTACTTTTCAGCGACAACTTCCCTACATATGGGTCTGTTTTTCGTGAAGAATCTCTACACGTGGGTAGTCAGAATACTTTGAGATGTGGGTTACTCTTGAAGACCTGACTGTAGTCTTTTTTTTTTATATAGAATCAATTTAATGGCGGAAACCGGTTAAATGCCTTTCTTTATTAGCGCAAACTTTTAGATATTGCTATAAATGGGTGAAAACATTTCATGGTTTTTCTATACATGGGTCAGCAAATTTAGCGGTAGACATGGGTGGGTTTGGATAACGTGGGCGGCACGTCTAGTATGTCGAACAATGAAGTAAGCCCCTCCCCGGGTGAAGCTGAAAACCACTAGAAGGAAAGGTTGAATATTGAGACAAACGTCTATAAATTAGCAAGCCAATGAAAATTTCAAGAGAAATTTTTTTTTCATTTTTGAAAACATGTTCGCATAGTTAAAAGAAGCTACCATTGGAAAAATAGTTAAAGTGTTTTCAAGTGACACTCTACAGAGTATGAAACGCCAGCAATAGACCACAACAATGAGCTAGCGAAGATTTATAGACAAAGATGCAGATGAAAAGGATCACTCAAAGTAATGAAGTTTTGTATTTAGTTTTGAGAACCAATTAGCACTCTCAGAATACAATAACCAATAAAAAAGAAAAGAGTTCAAGGAAGGTTCAGATTCTGAAGCCTCTAAATCAGTTCATAACCTTTTTCGAAGCCAGAATAACACTTCTGCAGTGATCAAAAAAGGAAGAGTTATTAGGAATATACTGCTATTACAGGGGTTGAGTGGTTTAATAGTAAGAATTATCAACCCAAAGGCAAACGTACCTGAGACATTTGTCAGTCTGACGTAGAATGTTTCATTCAATTCAGGAATATTATCTTTTCTAATTTGCAGATTCAGACTTCCAGTTGTCGATCCTTGCAGAAACATAACATTTCCCATGGTGTTGATGAATTCACTGTTCCTTGCAATTGGCATCTTTGCGCTTGACAATACTTCATATTCAACTGTTACGTTATTAAATGTTCCTCTGCTCCGCTGAATCCTGTTTAAGAAGAAATCCATTCAGATAAAAATAATTAATTAATTTACTTAGTGATTCCAGCAAAAGAAACTTTTTTGACGCCTGAATTGATTTAATTGGTCATCCTGCTGTATTCAGCGACCTGATTGGTGTTTAAAACACAATGGTAATTCAGCTTCACTTTCCCATTGATGCAATTCGTGCCGCATCTGGGAATGAATTCCGCCTTAGTCATTTATTTCGGTCTGTTTCTGACGTTTATACTCTGAGGAGTGTCAGTCGAAAAAGCTTATAAGCATGTCATAAGATGGCATGGCCTAGCCAAGTAGTTTTTTGGGAATTTTTAACAGATTTGTCTGTCAAATGGTAATATGAATATCTGATATAAAAGAAAAATGTTCAAGCTGCTCTGTCGTTCGTTACACTGCCATGTCGTCTCTGCCGCACTGTTTTTGGTCGCCATATTGGTTTTACAATTCATCTTGAAGCTTCGCTTCTCAAAAAGTCAACCTATGTCCTAAGACGGTTTTGTTTTTCTTGTCATTTTAAGTATTATCCCATCAAATCAAAATAATCAACGAGACTTACTCGAAAGAAACTGTGTCTCCTTCTGATGCAACTTTATATGAAGTACTTGCAGCAAACTGAAACACACCATACGGTTCGTCACTTGGCTCAATTGTTACCGTTGCCTCCATTGGGTGTATTAATACAGTATCTCCAGACGAGGCTACCAATCGAACTATAAAACTCTCTGAAATTTCCGGGATGTCGTCATCAAGTGTTCGAATACTGATAACCTTGCTTGTCTCGCCAGCTAAGATTGTAACTGAGCGATTTGTGAATCCAACATAGTCTCCTGCTGATGTAGAGGCTGTGACGTCACTGGTAGAATAAGTGACGTCAATGTTTGTTGATAATGTTCGATTCAATACGATAGTCAAGTTGGTGATTTGTCCTTCAATGACTTTGATGTCAAATGGTGAGGCAAAGTATACTGGAGCATCATTTTGGTTGATAGTCAATAAAGCTTGCAGTGGGTTCTTTAATGTTGCTCTGCCAGATACATTAACCAGTGAAATTCTGAATGTTTCTTCGCCCTCTGGTATCTGAAAATACAATGCCACGTAAGTAATTCAAGCAGAGATGAAATGGAACACAGTATAACACTGAAAAACAAACATCTGAAATTTGCTCGTCAAGCGATTTTGAAAGTTTGGCCATGTCCCAAAACATTGCTTGACAAACAAAAGAAAAGCAGAATTTGTTGCACGATCTTTCTTGAAAAAGCTCAAAAGCTGTTTTTGCTTGAACAAAGCTGTTTTTGCTTGACGCAAGCAAAATATTTTTATGCGACCGGTCCAAACGGTAAAAATTTTACTTGACAAACAAATTACAAATATTTGAAAAATAATGTTTATGTTTTGGTTAGGGCTTTGGTCATTATAAGCTAGCTATTTGTTCTAGCGCCCTCCCCAGAACTCTCACCAACAATAAAATGGCCCACCAGAAGAATAATAGCCGAGCAAAAGAATGATGGCCCACCTTAGAGTCCATTAAACCGTAAAAGGATTGAGGGTAGCTTTATTATTGCCAATCAATTCTTAATGTATAAGAAATTTAAGGGGAGGTTGAAAGACAAAGGTTGCACTACATTGTGGAATGTTACTTAAGGGAACATTTCTAGTGCCTTTTCAAAGAAAAAAAGGATTGAATACGTCAGATATTATAAAATGAATAAATGATATATATTACAGAGTTACAGAATCGCTTTCAGTGACAATCTCATGTTAAAGCTAAGCAAAGGAACTTTTATGTCCGATCAAAAGGCCTCAAATTGAAGTAACAAACACTTATCATATCTCATACACAAACTATTACCTTATCTGGCTTAATTGTGATGTCCAATGCTTTATTTATTTCTCCTTCTGCAAAATCAACTTTCCCACTCAAAGGTTGAATGTCAAATGAAGCGTGGTCTTGACTGAGTGAAGTTACATTCCAGAAAACAGAAATTAATCCGAAACTGCCTCTCTCTCTTGTTATACCAAATGAAACCGTTCGGAAAGATTCTTTCATTTCGACTGAAAACAAAAAATCATTTATATGTTTGGAGATATAATTTTACAATGGTTATTGCTATAAATCTACGTTGTTGAACAGAAAGTTGCTTTGGAAGAAATTATACAGAATAAGAAACAGACTGATAAAACAAGTGCAAATGGGCCTTATAGGTTTACATGGTCATTTAAAAGGGTTTAAAACAGGGGTATAAGCATGATTACGAGGGGGTTATAAACATTGTAATAAGGGGTGATGCTATAAGCAGGATTATAAGCATGGTAGCAGGGAGGTTATAAAAATGGTTATAGGTTTAAAGTTGGAACAAGATCTGATTCGCAGGTGGGTTTGAAGAAGCTCTAGACCAATTCTTGGTTCTTGAATTTTAGGAAAGGCACAGGAATAATCAATGACAACCCCAATATGTAAATGGCTTAATAGGTAGTAGGCAAAATAAAAAATCTTGAACAAACCTGCTTTTTTATTGAGATTGCTTGGTAAATTGACAAATGAGAAAATCCCATTAGCATCATCGTTCTGTAGTATGGTGACATTGACTACTGTGTTACTGCCCAATATGGTTCCATCGATCGATGTTAGAACAATTTCGAATGTTTCGTCGATCTGTGTTAAAGAAATAAACACGTAAGAATCAATAATTTACCTGAAAAAGGGTTTATTTGTATTGGAAAGATATGAAAGAGATGCTTTTTAATTAGAGAGATGCTTGTTAATCAGAGAGAGATGCTTGTTAATTAGAGAGAGATGCTTGTTAATTAGAGAGAGATGCTTGTTAATTAGAGAGATGCTTGTTGATTAGAGAGAGATGCTTATTAATTAGAGAGAGATGCTTGCTAATTAGAGAGAGATGCTTGTTAATTAGAGAGAGATGCTTGTTAATTAGAGATGCTTGCTAACTAGAGAGATGCTTGTTGATTAGAGAGGGATGCTTATTAATTAGAGAGAGATGCTGCTTGTTAATTAGAGAGAGATGCTTGTTGATTAGAGAGGATGCTTATTAATTAGAGAGAGATGCTGGTTAATTAGAGAAAGATGCTTGTTAGTGAGAGAGATGCCTTTAATTAGAGATTTCAAACTAGCTGAATTGAATCAACTTAATCGAATTAAAAAAGTAACAATTAAAAAACCTCAGGAATTGTGTCATCCTTTGGATAAACGTAGAATGACTTCTTAGTTTCTTGTGGATCAAATTTGAAGATACTTTGAAAAACAGTGAAATCATCTTTTCCTTGAAGAAACAAGACATTGGATGGCTTAATAATTAGATTTGCACCAATGAAAATTTAAAATGTTCATAAACTAAACCTGACGAATTCTATTAAATAAATTGATATATTAAGACTTAATAATTTAGATACCATTTCTAATTTCAACTTTGACTCTTTGGGTCGTCAGTTTTCCACCTCGTCGAACAACATCAAGAGTAAATAGTTGGTTTTCCTGGCAGGAAAAAGAAAAACAAATATTTATACCAAACCAAATTAAAATCAAAATACACTTTTGCTTAGCTTGCAGACTATGTTATTACAAAAACAACCTCCGGTTAAACGCTGAAATTTCGTGATTCTTACCCGAAGAACTAAGGAGCCAGTGAAGTTGAATTCAAACGTTCCTCCTGGGTTGTCATTTTTGTTTATCATCACATTTGCACGTGTCTAAATAAGAAACAATTACAATATTAGTAACATGCACTTCAATTAAACGAAGTCGAAGTTACGAAATTGTAATGCTACAAAATTTTTCAGCGGCAGCAGTTAACAACGTTAATATAAATAGCACACAGTGCAAACCCATGAGATGTCTTATTATTGATTACTAGACCTTTTCAAATGATTGCCTAAATTCATTCCTTATCTTAATAAGCTCTTCTACAGTACAATTCTTAAGTTATGGACCAGGACTATCAAGAAACTAAATAGTAAGCTTTTTCTAGTCCTTTCACATGTAGTTGTATTAGTATATAGCAGTCTTTAATTCTGTTTTTTATTCTTATTATCATGAAGGCTTTTAACTTGCTGGTATTTTAGTGTACTCAGTATCTGATAGTAAAAGCTTATGATGCAAACGATTTCATGTTTATCTCCTTATGCACATCAGAATCTGAATAAGCCATAGTGAGTTGCGCATTAAAATAATAGCGATTTAAGAATATGCTACTTATGACTTACTGCGCCGGTTCTCAGTCTTTCATTTTCTTCTGTTACATTTGTTAATTCAACAACAAAACTTTCATCAAGTTCAGGAATATTATCAGAATGAATTGTGATTGTCAAATTCACTCGATCGCTTCCTGCAGGATAAGATAGACCGGTTATTCAAAAAATCTGAATACAAGAAATAATACTTTAACAATAATAAACAATATAGAAAATTCGGTTCCTCTTGTACATCAGTACATAAGCTACATACACATATATGTAGCTACTACATATTTTTGTAGCTATGCACAGTACATAAGCTTCATAAATCAAAACGAAGGACTTTCAGCCATAAACAGAAATTCTTCTGGGAATGTACATGTTATCAGATTTGGCACATGTCTGCTTTTTAAGAATTATTTTGACCTATAAACCATAGATCTATAATGGCTCAGCTTCGATAATAGATCCTTGACGTATTTCATCCTTTAAAGAGCTTATTTGAGGTGTGAAGGTGAAGGTGAAATGGTTTATTCATTTCCAGTTACTAGGATCGCAGTAATAGGCTAATTAATCGAGACCTTAACCCTGGCTGTAACGCTACCGAATGTAATGAAGTAAAAACACACCAGTATTACCTTTAGGAAAAAAGACTACTCCACTCCAAGATGACACATCAGCGATGGTCAAGCTGTTTGAACCTGGTATTAGTCTCCAATATACAGTTGCTGGATTGGCAGTACCATCCCTCATTAATGGCAATGAGATATTATAATCATCTTGAAGTTCATTGACTACGATGTTAACTGGGTTATTGAAGAATGCGATCTCTCCATCAGCTAAATCTGTTGTAATGTTCATATGCACTGTTCGTGGATTTCCAACCGATGGACTCTGAGGCTGTATGATGGTTGATTCTGAAAAATAAAACTTGCGATATTATCTTCCCAGAAGACTGAGTAAGACTGAGTCGGACGAGGCCCCTCTTTCATTAGCTGTTACCCACAGGTACGAAAAGATGCCACTCCAATCCATGACCCGAGGACCAATTACCCGCGTGCCTACTCTCTAATGCTGAATGTTAAAACAGAGAGGCAATAAGCAGCACTTAAGTCTGTATCGTTCATTTATTTGGTATGAGTCAGTCATGGAGTAAGAGAACCCAAGACGTTCAGTAATCATTCGGAATAGGTGAAGAACATCAAGGCACAGACTATAAATGCTTTCTCTCGGGGAAATGGACTAACATAAATCGCGGGAATAACCCTCTTTAGCCCCCTTGCCACCACTCCTCAAGATCTCAAAACATGAAAAGATCAGAAAAATTCAAAACCTTTAATTTCAACTTACTTTCCACTTGCGCATCGTTCAATCTCACGAGTATAACAGCGCCATTTTTCAGAAAACTGCTTTCTGATATCTGAATAACAATGGTCGCATTCCTTACACCTCCAGCCATAATTAACGAGTCTGCGTATATAAGCTGGACAGAGGATGACGGGATACTTGAACCAGGAAGCAAATAAACGGCTGTATAATTGATTCTGATTGGTCCAAATGTACCACCTGATCGCTGAAGAGATACGACGACTCTCCGAGGTGTTGACGACTGAAATGAAAAAGATGACAACAATAATGAGGCATCGTACAGACATCTTTGAAGTTAACAAAGCTAATTCCACCCAATTAGATGACTGACTTAGACGTGTGTTTCCATGAAATATCTGACAGATAATCCAAGCCTATATTTTAAATTGTAAAATTTCTAACACGGGTTAGCCTGGTTTTTATCAGGGCTATGGGTCGCAAAGGGTGGTTGAATACAACCGCTCATTGTAGGTCTTTCTTCGGGTATGCTCTGTTCGAACCTTTATCTCTTCTGCAGTCTGAAAAAGGAGACTTTGTTGGGTTCCAATTCTGGCCCTAAAAATGCACTTTCTTGCAAACGGAAGACTTGAGCGGTTGGTTTAGGAACTAGAATCCCTGCGAAATCTTGCTGTTCTTGAGTCAGGATATTTGGGGACCTGCAAAGTCTCCGATTTTCTCGAGAGCTGTCCAAAAGAACGGTGTTTCCATCTCATTGATGCTTCGAGGCAGAAAAGAGGCAGAAAAGGTTTCCAAAAGATCACATCTTGAATGATTAAAGAGGTCTGAAGAATATATACTTACCAATATAACTCTATTCTCTGATTGACTCCCAAAGAAAACAACACCATATGCATTATCACTATCTTGAACGATGACTCTTAATCTTGGAACTCCAGCGGTAGATGTAAATCTTGCTCCACCGGACACGTTATACAGTTCAAGATAAAAATCTCTCGCTTCGTTGGGTATCTGATCATTTTTAGCAGTTAAAATGATATTCTGTGTTGAAATACCATTTTGAAAGATTAGAGAGCCATTTACTTGGTTTAATACGTCAGATGGGATAACACTTGGGGAAACAGTGCCAGGGATGACTCTCCAATCGACAACAACAGTTCCAAAAGTACCACGCGATCGATTCACTTGTATGGTGGCAGAATTAATACCATCTTCATTTATAACGACGTTCGGAATATCAATGCTTTGAGAGTCGAATGATATCACTCCATGCGGGTCGTCATTTTTGGCGATGTTAACGACGAGGATACTCGGGTTGCCAAGGATACTTTGGACAGACGGGTTCGACAAAACAACAGTAAAATTCTCCATAATTTCAGGGTGTGAATCTTTCAGAATTTGAACAGTGAATGTTTTCATAGTTTCTCCACTGTTAAATGTCAGCATCCACTTTGTCTCTGATAATCAACCCCAGCTTTCGCTGTCCCATCAACTGTTGTGTAATTAACCGTACTGATGCCCAAAACAGATCCGATTTGTTCACCGTTGCTTATACCACGAGTAACCGTTATTGTAATGGTACTCAATTCAGAAGTGGTAATTGATGGTAATGTGAATTGTAATGGTGGATCATTAGCGGGAATCCTTAAGACGATTGATCTTAATGTTGAATTGATATTTGCGCCCCCGGTTGCGTTTATTAGTTGAATACTGAATTGCTCCTCTTTTTCGGCAATCTAAAACATAAAAAGAACCAAATATCGTCAATCTGTTGACTTAGAATTAAACTATCCTCGAGAGAACTTTTGAAAGCCAAAAACATGTCTAAACTAGGAGACATCTCCCATCGATGTCTTCTAGTTAAGCCAACTCGGAAAATTTGTAGCGCACGACAATTTGTAGCGAGAGACACGCAAATGTTTCTGGGGGACATGACAGCAGAAACATACCTTGTCCCGCGACTGGAGGGACATGCTGCTTGCTTGTTTTTCGCAAGTTTAGCCACCCTGGGACACGCCGAATACAATGTTGCACGCGACATGCCTCCTGGTTTAGCCATAGCTTCACGTTACGAAATACAATGTCTGCCAAACGTCGCTGGAACACTACCGTAGCTTGGGTTCGGGCCCTGACTTCACTAAGCTCCTGACACCACAAACAAGCTGGATAAGGTCACAACGTCACAGCACCTTCAAAGGCAAATGATTAAGTTCAGTTTTAGCTTCTGCTTTCAATGCTAGTAAACTTCTAGACCCAATAACTTGCTAGACCCAACACAACATTAATCAATGAAGAAAATTACAGCAAATATCAATAAAACCAATACTAAGATTCACTTACATTATCTGGTAACACTGAAATCCTCACTGTCTTTAATCGTTCTCCGTTCTCAAAAACGATATTTCCTGAAGTAGGAGAAATATCTGCAGCAGCAGCATTGAGACCAGGGCTGACCTAAACAATTTTGTATGTTTAGAATATTTTCAAGTTATGTTAATGGAGAATGGACAAATTGATTATACCCTTGAGGTAATCATAAGCCTGAATTCTACAAGATAATATTTGTTAAGATCGCCTCTGCATTAAACCGACTTAGACGCTATGTAGAACAGTCTCTTTGGCAATCCTTATGGCCATTATAACGGAGACTATATGAGTATACGAAAGAGATGAGAGGAACGTTCCGACAGGCCAACAGAAAAATATAGGCAATAACAAAATTTTTTACTTTTTCAATGGATTACAACACTTTGAAGCATCATTATGACAGAAGAAATCATTAGTACGAACATTTTCTGTGCTGAACTTGAATTGGTTTTTCATAAATAGATATAAAGGAAATAATTACATTTGTTGAATTACCTGCCAGAAGACAATTACTCTACCAATAGTTCCATGATTTCTTGAAACACTCAAAGAAGCAGATGCTTGCTGTCCTTCAAGTGGCTCATTGACTGTTATCACTTGTCCAGGCTGGGGTGAAAAATGGTAAACAGAGTCAGAAGAATGTGGGATAGGGTTAATTTTACCCTAAGGTCAGGGCAGCAACTCTGTTATGCAATCTGATTGGGTGAATGCGATATATGATCTGACAATGCCCACTCATTAGGTCAAATGTTGAAATTTTCAGATTTAGAATGCAGCACCAAATGGCTTGATTGTAATAGCTTCAAACACGTTATGAGTTTTGTAGTCATTAGGATTCATGAGCATGCCCTGTCCATAGGGTAATAAACCATATATTAACTGTTTCATTTGGGCAATACCAAAAATATTAACCCTCAGCTTTTGTATAAAGCTGAGCTTGCAAGGACGGCTTAGGATTAATATTTTTGTCTTGTTCTTGCAAACAGTTATTATAGGTTTAAGAGAACATTTGTTTAGATCATGATGTTTAGATATAGAAAGACAAACATTTAAATAGGCAGCATGACCTGTGGAGGTGCAACAAAGGGAGGAGAAGAGAGCAGAGCTCTCTATCTCTCCTCCATTGCTCTTTCAAAGGTGATGTGAAAAAATACGGCTTTGAAATCAAACTCAGAATGGAGACTCTTGGCAAGTCAACTTAAGACCCCCATATACTGCCACCCTAAGAAGGGGGTAAGAGGAAACAACAGACTTATCAAAGAAAACCATAGCCCTCATAGTTTTGAGAATATCTGCATAATCTGTAATTCTGAAAGGTCAAAAAGTGCACTGAAAGATTGTAAGTGTAATCAGCTGATTATAACTTACATGTTGAAATCCAATGCTTCCATATGGATCATCATTTGCCAGAATAGTAACATATGCAATACTTGGAGAGCCAACTACAGCACCACCTGATATGACAGTAATCCCAACTGAATATGTGATGTCAGGCTCTGGAATGCTATCTTCAACAACTGTGAATGTGCAGGAACTAGATCGACCTCCATCTTGAAAAGATGCACCAGTTGAAATATCAACAAAGTCTGTTGTATTGGTGCTGTTCAAGATCTAAAAACAATTCAAACTTATATGTAACATCTTATTTGGATGAATATTTTGGTATAAGGTTGTTTCACTCTACCTCAGGTTGAGTGTTAATGTCTATGTGCCATTGCGAGCAAATCGGGAAAGCAATAGACTAATTAACATGACAATAGGTAAAACAGTAGGAGAGGTGCAAGCATAATTACGAGCAGAAGCAAGTATTCTAACCAGGGTGCTACCTCTATTTGACCCAACTTCCTGTTTGTCTAAGCTGGTCTCTGTGCAAGCTAAACATTCTTAGTTGCTTTGCCAAACTGGGCTACTTCCAAAATTCTACTATAAGACAGCTGAGAGACCTGAAGGAAGCTCCAATTTTTTGGCACTTAGTTTCTGAAATTGGTTGGATCTTTGGACTTAGCATCCAATCTGGATTGCAAATTTGCAAGTCTGGCTGATTTTTTAAAAAATACATCCATCCAGCCAGATCCATCCTTAAAATCAGGGTCACGGGATTCAAAGACTATATAATACACGATCATACTGTTCTTAAAAACTAGAATACCTTGCATGCTAGAAATATAAATCCACTTGCTCCACCTTCCCTCTTCAGATTAAAAACTGCTTCCTCATATAATTTCTCTTGGACATAAATGTGATTAGTTGCAAAGCTGATATTTCCATTTGTAGCTGCATTGGCAGATACCACCGTCATCAGAGCAAAGATGAAAAGAACTATTTTCATCAGCATCTTGCTGAAAACTAAAAAAAAACAAAACTAAAGGTAGGATTAGGAACTTCGTCTTTTGCCATCAATAATGATCAGCGAATAAAGTGTAAGCCAAAAATCTGGGCCTTGACAAAGCCTCTAGACTCTATCTGTAAGACTGTAAGACTCCATCTTTATTGCTAAGTTTTGCAGATGTTCCAAGATCTGCAAAGGAGAAACGGTTGGCTTGACGCTAAATTCATGTTTGCCTAGGCCATCCTCCATTTTTTCTTTTGTTTGCTAAACCAAGCTAAAATGCCGATGTTTCTCACGATCTACAAGTGAAATTGGCTAAACGGAAACTAAAATTTGGTATTTTATCGATTAAATCTTACCTTTAGCTCTCATAGTTAAATTCAAGCGTCAAAAAAAACAAGTTTTCTGAGTTCGCTGCAGCTAAAGCATGTTCGCCATTTTGCAAAAACTTCACTTGCGCATTGAAGCTTCGTTCCAGTTCAAATAAACATTTGAAATACCCACGCTGAAGGTCAACTTCGCCAGACGGGGGAAACCGACATACATTTTATAATAAAATTTCATTGATTATAACCCAAAAAAACCAGAAAAATAACTAAACAATATATTCTAAGTATTACTTAAAAATGGCTTCAATTTAACAATTATTTTACTTCAATTACATGGTTGGTTTCCCTCTATCAGGAAAATAAAGGCAGAGCGCGCCCCCCGGTCAATCGCAAAAGAAACCATGACAACGTTGATGAAACAATGAGTCAGAGAAATCCGCGAACTCTCGCGGGAGAAGATCAACAAGTCTAATGGGCGTGGGTTCGAGTCCGCCCATCCTAACAGACTTCACGAAGTACATCATAACGTCAGGATGGCCGAGTGGTCTAAGGCGCTGCGTTCAGGTCGCAGTCCACTCTTGTGGGCGTGGGTTCGAATCCCACTTCTGACATAAATTTTTGGCAAGCACTTTATTTCGATTTATCCAAACCCCCACATGATGACAATTTTTATCGCTAAAACTTTTTTTTTTTTTTTTTTTATAAGACACTATATCATTAGATACATGGTCAAAAAGCTAATAAAAAAAGATACAAAATGTAAAAGGTACAACAAGTTGAAAAAGAAAATTAAACTAAAGTAAGCAGTTCAATTTGCAAACTACGTCAGGATGGTCGAATGGTTGAGGGCGCTGCGTTCAGGTAGCAGTCCACTAATGTGGACATGGGTTCGAGTCCCGTCCACCAGTACTCGGACATGTATTTTGAACGCAGCTTCACCAAACTTGAAACTTAATTGTGCAAACATTCGCATTTTATTCAGGTCTACGGGAAAGCGAGGATAATTTTCGAAACAGCAAAAACAATAAAAAGAAACTAATTTTCCGATTTTTATGATATTTTTCCATCACCTATCTTAACAGCTATCTTTCGCAGGATAACCATACAAATATAACGATCATGATTTTATTAAATTATACTTATTGTAACAGATAATTATGACTAGGAAGACATTTATCAGTTATTCGTGTAATTTATGAATTTAAATAAATGACATTCGTGAAGACTCTGATCCTGAACCACAGTTTTTAATGACTTTTATCTTTTCGTTTCTTGTTTCATTTGATAGTTTGGTTTGATTATCGAAGTAGGCGCTCAATGGCCGCATTAACATCCCCTCCTGTTGCTGTCAAAGCTGTAAAAGATAGAAAGTTCAATTAGTTTTAGAACGAAGAGATTGGTTAATTGTTGTACAGCTGCGGCTTATGACTGCCTGTGCTTATTTTTTGAGAATATAAATGAATAAGAATACACACTTTTCATTTTAGAAAGAACTTAACTCAAGATCTAGTTCCTAAAGTTCTTTATTTTCGGACCCCTTTTAATTAAATTGTAGTACCAAAAGTTCCTTAATAGTTCCTAAACTTTAACTGCATATTAATCACCATGACTATTATAAGGACATACTTGTATGTGAACAAAGCCGGCAAATACTCAAGGAAACATACAATATGTGAGTTTTGATCTCAAATAAACGGCTTCTTAATTCTTGATTGTTTGCAGTTAGAAGGGTTCAAAGTTGCAAAACTTCTTATCGATTGAAGTGGCAAATAGTTCCATGTATGTAGTGCAGCATATTCAAATGCTCTCTTGCCAAAAGTTTTGGTTCTTACCCTTTGGATTTCAAGTAGGGAAAGCTCTAATGATTAAGACCGTTGCAAGGAATCTCAGATTGGGTGGGGGGGACTGAACAATAGAAAAGTATTCCCGCTTCCGACTGCTCTGAATGATCGAAGTGCTCTGGAAGCTTTTTTACTGATCAATAATCCTTTTAATTAAGCTAGTCCGATATTGTTCATACATTTAAACACCAGCAACGAAATTTTATTAGAGTATGAAAGCTGGAGGTAATAGCAATATGGAAGAAATACCTTGTAAATTGGCAGCTCTGTCTACAAATCCCATAGCAGCAAGCTGCTCAAGTTGGGCTCTGAATCGTTCTTCTGGAGGCTGCTGGGATTGGCCCATTTGTTGTTGCAGTAAATTTTGAAACATTTGACTTAACAGCGGATTGGCAGTCGATTGAGATGTTGATGTTGTTGTAGTAGGGTTTGCTGTGGTTGCTGTTGACGACGATGTAGCAGTATTTGTTGTACCTTGGCTGCTAGTTGTTGTTGGAGTTGTTGTGGTTGTTTGGAAAGAGGATAGCGTTGGTGATGGCGTCATGCCAAGGATTGGAAGCAGTTCAGGCGCATCTTGTTGTAGTTGTTGTATGCCTGTTTGTATTTGATTGATGGCTTGCAGAACACGTGGGTTGGTCATTGCTCTCTGTATTGCGGGGTTCTGCATCTGTTGATTGAATGAGATGAACGATAACATAAATTTACAGTAGCATCTGGAAAGAATCAAGACAACAAAAGGCCTGGCTTAACTAGGAGACATTTCGCGCGCGACATTGATGTCCCCTCGGTGTCTCCCAGTTTAGCCACCTCGGAAACTTTGTAGCGCGACAAAATTTGTAGCAAGAGACACACAAATGTTTCTGGGAGACAACAGATGACTCGGGGGACATGGTGCTCGCTCGTCACTCGCATGTTTAGCCACCCTGGGAGACACGCCAAATGCAGTGTCGCGCGTGACAAGTCTGCTAGTTTAGCCATAGCTTAACGGTCACGCGTTATCGTCGAACGGTCACGCGGTTAATTGACGGTCGATAACAACCAAAGAAAATTTTACGTCACACTCAAGGCATGCCTATTTTTCATTGTTAAGTGAGGAAGGTTTGCATCTAGGCCTATTTTGGTCTGAAGGAAGGTTGAACACCTTCCTTAACTCTCATCTGGGCATTTCAATAAACTAAAATCAAAAATAGAACTAATTTCAGCAGCATTATTGATAAGACTACCAGTTATAAATATCAACATTAGCTAACTACAAACTAGCATTCTCCAACTTTGAATGCCAACCATACGAGATACACTATGACATATCAAAAACGAAAACGAACGATTATCATAATCATAACATTTCAGTGAAGCAATAATACAATATATAAAAGAAATTCATACATACTTGTTGCAGCACGGTTGGTAACTGGGCTGACAGCTAAAATCGTAAAAAAAATATATAAGTATAGATGTAAATTTTAAATGCATCATTCTGCACTAATTTCAGACTATAAGCGTTATTAAAGTTGTTTGCATTTGCAGGCATCGGCTTTTTATCTTAATTTCCTTGATGTGGTAGAATTGGGCGTTACACACCCTAGGATGAACGACATCTATCCTATTGCCTGAGGCTTAGTGGTACTTAGAGAAGCATCGTGTACCATACAAATGTTCTCATACGATTTGGAGTGTTCAGTGATAATTTCCCAAGCAGTGGCTAAAAACAATTATAGGCCTTAACCAAGCTACAGTCATACCATAATAGGTGAACGTATTATATAGTTTAAACTTTACAGTCTATTTGCAAATCCAGCTCAAGTATAAGTACTAAAACAGCGACCTTCCCTAAATTTCTATTTCCTGAAATGTTGACACAAGTAGGCAATTCCCTTTATCTGAGTGCCTTTACCCTTCTAAGTAAATTTCTCAAACTCAACGATGTAGGCACGATATCCTACGATTTACATGGAATTGATGCCTCATTAGAATGAAGAAAGCTCACCTGTTCTGCTAATTGTGGATTACTTGAGAACATCGGATGACTGCGTAGAAGCTAAGAGACGAGAAACAACTTTCATCAACTGATTGTTTCAATTTGATAGGCGCTGTAATGGTTGCTATCTACCTTACTCAATTCGGGCTTGCGCTTGCGTTATGGGGCTCGATCACTGGAAGCTTTTTAGGGTAACCTAATGGAAGAAAAACCTTCGGCTGTGGGATTTGGAGAGTGTTTTGGCAATGTTGTTGAGTTTAGCTCAGTAGTAAACCACTATAGAAAACCTAATGCTTGTGTTTGCCATTCAGGAATATATGTAGGACACTGGCAGAGGCTTGAAATAGACGAAACACAGAAGCCCAACGGAACTAGTTTAAGTTAGAAAGCTCTATCTTCAATCAAAGGCAAAGTTAAATTTGGTTCTTCCCCTGTTCATTACGTTGCTTGGATGAAAAAGCTGAGAAGCTGTGAAAAACATTAACTAAATAATGCTATTTTGACTATTTTCGATCCCACAAATGAAATAAATAATACCAAGATCAAGAACCAAATTTGCCATTGCCTGTTGATGGGAGACGGAGCTCTCACAAAACGATACCCCGACAAACATCAAAGGCTTTTCATGATAAGTGATGACTATCCGATCTATTACTTGTAAGGCTCAACATAGCCGAAACACGAAAAAGTCACAACGGGAGGAGAGCCTTGGGCTGTATAATTTGGAGAGTTACTCGGCGATTTCATTGAGCTCTTTAGCTCAGTGGAGACGTCGTTGGCTCTCTGGTCATGCAGCCCAGGTTCCAACCCCATCTATTGTGTATGCCACTTATGGAGAAATCGATCCTAGTGTTCGCCATTCATGACAAATAAATACAAATATGTAAAGTGCTGAAGAAGGTTCAGCATAGCCGAAAGACAAAAATCAAATGGGAGGAGAGCCTTGGGCTGTATAGCTTGGAGAATTACTCTGGGATTTCATGGAGCTCTATAGCTCAGTGGAGACGTCGTTGGCTCTCTTGTCATGCAGTCCAGGTTGAATTACTTGATTATATTTCCAGCGACGTGATAAAAAAAGTGAAAATATAAGCAAGTAAATAAACTTACACCACTCATGAGTTCAGGGTTTCTGGTCATTTGTTCCATCATTTGTTGCATATAAGGCGATTGCATCATATTTTGCATCAATTGAGGATTTGAATTCACTTGCGAAAGGAGATTTTGCATTCCAGGTGTTTGGAACATCCCAGACTGGGCTCCTGCCAATCCACTAAGATAACAAATATCATACAGTAATTTTAGATTAATGTAAGAAACTAATCAACATTATTTTTAGTAGATGTTCGAGTCTGAGTTGATCAAAAAAGGAAAAGTCTAGCTGGGTTGGTGTTGTGTTGTGACGAGCAATCAGCCCACAGAATCCAGTGGAAAGACTAATGGAATTGTTTGCAGTGCAGAGTTTAGGTGAGAAAACGAACTTTTTCTGTCTACACAGAACCGTCCATTTTATTTTGATGTATTCCACAACATGTGAATAAAACACCTTGCTTTGCCATATGATGAAAACAGTAATTTTCCCGGTGCAGGACTCAACAGTTTTCGTTATTAAATACTGCACTATTGCAGAATCATGGTTAAGTTTAAAAGAAAGGACCTGGGACTTAAGCAAATGACAACATGTTTGACCAGAAACCTTCAGCCAATAATCTGGCTTTTACAGAAAAAAACCAAACAAAAGGTTGTTTACCTGAGTGGGTTTGTTGCAGCAGTGCTTGTTGATGACGTAGTTGATCCTGGTGTAGAACTTCGTGTAGTTCTGCTTGATGATGCCCATGGGTTGGGTAAAGGGAAGTATTCTCTGAGCCTAGTTGTGGATTACTATTTGCTGTTTCAGAATTTGCTGTTCCACCTATATCAGGGATAAAAAATGATTAATAAATTAAGATAACTGAAAACTGGAAAAATTTGGACAAATGATTTCGAACAAGGCATCCTTTCAGAGAAATACAGCTTATGCCAATCTCAGCAATTTTCTGTTGGACATCATGTCACAAGTGCTGGAACAGCTGATCCCCCGAGCTGATCTCACCATCAAATATCAATTCTGTAGATTTTTCCGTAAGTGGCAAACCACATTTTATGGTATTGAAACCCTAGACTGCGGGATGAGAGAGCCCACAAAAATTTCACTGAGCTAAAAGGCTCAATGAAATCGTCGAGTAATTCTCCAACTCATAAAGCCCAATGTTCTCCAGCGTTTCGGCTATACTGAGCCTTCCTCGGTACTGTACATATATTTATATATTTTTCATGAATTGCAAACTCGTCCAGTATCAACCGCACTGACTTATGATTTAATTATCCAAATTTAAATCAAATTGAGAAGTGAAAGTTGCTCGTTGTTTACCTGTTTGTCCACCAGCTAAAGCAGCAAACGGGTTTGCAATGTTTTGCATCTAAAATAAACAAAAAAAATCACGATTGTGAACATCTCTGGACATACTTAAAAACCTTTTTTCGTCTGACACTCCTCTGAGTATCAACATCAGAAACAGACCGAAAGAACTGACTAAAGACAGAATTTAGGACCACTTTCCACAAGCCTAAAGTCAACTCAGCTGACCATCCAACAGAGATCAGTAAATGAGTACACAGGGTATTCATTCTAGAATATCAGTCTGGGATGCAAGCTGCAGGTCCAAATCAGCTTCAAAGCTACCGGAGCCCCAACCTACTTTAACAAGTAGATATTGCTTGCTTGCTTGCTTGCTTGCTTGAAAGCACATGGTCGGATTTGGTTTTCAAAATTGTTATCAACGATTAAGTGCAGTACAATCATGTGCAAATGATGACAAAATTGAGAAAACAAAAAAGTACGGCATTGAACGTAAAATCGAACCTGTTCTTGAGCAGCATCCATCATGGGTTCTTGTATATCAGTGTATAGTCTTCTTAATGCATTAAAACCACCAGGAATACTCTGTATACAAATAACAATGATATTACCAATAAAAAAAGTTATAATTTTGATACGCAAATTTCAAATGGTTGACGAACAATGTTTGATCGTTTGGCCAGGGCCTAAAACATTATTGTAATACAAAATAGACAAGGCGATAGATGAAGTGAATATGTAAATGAGTCTTTAATTAAATTACCTCAAGATTGCTGAGAGCTCTGTCTTGATTTCGCATCATCTCTTGCATCATAGATGGATTCGTTGCCATCTCAAATGTCTGATAATAACAAACAATACTGCGATAAACAGCGGAAAAATTTTCGGGTATTATTATTTGTTTCGGTCTGTTTCTGACGTTTATACTCTGAAGAGTGTCAGGCGTAAAGCTTTGAGGTATGCCGAAAATTTTTCCGCTGTTTATCGCAATTCTGAGTTTTGCACAACTCAAAAAAAATATATTTGAATTCATTTTTCCATTATACTTACTTGTCTGAGTAATTCTGGGTTGTTTAAGAGGTGTGATATCTCTGGATTACTCTGTGAAAAGTACAAAATGCACTATGAATTCGGCCGTTGTTTTTAGAAAAAAATGAATAAATGAAAAAGGGAAAATAGAGTATTAAAATGAATTAAGATGTCTGATGCTTTGAGCAACAAAGAAAGCAATCTCGTCATGAGATGCACACAATGCTACGCAAACATTGCTGTCCACATTGTGTGGGGTGACAGCTGTGATAAATCTACCGGTGTATCAGCCTTCTGCAAGCGTACTGGTCAGTATTCGTGATAATGTACCGGTGTACCAGTTTTCACGCATGCGGATTTTAAGGCTTTGATTTCTTCATGGTGCATTAAACATTGCCGTCCATATTCGACCCTGATATCGATCTGGTCAATATTAAATTTAATTCGTTAATAAAATAATATATACGTTTAAGGCCCTGACCAAACGATCAAACATTGTTGGTCCAACATTCGAGATTTGCTTGGCAAGCAGAATTTTGACCGTTTGGCCACGTCCAAAACATTGCTCTTCCAACATTTTTTGTTTGCGTCAAGCAAAAAATGATTTGAACTTTTCAGAAACACTACGTCATAAATTCTGTTACTTTTGCTTGTCAAGCAGCCCTTTAAACGTGGCCAAACGGTCAAACGTTTGTTGTAAAGCAAATTCAAAATGTTAGACCAACAAAGTTTGATCGTTTGGCAAGGGCCTTAGTGATGTCACAATTTCATCAAAATGCAACTGTTAACATACCTCCATTAATTGCCTCAGTTGGGGATTGCTGACCATCATCTGATGCAACAGCTCTGGATTTGACATCATGCTCTACAACAAAATAAACAAGAATAGAAAGTCTTTGAAGTGTATAAAACTTAAAAGCTTTTGTCATATGACACTCCTCAGATTATAAGCGTCAGAAACAGACAAAAACAATTGACTAAGGGGACAAGCTGATTGGTGTTCGAATCACAATGCCAATTGAGCTTCACTTTTCTAATTGGTGCATTTGGATCTGGCCCTAGTCAACTATTTTGGTCTGTTTCTTTTGACATTTGTACTCTGAGCAGTGTGAGAGAAATATAGCTTTTAAGCATGAGCGAAGATGTGTCTGCTCCTTTTTATCAATCCTGAAGGGAATCACTAGATATAAAGTGCGCGTTTTTCTGAACCTCCAAAACCTTCAGAATTTTAAAAACAGAATGCTTCCCAAAACAAAATCCATGACTTTCAAAAAACAGGAATTTTGAAAATCCGAGACGTCCAAACGTCAGTCAAATTTCGCGCCAAATTTGTTGCTATTCTTGTCCACAGACCCATTCGTAAGATGTCTCCTGGCAACTAGTAAAATGGAAGTCTCTTCCAAACTTCAAACCGAACATCTCTGTTAAGTCTCAACAATCTGCTTTTGATTGCAGAAGGTTCAAAGCCTGCCCTTTTCAGAAGTATCTGTGTGTTGGCTTCGAAAAACACACATTCCGAAAAAATTAGGCTACCGAAAAAAGAACTTGTTTAGAAGAAGACGCCCAAATAGACGTGCATCAGAGGACTGGGCAGTCTATAAATAGATCACCATCTTCCGCGAACGAGCAAGGTTAGAGCCAGGTCCTATTTTGCAAATTAAAAGATCATGAGTCACTTGTATTCAAAGCAATTCAATGGGCTATTCCAAAAATGCTTGGTCTCTTCTCCCTTGATTCCCTATTAACTAGAATGAGTGATTTATTGAAACTCATCGATCAATAATTAATACATTGTATTAAGAAACATTCAGCCACTATATTAGACATGATAACCACTCACTACTTGTCATGACAAGCCTTTGATGTTTATTGGGATTACATTTTAGGAGCGTTCCATCTTCTATCATCAGGCAATGAGTAATACAACCACAATATGAAATTCAAAGTCAAAGTTAATTAGAATTACCTGAATATAAGGGTTATCTAATGTTTGTCTTAATAAATCAGGATTTTGCGACATCTGTTGAGCCATTTGTTCAACCATCTGTGATCTCATTGGATCACCTACAAAAATTTCAATGAAAACAGTGTTAGAAGGCCATTTTCTTCTAAGAATCACACTTACGAACCTACATGTACTTCTGTGGTGGATACGCATTAGTGTGGTGGTATTGTTTGCATACTGTGGAGATATTCTTTTGCGTACTGTGGTGGTAATTTTTGCGTACTGTGGTAGTTCTTTGCATACTGTGGTGGATAAGCACAACTGTGGTGGGTTATTATGCTTGATGTGGTGGTATTTCTTGCGTAATGTTGTGGTATTTTTGCGTACAGTATAGGTATTTTGCGTACTGTGGTAGATAAGCACTGCTGTGGTGGGTTATAATACTTGATGTGGTAGTATTTTTGTATACTGTGGTGGATAAGCACTACTATGGTGGGCTATTATGCTTGATGTGGTAGTATTTTTGGATAATGTGGAGGTATTTTTGCGTACTGTGGTGGATAAGCATTGCTGTGGTGGGTTATTATGCTTGATGTGGTAGTATTTTTCGCATAATGTGGTGGTATTTTTGCGTACTGTATAGGTATTTTGCGTACTGTGGTGGATAAGCACTACTGTGGTGGGTTATAATACTTGATGTGGTAGTATTTTTTCATACTGTGGTGGATAAGCACTACTGTGGTGGGTTACAATGCTTGATGCCAAGGGTTATTATGCTTTATGTGGTGGTATGTTTGGCATTCTGTTGTGAATTTTGTGGCTTGTTCTTGCTTGCCCTTGAGTTTTGCTATGATTTCATATCCACCACAGTATGTAAAAATACCACCACATCAAGCATAATAACCACCACATCAAGCACAATAACCCACCACATTAGTGCTTTTCCACCACAGTACACAAAAACACAGTAGAGTTTATTCACCACCATTGTACGTATGGATTCAGTATTGTGAGAATCTAGAATAATCATTAGATAAGTGAAACATATAGCTCCTTTCTCACCTCCACCAAGATCAAGTCCAAGGTTACCCAGACCCAAATTCAATCCACCTGGTTGTGGTGTTGTTGCGTTGCCTGAGCTTGTTGTTGATGTCGTTGTGCTGGATGACTAAAAGCAGAAAAGGCACTTGTTGTTATTTATGGTCCACAACTACAACAACGACTACACACTTGAAGACTCTAATATATAATTTCAAAAATCAGTATTAAGTGATACCTGGCTTGTTCCGGCAGTACTTTGGGACGGCCGTGATTGCTGGTTCTAAAAATTATAGAATGTCATTAAGGATTATACACTTTGTTAAAATTATTTTACCAGCTTTCTAGCTATTGTGTGGCCTAGTGGCAGAGTACTTGCCCATGAATTGTGAGATTATTGTTCCAAAGACTTAGAAGTTGTAATCACTGGGTCCATGCTTAGCATTTGCATAAAAGAGTAGGAATAAGGGTAAGTGGTATAGGGCTTTTTAGCAAGCAAGCAAGTAAGCAATCTCTATTTTTTAATGCAGGTCAGGGGTTCTGGCTGCTATGTATACATTTGATGAGGACCTAAAGCTTGGGGCCCCAGACTTAAACTGTGGTTAGGCTAGGTGACACGTCACATGTGACAATGTATTTGAAGTGTCTCTCAGGGTGGCTAAACAAGCAAGTGACAATCAAACAACATGCCCCCAAGTGGAAGAGACAAGCAATGTTATCTCCCAGAAACATCTGCATGTTTCAAGCTACAAAGTTTCCAAGGTGGCTAAACTGGGAGACACTGAGGGGACATTAATGTCGAATGCGACATGTCTGGTAGTTTAGCCAGGCCATCATATTCTAGAAGATTATTCTGGTAGTCCCAAAGAGATTTAAACCCACAATCTGCTGATAATGAGACAAAGGACATGACCACTTGGCCTCATGGCCTCTGACTACCATCAACCTACTCACTTCCTTACTTATTTTACCTATGAAACTTTTTCAACAAAAAATTTGGCTGACAATCTTTACCTTATTTTTTGACTTGATGACCAAGTGGACTGTCACACCATCTTTTATACCTTGATAACATAAAATTGATATGATATAAAATCTTGCTAAAAATTTCTCCAATTAAACAATTAAGCGGTGCAAATACCCCCAAAAGGCTTAATATTCTAAGAAAAAATTACAATTTCAACCCTTGAAAAGTGCACTTGAGGAGTTTTTAAGACTTTTTGGTGCACCTCAGCTCCAGTCTGCAGAGTATGGCAGTTCTCAAGGAGAGCTCAGGCATGCAGATGTGCATTTTCATTGTTCTTATACTATTGTTCTATTGTTTATCTCAACTGTGCACGTGACACACTCCTCAACTGAAGTGTGCCAGGCTTCGTGTGTTGGGCATCTAAGATCTTGCCAAAAGGTGCCACACTCTGCAGGCTGGGATTTATGACTTTAAATTCACTAAAAGATGCCAGACTGGAATGTGCGGGCAATTTCTTGTGGCCCCCGAGCAAACTTTACAGTCTGGAAAAGATGGGGATTTATACCAGTGTGCATTCCATGTAGCCTACACTGTTATTGTGAAGTCAGCTTTGGTCGTATTCTCTGGCATGGGGATAATGCGGAATGCACCCTGGCACCTTGTTTTTCATTCACATGCACATTTCCATGCAGACTTGCACTTTCAGAATAGACCGCAGTGCGCCTGAGATCTCCTCAAAACGTTTTAGATTGCTCTTATACTTCCTATTTTTATACCTTGCGATTTCAAGTCATCTGGGTCTTTCAGAATTCGTCCAGCAAAGATGATGCAAACTTGCTCTGTTTCCGCTTTGAATTTCTCAGCAACCAGTTCTCTAAACTTTAAATAAAGCAAGAAATCAACAAATATAATATAAGTAAGTCAGCTTATATAGGTTAGGTATATAAGTAAAAAACAGTCTAGCCTAGGCCATCCCCCCGATGATCCATCATTTGATTCGTAAAAAAACAGGTGTGTAAAACTAAAGTGCGTGCCTTGCTTTAGGCCGAGAACGAAACGAAAACTACAGTTTCATTTCTGCAAAGAAAGCAACAAATTACCTCTTTGATCGAGGCAGTTTCTTCGACATCAATTGTTTCTTTTCCAGTTGCTGTCTTCACGGAAACATTGATCATTTTAACTTCTTCGTCATCGCTTTTGCAATCTTTGCTGTCCGCCATCTTGTCAGTGCTATCGAGAATGAAGAAAGGGATTGTGGTTAATTTTACCAATTGCGTCATCAGGAGCCTCGCTCCCAGTAGGAACAGGGGTACCAGGAAGATCCCTGTATTTATGAGAAAGATGAGAGAATGTTCATGCTGCACAAACGGAGCCTCGATGGACGGGTTGTCTAGGTAATAGGTTCCCTGATTCGGGTGTCGCGAGTTCGAATCCAGCTGAGCTAGGAGCTATCCATTTATGGTCTGGGGGCCGGATATTTGTTCCTCCCCATTCGGCTGGAGGAGGATTAGCGGGAATAGCGATTTCCTGTAATGGGAACCACCGTAAGTCGATACAGCGCCTCAGCCACATTGGTGACTTTGTGGATGCAAGTGGGGAGTATCGCTCTATCCCGGGTCAGTTTTTGTCTTCAAATTGCATTTGGCATTCATTGTGATTATAAACAACAGACTTGCATCTATTTCGCGTGAACACCAATATATACTGTATATAACATTAATTTCATCTATTTTGCAAATTTAACAATTAAGTTGCAATCTTTTCTCTTTCCACAATATGGCATGATCGTCTGTATAGACTGCATGCTGCTACCCTTTATAGACACTCGTTAAACCCATTTTCGTTAAACCATCACGTGTATAGACACACGTTAAACCATGAAACCTGAATATAGACACCCGTGAATACGTGAATCGTTAAACCATCGCAGAAGCTGCTACGCTGTATAGACACCCGTTAAACCATCGCAGAAGCTGCTACGCTGTATAGACACCCGTTAAACCATCACAGAAGCTGCTACCCTGTATAGACACTCGTTAAACCATCACAGAAGCTGCTACGCTGTATAGACACCCGTTAAACCATCACAGAAGCTGCTACCCTGTATAGACACCCGTTAAACCATCGCAGAAGCTGCTACCCTGTATATACACCCGTTAAACCATCGCAGAAGCTGCTACCCTGTATATAGACACTCGTTAAACCATCACAGAAGCTGCTACCCTGTATATAGACACCCGTTAAACCATCACAGAAGCTGCTACCCTGTATATACACTCCGTTAAACCATCGCAGAAGCTGCTACCCTGTATATAGACACTCGTTAAACCATCACAGAAGCTGCTACCCTGTATATAGACACTCGTTAAACCATCACAGAAGCTGCTACCCTGTATAGAGACACACCCGTTAAACCATCGCAGAAGCTGCTACCCTGTATATAGACACTCGTTAAACCATCACAGAAGCTGCTACCCTGTATATAGACACTCGTTAAACCATCACAGAAGCTGCTACCCTGTATATACACCCGTTAAACCATCACAGAAGCTGCTACCCTGTATATAGACACTCGTTAAACCATCACAGAAGCTGCTACCCTGTATATAGACATTCGTTAAACCATCACAGAAGCTGCTACCCTGTATAGACAAATGTTAAACCATCGCAGAAGCTGCTACCCTGTATAGACACAGTTAAACCATCGCAGAAGCTGCTACCCTGTATATAGACACGCCGTTAAACCATCACAGAAGCTGCATTCCTGTATATAGACACTCGTTAAACCATCACAGAAGCTGCTACCCTGTATAGACACCCGTTAAACCATCACAGAAGCTGCTACGCTGTATAGACACCCGTTAAACCATCACAGAAGCTGCTACCCTGTATAGACACACACCCGTTAAACCATCGCAGAAGCTGCTACCCTGTATATAGACACTCGTTAAACCATCACAGAAGCTGCTACCCTGTATAGACACCCGTTAAACCATCACAGAAGCTGCTACGCTGTATAGACACCCGTTAAACCATCACAGAAGCTGCTACCCTGTATAGACACCCGTTAAACCATCACAGAAGCTGCTACCCTGTATATAGACACCCGTTAAACCATCGCAGAAGCTGCTACCCTATATATAGACACTCGTTAAACCATCACAGAAGCTGCTACCCTGTATATAGACACTCGTTAAACCATCACAGAAGCTGCTACCCTGTATATAGACACCCGTTAAACCATCGCAGAAGCTGCTACCCTGTATATACACCCGTTAAACCATCACAGAAGCTGCTACCCTGTATATAGACACCCGTTAAACCATCACAGAAGCTGCTACCCTGTATATAGACACCCGTTAAACCATCACAGAAGCTGCTACCCTGTATATAGACACTCGTTAAACCATCACAGAAGCTGCTACCCTGTATATAGACACTCGTTAAACCATCACAGAAGCTGCTACCCTGTATATAGACACCCGTTAAACCATCACAGAAGCTGCTACCCTGTATATAGACACTCGTTAAACCATCACAGAAGCTGCTACCCTGTATATAGACACTCGTTAAACCATCACAGAAGCTGCTACCCTGTATATAGACACTCGTTAAACCATCACAGAAGCTGCTACCCTGTATATAGACACCCGTTAAACCATCACAGAAGCTGCTACCCTGTATATAGACACCCGTTAAACCATCACAGAAGCTGCTACCCTGTATATAGACACTCGTTAAACCATCACAGAAGCTGCTACCCTGTATATAGACACTCGTTAAACCATCACAGAAGCTGCTACCCTGTATATAGACACCCGTTAAACCATCGCAGAAGCTGCTACCCTGTATATACACCCGTTAAACCATCACAAAAGCTGCTACCCTGTATATAGACACTCGTTAAACCATCACAGAAGCTGCTACCCTGTATAGACACCCGTTAAACCATCGCAGAAGCTGCTACCCTGTATAGACACTCCGTTAAACCATCACAGAAGCTGCTACCCTGTATAGACACCCTTTAAACCATCACAGAAGCTGCTACCCTGTATAGACACTCCGTTAAACCATCACAGAAGCTGCTACCCTGTATAGACACCCGTTAAACCATCACAGAAGCTGCTACGCTGTATAGACACTCGTTAAACCATCACAGAAGCTGCTACCCTGTATAGACACCCGTTAAACCATCACAGAAGCTGCTACACTGTATAGACACTCGTTAAACCATCACAGAAGCTGCTACCCTGTATAGACACCCGTTAAACCATCGCAGAAGCTGCTACCCTGTATAGACACCCGTTAAACCATCGCAGAAGCTGCTACCCTGTATATATACACCCGTTAAACCATCACAGAAGCTGCTACCCTGTATATAGACACTCGTTAAACCATCACAGAAGCTGCTACCCTGTATAGACACTCCGTTAAACCATCACAGAAGCTGCTACCCTGTATAGACACCCGTTAAACCATCACAGAAGCTGCTACCCTGTATAGACACTCCGTTAAACCATCGCAGAAGCTGCTACCCTGTATAGACACCCGTTAAACCATCGCAGAAGCTGAGAGTAACGAATATCGTAAGAGAGTAACGTACCATCTTTAACTCGATCAAGATTTATAATGAGTATACCAAACGTTTTGAGGTGATTTGGAATTGTTAAATTATCAAAACGAAAAACTTTTAAAGTTAAAATAAATTTAGTGAGAAAAGAATTAAAAAAGAAGCAGATATTTGTTTTAGGTTTCAATTGGCATAATTATCAAAATAAAATCATTTAACGAATATAAAATACAGTTATTTATATAGGTAGTATATAATAATATACTAACTGCTTATCGAGTCAAGTTGGCTCTGAATAGTCTCTAGCTGAAAGAGATGAGGAAAGACAATGTTGAAATAAAGATTTTTAATAGAAATATTTATGATAACTAATGAAAGTATATGTATAGTCTTTGACTTATTCGAAATTAGTTATTCTAAAACCTCAAAATTGCGAGAAATAGTGCAACATCTCTAGACTCACTTAAACCTTTTATTCGTTTGATACTCCTCAGTGTATAAACGTCAGAAACAGACCGAAACAATCGACTAAGGCGGAATTTATTCCCGGATGTGAATCGAAATGCACCAATCAGAAATGCAGCTGGATTGGTATCGTGTTTTGGACACTAATAACCGTGTGAGATGCTGCAGAAAGATCCATAGAATTGATTTAAGAGTCGATGTGAGAAGACGAGCCCTTGCTATCTACACAGAAGCGGCCTTCTGGTTTTGTTGAGGATGACTCGCGCGTTGGTTGCTATCTTTGTCGAAAATTCTTCTGACGGATAGTAGCAGGGACGTGTTGTTTTATTCTATCTCTGGGAAATTGAAGCTGAATTGATATGCTTTGAACACCTCTAAGCGTGCGGGATACAGCAGGTCAGGGGCGCCGGAAGCATGGATACAGAGGGGCGATGACCCCCTTACCCTAATATAGAATGTGAAATTCTTTGATTTTCCTATTGTTTTGGCCTGATTGTTCATTCTGCCTGCGCTGCCGGGTGCCCCAATGCCTTGCCTCCAGCCCCTCTGCAGCGGGTTTATGCTCTTTCTTTCCCGCCATTCTGATAGTCTATGGTAAATATTTCAAAATAACGGTTGTAATCAAATTAAACACAAACATAGATTTAAATCGAATTGACAGAATGAGTGATATGTACCTGTTGGAAGAATTTATATAACTCATCATGTGTGAACTCCATACGAAGTTTTTCATCACTCTAGGAAAGAAATATTGATAAAGAATGTCAAAGATAAAGGTGAAATGATGTATTTAGCGCAGGTCGATATGATTGATTGACGGTGGATGAACTAACAAGACCTCGAACTTGGCTGTGATGCTACCGTGGCTGGGCCCGAACCCGACTTCGCTGAGCTATTGACAGCAGAAGCTAGTTGTATCAAACAATATCAGAGATGTGAAACGGTTGATACTATTGGTTAATTTCCATCCAATCAGATCAGGGTGAGAAGGTTGCTAAGCAATAAAGCATCACTACTTATCTAACGACATATCAGCCCTTCATCTCAATTACACTTCCTATACGTACCTCAGGGCTCTTTAATCAGGAATTAGCTACCAGGAGCTGGCAGGTTCCAGGGCTGCTCTCGTAGCGCTTTCTAGAAAGACTGACAGCTTGCGTTTGAACCCTCAAGTATATCTTCACTGTGCAACATAGGACCTATATGAATGTCGTGCTTCTTGGCAAATTGTATGTCTTTTCTCTCGCTCTAGGCAACTATGTTATTGGGGAGTTCTGGGGTTTTGGGTGTTTTTCTATATTCTAATTGGATATATCATTGAATATGCCAATCTTTTTGTTTGTTCTTTAGGGACGGGCGACTGAGTTGGTTGCATCGATTGAAAACCATTCTACTAGCTGCAAGTTCCGGGCAGTTGGGCAAGCACCCTCGTTGATAAAAAAACAAAGCTAGTATAGCAAAGTTTAAATTTAATCACAGATTTCTTTAAGTACCAACCTTTGAATCTGATGATTTAAGACCAAGTTCAAAGAATGCGTTCGGAAGTTTCATCTTGGTTTTGTTTGCCTGCGCCATTTGTAAATTCAATCTCCAATTCACAGAATCAAGCTGAAAGATGGGAGAGGCTTTACTGACAACAGTAAGGAGCTAACAGCTGATACGTTTCCCGCGATCGAGGCACGTCGCTCGTGATCAAAACGTACAGTGTTCTAAGCCTACATTCAACTCAGCCTTTTGGCCAAGAGTTCATGCCATAGAGTCACGACTGGATAGGAATTTCTTGTCCTAAAACCTCGTAGGAACCTCCTTTCACAAGATTGGGCTGAAGCCTGCTTTCCATAAGGTTGTAGCAATTGACGTACGATCGCAAGATTGTTTGAGACGATCAATATTATCTATGATGACCATAACATTGTTAAAGCATTGACTATGATTATGAAACCAGGCATATCTCGAGTATCTGTGCGTCTACGTTGGTTAATAAGTACCAAACCAAGGATATTGGTTGTAGAACATTAGTCTTTAAGAAATACGACTCTTTTCAATAAAATAGCTGCTATAAACGATAATATAATATAGCAATCTCATTGGTGCTCCTAATATGAAGGTTCAACTATACCTGTTTTGGAACTAAACTTCGTTTTCTTAATTTTGAAATGACGGATGGACCATTTTCAGACCAAATGGCCAGAAATGCTGACACCTGAAAATGAAGCAAACATCTGATAAAATAAATAAAAAATAATTCACTGAAAATCAAGGGGGATAACATACACTCTAGAATATCATTCTTGCCGCACAAGTCACAGGTCCACATCAATAGTATGCTGCCAGTGTTACAAAAATAATTATTTGCTTGCTTGATGTGACAGGCGTCCAAAATCAGAGACAATGTCAGGCAGTATAGGCAGTGGAAATCCAATATATGCAAAAATCCAAATGCAAAAGATTAAAACTATACATAAAATATACACACTCAATGCAACAACAGTTTTTTGATTGTGGCTTACTTTTTCCTCTACAATATCAATTGCTTGTAACTGTTGTTGCAAGGAGGCTGGCTTGGCACAATGGTAAGCAGCTTGTTCCAGAATAAATGACAATGAATCCAACATAATGCTGATTTCCTCTTTGCTCAACTCAAATGCAGCTTGGAGCTTTTCTTCTTCTTCCTCTGTGAATGTGTGCTCATCCTATGTTGAAGATAAACATAATTAGTTAGGCAAAACATTTTAGTTAAAGTTGCAGTAGCATCTCATGGTCTAATTAAGATGGCTTGTAGTTCAAAATCTCTGTGAGGTAGGAGTTTCAGCCCCAGCTACATGCACAGCCAGAGTTGAGGTCTTCTTGATTAGTTAACTTACTACTGAGATCCTTTTCTTTGCAAGCACGAGATCTCATTGAGTTCTGCCATGCTCTGCAGACTGGATTGTAGGCTTGTGGAAAGTAGTTCTGGCAAGATTCAAACCAACAACTATACAATTGCGAGCCAAAGACCTTGACCAATTGTCACCTCTAAAGCCACAATACCACCATGTCCATTGCCAAACCACCTCGCAGGTAACAAAGTAAGCAGTCTGAGCCAATATGCCAGTGTGCATTCCATGTAGCCTACGCCAGAGATGTCCGGCGTGGAGTTTGAAACTATTACCAGTACAATAGATTTATTGTTTCTCTTGGTGTGATGTCCAATTTGGTTGACCTATTGTCTGGCATGCATGCCATATGGCCCAGGTTGGAAAACTTGTTCCCACTCACAATGATGCTCGCACCTCTCCTATTGTTTGACCTATTGTTATGTTTATTAGCCTTTTGTTTTCCAAATCTTCTAGCACTGAAACGTCAGCTGAAACTTGCATGTTTTCAAACCTGGTGCATGGCGGTAACATGGTATGCACCCTGGTCAATAATAATATAATGCACCCTGCTGGGCTGTTGCAGCAGTGCATCTGACGTCGACTGACGACAGGCATTTAAAACTCTGATCAACAACCTATGATGCTTACTTTTTGGAAGTGTATCTATCTGAAAATAATTTGATAAAATAGCAAAATGCTGATACCCTGAGATGAAGTTTTGCGATTATTCTTTGTAGCAGTCTGGTGAATTTGGATCCATCAAGTTCATTGATCAGCTGGACTGCTTTCTTGAAACTAAAAGAATAAAAATAATAAATCACGATAGATCAGTTATTTCTTGATCAGACAATGCGAAAAATAGGAGATCATAGATGGCAAACTCGAATTTTTATTTGAACTTACTTCGCAGTCAAAACAAACCACTTTGCCTGACTAGCAGCCATTTTTTAACTGATTGCTGTGGTTGTTGTTGTTTGGGCTACAGTGTTCAGAAAGAGGCTCGTGAGACCGAGCGGACCTCGAAGGAAACCCCTCGCAGGAAACAGCCGAGGAAAAACAACTGGTCTGCTTCAAATCGGAAAAATCGCGTTCTTCTCCCCCTAACAAGCCATTAGGTACAGCGCGTCTCCCAAAATGAAAACAATAAAAAAATTTCATGTATAAATAACACGAACATGCGCAGAATTGTAAATGTAGACTTAAAAAAACCTTCTTCATCCAATCACTGATGTATTGTGGTAGTTTGAAAAATTCAGGCAGTTTAAGGACTGATGCACTGACGCCCGCTTCCTGAAAACAGTTGAAGATATTCATCAATGTTATCTTATAAGTATCTCTCATGGTAAGTATTAATTGTCAATTTTACCTTCGAACAGAAGTATTGAAGTCCGAGAGAAAAAGAGTAGCGCATGCGCGACAAAGTTTTTCCCACAATTGCTTAAATTCAGTGAAGAAATTCTATGAGTATAAAGACTATATCATCCGTAATTGTTCAGTGTCATGAGTTGGAAGCGTAAGCAAGGGGTATCCAAGCGTAAGCACATGGTCTAGGGGCCGGATATCCCCTCCCTCGGTTGGCTGGCGGAAGACTCATGGGGGGAATAGCGATTTCCTGTAACGGGAACCACCGTAAGATGCGACGCCTCAGCCACATTGTCTCGGCATTGTGGATGCAAGTGGGGAGCATTCATCTCCAGCACTGAGCAATGTTTTTGCTTTTCACATAAGCAAGGGACCGTTATTACATTCCTTTCCACTTCCTTGTTTTGCTTGGTCTCATTCTCAAAGTTTGTTGCCCCTGTCGAAATCAGATAGGTACAATGATTGATATTCACTTTAAAAAGTCAGTCTACACTTACACTTCTGCGCATGTTCGTGCTATTTTTACATGAATTTTTTATTGTTTTTATTTGGGGAGACCCGCTGTATCTAATGGCTTGTCTTTGCCTGACTAGCAGCCATTTTTCAACTGTTTGCTGAGGTTGTTGTTGTTTGGGCGACAGTGTTCAGAAAGAGGCTCGTGAGACCGAACGGACCTCGCAGGAAACCCCTCGCATGACGGACCTACAAGGAAGCACGACTGATGACGGACCGCCGAGGAAACAGCCGAGGAAAATAAACTAGTCTTCCAAATCGCATTCTTCTCCCTAAAAAAGGTTGTTTCTTTGACGATCTCAGGTTGCTGAAAGAAATCGTGGGTTTCGCGTTTCACCGATTTCTTCTTCACTTGATTCAAAATCGCAATCAATCAAACATCAAACAAACAATCAACCATTGTCTGTCAAACATATGAAATTTTGCACACCAGAAACAATGGTCTTCAAATATTTTTTGCTTTTGTCCAGCAAAAAATGTTTTTCGATCTTCTCAAAAACATTGCACAACGCATTGTGCTTATTTACGATCGCCAAACAATGTTTGTGACGTAGCCAAACATTAGAAAATACCTTCATAAGCAAATTCTAAACAATGTTTGATCATTTGGCCAAGACCCAAAAGTTTTTATCACATTAGGATTAGGACCAGAAAAACGCCAGACAAAGAATCAAATCTCAGAAAATTTTCGAAAGCAAAATGAAAATAAAATCTGGTCAATGATGTACACAATTTATCAATCTAAGTGTTAACTGCATAATTTCTGACGCAACAAATTACATTTAAACTTTTAATCCTCAAATCATTTACAACATTTACAGTCGAAATTTTGAACATAATAAAATAACACCAAAAGCAGACGTTACAGTAAGGAAAAGGTTTTCAGTTAGTTGAAATATTACTGGACGAGTCAAAACTAGAAAATAAAGTAGTGCAACTGTGCTGTGCAGATGAAAAGATCGTAGCGCTCCGTCTTGCTATAGTCTATATATACTAAAATGTGAAATGATTTTGTGAAACATTATTAATTAGTTTGTGGGATAAAATACTGAGCATGTCGTAAAAAATACTATTTTCAATTGGGCAACAAAGAAATGATTCAGACTTAAAAACTAGGCCGTCTAGGTTCTAGGCGGACCACCCCACTAGTCTATATATACTAAAATGTGAAGTGGTTACTTTGCAACATTTTTCATTAGTTGGTTGGATATTATACTGAACATTTCCCAACAATACTATTTTCAATTGGTGTGCTACAAAGAAATGATTCAGACTTTAAAAGTAGGTCGTATAAGTTCTTGGCGGCCCACCCCACTAGTCTATATATACTAATATGTGAAGGGATTTTTTGCAGTAGTTGTTTATTAGTGGAAAGGATAAGATGCTGAGCATTTCACAAAAATACTGCATTGAAATGGTGTGTCATAAAGAAATGTTTCACACTTTGTGACACGGATATTTTCGTTATTTCTTCTGGTAAACAACCTCAGTCACAAAGTAACTTACTTGCCCCTTTCGCCAGCCCTTTAGTTTCTTATACATTATTTTCTTAGTAGCTTAGCCCTCACTGTAAGTTGTCATCAGTGAGCTATAATGCACAGTATTCTCCTGAATAAACAAGCTAAACCTAACAAAATAAAATCAAGGAAGAACGTAAAGTTTGAAAAGATGAGTTTCATTATCGACTATATACTAATTACATCTCACTGCCTAAGCCTAGTTTCCATACTATACGCACATGAGGGTCGCGTGACGATGGTCAGCCATTTTTTCAAACATGGGTTCGTCTAAATCGCAAGGCCCTGGCCAAATGATCAAACATTGTTTATGAAACATTTAGAATTTGCTTGTTGAACCAAATGTTTTACCGTCCAGTCACGTCCCGAGACAATGCTCATCAATAATTCTTACTTGATGCAGGCATAAAATGTTTCCGAAGTTTTGAAACATTGCTGAGCGAATCATGCTTGCCAAGACAAGTTTTGTTGTGGCCAAGAAGTCAAACATTGCTTGTAAAAAAACAATATATGCTTGACTAACAATGTTTGATCGTTTCGTCAGGTCCTAAGATTGTCAAAAGATTGTGGGGCCTATTGATATTAGAATCTTGAAAGTAGGAAAGAAGACATATTTCCTAGAGAAAAGTTGCGGGCTGTATAAATTAAAGATCATAATCTGGAATTATGACCCAGTAAAATTGTGGGATAATCATGTGATCAATACAATTCTATGGAAACTAGGCTTCAGTTAGGTTTATTTACGTCCATGTATCAATCTTGTAGGATAATCATAATTTAAAAACTGGCGTTAGTTTGTAATCAAACCGAATCAATCCCAGCTAGTGTTTTTTATCATTTTCTATTTGGCAGTCAGTGTTTTAGCTGTCATGCTTGCTCTAACTTTGCGTAGCCATCAGACATAGTTTTCTGTCCATGCGAATGAATCTAATTCCCAGCCAGCAAGCTGTTTTCATTCTCTTTCTTGCTGTTTCTACATCTAGTTGTGATAGCGATAACGTAGGTCATATGGCAATTATATACTAGATGTAGCATTATACCCCGTTGCTCCTCCGCAATACCCCTTTGCTCCTCTTCATTGCATATCTCAGCCATGGTACAGCCTCCAAACAGCTTACATTCCACGTGTTAATATTGACAGAGCACACATTCACGTGTGTATCGTCCTCCCATCTTCTGCTAAACCTAAATCATCCATTTCCTTAGCAGTTTTATAACTTTCTCTCTTATGTTTCGATGATGAGTTTTCATTACATCCATTCTTTGGTTCTTTTTTCTTATTTTTTACTAACGGTTTACTACTGTCTGTTTTCTGGACTTTGTGTCGTTTTCGTTGAAAAAGCTCGACGGCAACATGTGGTCCAGAATCGTGGTTCTTGCTCACATTAAGTGTTCCTTTGCGGCTTCCATCGAATTCGTCCTCCTCGTTGTAATATTCGTTTTGATTACGATAGGATCGTAATACGAATAATGTGACGATTAATGCAAGTAATGTTAGTATTAATAGCACAAGGCACGTCACGAAAGCTGCGAAATATTTCTCTTCATTGTCTCTTGGACATGTTACTCTTTTACCTACAAAAAGATAAACAATTTATAACTACTGCATGTTTCCCCAAAACCTGAATCCAGTGGCCGAACGAGAGAGAACGAAGTATATAAATTAAATAGAAGGGACTGGCCAAACGATCAAACATTATTGTTTAAACATGCGAGCAAATGAGATCTTGCTTCACAAATGTTTTACCGTCTGGCCACATCACAAAATTGCTTGTCAAACATTCTCCCCTCGTATTAAACAATTTTTTGGAAATTACCCAAAAACATTGTGTAGGACTATAAGTTTTGCTTTCCAAGTAGAAATGTTTCTTAGTTTTGCTTTCCAAGCAACTTTTTACGATGCGGTCAGATGTTCAGACATTGCTTGATCCTTTATAAGGAAGCTTCAAATGTTTGACAAACAATGGCTGCTGGTTTAGCCAGGGCCTTAGGGCCTTGGGCCACAGAAAACTTTGGTTAGCAAAGCAACGATGTTGTAGCTCTCAGCAAAATATATCTTAGGGTAGGCTAAAATGGACTTGCCAGCAGCAGACAGAGAATTGGGACGAATATATCAGTATTGCATGACTCATGTTAAAATAAAAATAATAAAGGTCAAATTTTAAGATACCTGGTGTAGCAGGAGTCTTTTTCGTTGTCGTGGGTTTCGTTGTTTCTTTCGACTTCTGAGTTGTTGCTGTTGTTGGTACAGCTTTTGTTGATTTTTTAGACGTAATGGGCTTCTTTGTAGGTGGATCAGTCGTAGTTGCTAAAAAATCAATTACGACAATATTTAAGCTCAGGTTAATGAACTTGCTCACGCCACAGCAAATACGTATATTACAGAAGACTCACGACTCGTAGATTCGCACCTAGGCCCCTTCACACCCGCTCAAACTGCATCACTTCTAGAGGGTCTGGAAGCGAATCTATAAATACACTGGGCAATAGTACTTTTCAATGCAAGAAATAAACATGAAGGTCAGAAAGACACAAAAATAAACAGAAATTCGGAGAAAATTACAGACATGAACGAAAACAAAAACAAAAAACGCGCTGATTTGAACCCCATCATGTGTTCAACTAAAAATAACAACACACAAACATCAAACGTGTCGAAGTAGACAGGGGAAATAAATGGAATAGGTCAAGAAAACAATTTCACAAAAACTAAAATAATTTAAGAAAATAAACAACGGAAACAACATGAACAGGACAATAATAGCATGGAGAAGAATAATCCATTCACTAGAATTAGCTTTAGATATTATAGGGTTTGCTTAAAATATGATCGTTAAATTTAAATAATCATTTTAAAGGTAGCATGTACCTTTAATAAAGAAAAATAAGAAAAATCAGAAATATGAAAATAAAAAGGGGAAGAAAATTTTGATCTTGACTTTGGGTTTGAAAGGGCATCTGCAGACAGGACAAGAGCACGTGATGGGGCTGAATTCAACGCGCTTTTTGATTAATCCTAACCTGGTGTGGTCGCATTGGTAGTTGACATTGACGTTGTCTTATTTTTAGTTGTTGAACTAGTTGTTGTTGCTGTTGTTGTTTTAATAGCAGTGGTAGTGCTCGTAGTAGCTGGTTTTGAAACAATTTCACATGAAAATGCGTCATCACCGAATGAATTGATTGCAAACACGAATACTCCGGATTCGAGATAAAACATTCCTGGCTGATTAACTTTGACTGTTTCGTTGCCATTGATCACTTTTCTTACAAATGGGTAAGGGTAACCTGTTACTTGGCAGCTACAATTCAGTTCTGTTGTATTACAAATAACATCGGGTTTCGTGCCTGCGAGAGATCAACACAGTAACATCAGTATATGCCTTGATGAACCGAAGAAATTCACCTACCAGGCCAACAAAACTAACTGGGCTTAGTTTGCAACACAACGAAACCCTTTGTTCTGCAAATCAAAAACAAGCAAGGGAGATTACGTCATTTCTAAATCTCAACCCAGCCATCAGACGTTTTAGCAAACATCTCCCATGTTGACATCCACAACTGGAAGGCCTAGAGACACATCATGGACACCCAATATTACTCGAGTTTAAAGAAAGATAGATGGATAATAAACAAGGAAAACCAAACTTAGGTTTCGGTTGACAGTAATACTTATCATAAACCCCCGATGTGGAAGCCAAGACTGCGATTTTTTAGGGAGCTAAACCGATACTTACAGTGCAATCAAATATAAGAAAATGTTCGCTAGTAGAAAGGACTTTAATTCGTAAGATTATTCTACTTAAATTGAAATGCATCAGCAACAACGTTTTGTTCGCCAAAACAACAACAACAAAAGGGATTTTGATCAATATATCAAGGCAACGTAGGCAAGATAGTCGTTTATGTGCATGTGTACGGAAGGTGTGTGAACGAGGTTATGTAGCATTATAAGGAGGTTATTTGTTAGATGAATTAGTGATGAAAATTTGCAGACTTATACTCAGGTAACAGAAAAGTTTAGAGCCAGAAAAAAACCATATAAAATTTATTTTTTATTTGTTATTGCTCTGGGAAAAGGCAACGTGTTCTGATGTTAATATTAAGACAAAATTGTGATAAGTGATATTGATTTGAGTGCGAGTTTAGTTTAGTTTGAAAAAGCAGATTCCGCTATCAAATGAGAGAACGAAAATTTTACAGCAAGCTTTCAAAACGGATCAGCGTTAAGAAAGTCCTATATAAGTCAAGTGAGATCAGAGGAGATATTCTTCGTTAATAGACGTTAATATCCTGCGAACAGCGAAACGAAATGCTTTGTGGGAAACAACAACAACAACAACCTTTTCAACATTTAGTGCGTGTTGGTAATCGAAGCGTGAAATGAAATCTTTTCAAACGATACATGCTTTTAAGAACATTCTTTTTAAAGCACAGTGAATCTCATTTATATTTTTTATTTTTGTTTAATATTACAAGCTGTTTGAGAGCAATGAAGTTATGACAGTTAAGTGTGTTTTGGTGTTTAAAATGGATGAAAATTACAAATCAAAAACAGACCTTTCCAAAATAATCATACATTGGGCCTAGAGGGAGAAGGAACATGTCTGCGACACTTGCAGTATTGAACGCGAACTACATATGAAGCACGCGTGAAACAAGCTGAAGGCAGGATCGAGCCAAACTTTTGGAAAGGTCTATTTGTAACAGCCTTAACTGCATATTATCAAAGAATGAAAATCTATGGGATTGATAAAGACGGGCGCAAACTGTGCCAACATTACAGGCCAACATGTTGCCTTTGAGATTTTTGGGGTTGCTAACGTCCTCTTTATATCGTATTTCCTCTAATAAACAAACACCCTGGCGTTTATTAGAGGAAATACGGCCGAATAGTAGCATTCGAAACAAAAGTTGGAATTAGAAAAAATGTTGTGCCAACATGTTCGCGAGATAAAGCAACTGTTTGAACACGTAAAACTTTCTCAAATCGATGTGTTGGCCAACATTTTTTCGTGAACAAAATGGGGTTTCGTTTGGCAAATGGCACGGTTTGCGCTCGCCTTAAGAATTAAGATAGATGATGTTAGTAAATGTTAGTTGTCAGAATTAGTGAGTTAGTTAACCACAGCTTTTTTCGGTTCATAAATAGCATTCTAGAGTTTATGCAGACTGAAGCAAAATTTATTTTAAAATTTTTATCTGACTGAGAATTTTAGTAGTGTTTGAGATGCTTCATTCAAATTTAATCTTAGGTATTTGTTACTCTTCTAAACTAAAGAATCGCACAAACGATGGTCGGAGTGTTTTTAGTTGAACTATCATTCTCTTATGACAATAAATATTGCAAGCAATGCGTATGGCAACATAGTAGAAATTTCTATCTTACTAACCTTTGATAGTAACTTCACAAAGGGATTTATTTCTGCCAGCCCCAACCACACATCCATACGTCCCAAGATCTGCCGTCGTATAATCTCTGATAATCAGCATTTGAGCTGACTGATTAACCACTTTAACTTGATAAATCTGATTCAATTCAAGAAGGGTAGCACCCTTTTTCCATGCGAGAACTTTGGGTGGGAGAAGTCCATGCCCGGCACAAAGCAAGGCGGTCCTTGCGCCAGGGACATTGTCAACGATTTGTAGTGAGCACGATATGTGGATGTCAACTATAATTGGAAAATAAACGCTCTAAATTGCACGAAACGAAGTATTTTAGTAAACCTGATGTCATGACACCATAATAATCATGTTATCACATTAAAACCGCAGTCTCTATAATTTAACGAAATTGGCAAGGGAGCCAATACGTTACTGATTATTAAGGCAACGAAAGATAGAATGTTAGTTTAGATAAAAAGTGAAATAAATAAGAATAAATGAAAATAAATAAACAAAAAATCTGGTTACTGAAAATTTCCAGTTTGGTAACACTGAGAATGATAAGATTTAACTTTAATTATCTTTAGTTCTTTCAGTTTTTTTACTGAGTTTAAAAACATTTACAATAGATTTTAAAGTTAAAAGAAATAGCTGTTCTTAGATCATCTTACAGTTTACAGTATATAAAGAGGAAAAAACAGAAGTTTTAGAGTGTAAGGAAAGTTTTTAATCAGAATAACAGAACAGGTTTATGTCAAAAAATGCTAATACTGATTTTAAACATAATTTTATCATTATTAAAAAATTAGTATGACAGTACACGTGTATAATATTAAACTATGACAAAAAGCTACCTTACTTTATCTATATAAAATATTTAAACAAGAGATTCAAAAATATAGATTCGTGATTGAACGTTTCGATCTTATGATCTTCTTTAGCAAACTGTCGTAGTTTATTCATTCTCTACGCTATACTTCATCATTTTTATACTATTTTTAACTATATCATTCTATCGTTACCATACTATGATTTCTTTTATTGGATTAGATTATTAGGCGAAAAGTTGTGTTTATATGTTATGTTGTATAATGAGATGATACATTATGTTTATGACTTATGTTACGTTCAATTTGTTATGTTTCGTGTGTTACGCAGCTATATCATATTTAGTATACGTTATGCAAAGTTAATTCTCTCACCACGTATCATGCTTTGTCACGTTACATTACAAGATACGATATTAGAAAACATTGATAAATTAGCGTAAAATTACTCTTAAGTTTTGAGGTTTTGACCATTTTAAGAGATATTTATTGATACCAACCTGTGGATTAGAATTTGAATTTTATCGCTTACTATTATTGTAATGTCATGACATCAGATCTCAGTGGAAACAAACTGACTGAAATTTTCAATTTCGTGAAAAAATTCATCAAAGTAGGGAGCAAGCAAGCAAGCAAGCAAGCAAGCAAGCAAGCAATCTTTATTTGTTAACGCAGGCCAGGGGGTTCTGGCAGCTATACAGCTAATGTTGAGGGGAAGGGGGGCAACTCAAGCCCACAAAATCTTTCATCCTGGAGTACTGTGCAATGCTTCGAACAGGCTTGGAAGGTTTCTCCCGAAATTTCGAAATAGAATGCCCATGCTCATGCAAAATAATTGCACGAAGAAATCTTGAATATTTCATTTAAGACGACTTAAGGCGACTAATCCCAAAAGCTTTACTTGCCTAAAGAGTGTTTTCTAAAATTTCTTATACACGGTGCAATATATAATCCCTAATGCATTCAAACCTTAAACCAAGGCACTTAATTAATGTTTTGATTTGAATATCGTGAGTTTTAGACTTGAACCAGTATGTATTGATTCGAAATAGCTTGTTAGTAAGGCGTTAGCGTTGGTTAGTGGTTAGTTGAACGTGTAATGAAAGTGCAGAAATAAAAAACGTGGAAATAAAAGGAAAGTGAAGGTGTACCTGGTGGACACTTGGAATCATTTCCAGTTTCAACACTTTGAAGACGATCACTGCAAGATAGGAGAACGTAGTATTAAGTATGCACCAAATGATGGCATGAAAACGATACAGTAGAGTACCAACATATTTAACCTAGACTCGCTACGTTTATGATTTAACAGTTAAAGACCAGCAGAAAAAGACTATCTGTGCAAACGTTGTGGCTTGGGGAAAATCGAAGATGAATACCATTTTTTCATGGGAATGCCCTGCGTTTAAAACATATAGTACAACTGATTTTAAATTAAGTCCTAGAATAATTCTCTTGAATGAGTTTATCCTGACAGTGAATCCCAAAGGCAGATCCTGAATCGCATCCTAATAATTGGATAGATAAGAGGACCTTGCCTATTTGTTATGCTCAAATCTCATTCCAACGATAACCCAGACGCTAAGCATTACCCAGGAGATAGCTCGAATACTTAGGCTGATCTCATCTCTGCATCATACCCTTTTACCTATTTTTGCGAGTGTTTGTTCCGCAGAGCAACGAGTTGAGCAGTTGATAGCGTTCTCAATACGCAACAGACAAGGTGCAATGACAAAGAAAGGGCATAATGTTATGGATTCAATCAAAGACTTAAATAAAAAAAACAAGATCACAAGAGAAACCAAGTTTATGTACTTTTCAATTAACAAAACGAAGACAGAAGCTCCAGGTTATCTTGCATATAGTCAGGGAAGAACGTCTCGACACTTACCTCAGTGGAAGATCTTGCGCCCGAGTGCATTTCTTCTGACGTATACTCCATGCACAGTAAGGATCTCGAGATTTTAAGCAATCACTAAAGAGCAGAAACAAATATCATTAGATATAAACATAACAATCCTTTCCACACTACCCCCCACCCAAAGGGGAATCGTAGCTCCAAATGATAGACCACATGTAATGAGATATCATCAGCGGGGGGGGGGCTGATGTCTCGATGCTTGGAGCAACTATCAAAGATACACCTACACTCTTTCACAGGAATAATTTCATCAAAACATGCCTTGATTTTGGATTGAGTTTAAGATCAAGATGAGGATAAGGACGAAGCCCTAAAATGAGGCTCGCGTTCTATAAAATTGTTCTTACAAAAAGAGTGTATCTAATGGAAATAGCAGGAACTTAAGGATCTAAAGAATTAAGAAGAGAATAAGAACATTTTAGCTTGAAAATTAGAGAAAATCGAATCAAAAAAGCAAGTATCAAACAAAATAACTGGAAAAACTCTTACAGCAAAGTGTCAACAATATAGATATAAGATTACAAACAGGGAATGAATAGATGATTTGAGACGGTACCTGCAGAGCAAGTAACTTGATTCACATCTTTCTTTCTTGATTTTTAACAATTTTATCGTTGACCCGAGACCAATCATATAGTCCTTAAAGAGAAACGAATCAAGATATAAAATAATCATTTGAGAAGCCGTCTTCAGTGTAGTCTCCATTAACGTAAACCTCCATAAAACGGACAACGGTCAACTATTTTCCTCCCACAAGTCTTAAACTTGTACAAATAAACCTTCGTCAAGCGAGACTTTCCCTTTGATGGACAACAAAACTCGTCCAACAGGTGTCCGCTCTAAGAGGTTCCAGTGAATTAATAGTAATAAAATTAGATTACAGTAAAGACCCGCACATAAGAACCTAAGTTTTTAAACACAGCCTGTTTAGGTTCTTATGTAATGAGGTGTATACCATAATCAGGATGGAGGTTCTTAAAAGAGAGTCTAAAGCAATTGCAAGGAAAAATCAAGCATAGTTAAAGGTTTAGCAGCCTTAAATCGGCCCCTGCTTCTCAATGTTCTGAATGCAATGTCTTTGGAGTCCATGAAAGAGGTTAACCCAAGCACAAGTTGCATTTAAACCCCAGTGAGTGATCCGAGTCCCCTTAATTAAGAACCTCTTTGGATATCACGCTAAAATGATTCTTATTTATTGGGTAGAAAATATATAATTTCAGGCCGTAGGTTCTTAACAAATGAAGGTTCTTACATGCGAGTTTTACTATAGCACAGGTCTATCCACCATTCCGTGAGAGAACAACACCTTTATCAGAGGCATACCCAGACATCAAACATTGGAAGTGCAAAAGCGCGTGGTCAAGGGAAAATAAGGGTGTGGATTAAAGAACAAACTACAAAGCCGTTCCCTTGGACCCAAAAGTAACCCAAGTTTATGTAAGGTAAAGATCTGTGCGGCTACATTTCTCAAATACAACAAGCCATATAGGACGAGAGCCTTCGACTGTCATCATTTGTTGTAAGTCACTGACCAACAAGAGCATCAAGAGGATCTGATAAAGTATGCAAGACATACCGACCTACCCACACTTTTTTATAGGACTTAGCCTATATACAAGACCTAACCTGGCAATGATTGGGGAAGCGACTGCCCCCGTAAACCCCCTCCCATGGCTACGTTTCTGACTTTTATTCTCTAATGAAACGGTGAAACTTAGGAAATGGATAATTGGACAAAGACTTTTACGACAAGTCTATTAGGACGTTGCTTTGGTATTAATATTATTAAAAGTCGCAAATGTAGGGAATGGATAGCTACCTTGACAGCTTGGATCTTTTCAAGAAATACCGGTTCACCAACATTTGTACTATTCATCACAACTTTATAGATCATTCCACTATCTGCAAAAAGCAAAGCAAATTTTGATGATAACTCATGTTTAGGGTAGGCAAGCTGAAGATAATGACAAAAAGTTTCAATATAAACAAAATAAAGGATTTTTTACCAGTTCCAGCAAAGAGAACATGTTTCCCAACGTCAGTGAAATTTTTTGATGTGTCTCTATGAATATCATCTACAGCTAGCGCTGTTATCCTTTAAAAGTCAAAAACTATATTAATAATCAATCGCACCTTTGGGTAATCACTCCAGTTTTGATGTTAGGGTTGGACTAAAGTGGGGTCTCTAATAGGCAGGATCCTTTTCACAAAAAACTCTGGCGATGAAAAGTAGAAGTTATTTATTTTTCCATCACTTTCCTAGGGCCCATTCGCACTGCGCGTCAGCAGTGTGCTTGAAAGTTTGTCAAAGAAATTCCAACCTCCCTTTATTTTGACCCCCGCCAATTAGATTCTGAATGCTGTTACAATCCCCTCCCCGCCTATTCCAACCCCTCCAGCAATAAGGTACCTACGATAATATCTTAAAACCGTACGTAACTATTCCTTTGTATATTTTTAATTGATTGATGTAAATGACACCAAAAAAGCTGAAATAATAACAAACCTCTCTCCTCTGAAGATCATGACCGTTGTTTTATCGAATGGTTCATTGTCATTATATAACATGGGATTTGAGCATCCCCAATCACATGTCTTCTGAATCAATGTGTTCAGCTTGGAGTCACACTGAAACGATAATTGTATAGATCTGTATAATAACCATGGTTTTCTCAAGACAAAACATAATGTTGGTAGATATATAGACGCTTCCGCAAAAGATGGCCGCCGTTGTTGCCTACTGTTTTCATTAAGGATTTTCGAAAGGAATTCTGGGAATAATTTCCTTAGTTACGTATTTTACATAGCTGCAGACGTTGAATTCGTAGCTAAGGAAATTATTCCCAGAATTCCCTTCGTAAAACCTTATGAAAAACAAGGGGTTGACAGAAACGGCGGCCATCTTTTGCGGAAACCTCTATTCTTGTTTGTGAGCAAGCTCTTCTCGAGGTATCCCCGAAAATTTTGCCGCTGTTCATCGCAATAGACCTTTTCAAAGAGGTCTGGGTCGGCGCGACATTTTTCTGGAAAATGGTAGACATGTTGAGTAAGGGAATCCTCTCCATGTTCAAAGACCAGAATTTCAGTCGTTTCAGGAGAAAATGTGCAGCAAATTTTGCTTCAAATTCACGTTTAGTGGGAGCTAAAGTGAAAGAAAGGATTCAAGTTCAGTTAACTGCTCTACGAGGCATTTTATAAAATATTTTCTTTTTGTGAGTTACTTGCATCTTGTTTCATGAGTTTCTGCAGATATTTATAACATTTAGTAGCACAGATTGCCATTCTCTCTTATTCTTCCAATATTCATGAATTAGAAGTAAAATCTGCTGCACTGTCTCTCCCAAAGCGACTTGAATCAAGGTAGTTGTCCGCAGAGACTATTCTCTTACACAATATTTCTACCATTTTCCAGAAAAATGTCGCGTCCGACACAGACCTCTTTGAAAAGGTGCATTGAAAAATCGAAATAAAAAACGTGATACTGTACTTACCTTCTTACGACCCCAATCTATTCTATGTTTTGGGAAATCTGTTATGATGTATTTGCCATTATTATAGTCTTTTGCATAATATCGACTGGTTTCGAAGAGTTTGCTGATATCTTTCAGCCGATATCTACAGATGGCAGAGCTACCAGTTGATCGCCTGCATTTAAATAAAAAGAATCAGGTTTACTCTCTTTCTTTTAAAAGAACAATTTTATAAGAACACGAGCCTGGATTTTGTCCAGATTTTAAGTGGCACACTGTTATATACCAAGTAACAATCAACATATACTTACACTGTGGTAGTAAAAGAAGCATAAATATACAAGTCACTGGTTCCATCATTGTTATGAACTCTAACCATTGATGTGCTCTCTAAAAAATAAAATTTTGCCAATTAACGTATGGACATTTTCTTTTAAAGGAACCAACCATTGTAATGCCATTACAACCTGTGAAAATTTCTCATGGAGTACCTAGCCTGGGAAGGCTTCTAATGGGGTTCAAAGCCTGGGAAGGTTTCTGATGAGGGTCCTAGCTTGGGAGGGCTACTAATGGGGTTGCTAGCTCGGAAAGACTTCTAACGAGGGCCCTAGCTTGGGAGGGCTCCTAATGGGGTTCATAGCCTTGGAAGGCTAGAAAAACGAGGTTGTAGCCTGGGAATCCTAGCCTTGAATCTGGCCGTAGGCTAAGGGTTCCTTCATTAATTAAGTTTGCATAGGGATAGCTTAACGATGGCTGGTCCGAATGGATGGTCCACTTTCTCCAATCATTCATTGCATTCATATTTATAAACAGAAAAAGTTAAAAGCAAAACCAAATCTTACGTATATGGTCGTAATAATCTGGAACACTTCCTTTCTTGTAACAAATAATTTGACTTTTTCGATAAGTAACGTATTTTTCAAAATCATCTTGGGTAGGTCCTTTGTCCCACTGAAAATAAAAACACGAACTTTCGTCAGATATAATCAACAAAAAAATAAAACCGTTAAGCCTATTTATAAGGCTATAAGGAGGACTTGGCCATGGCCAAACGTTCAAACATTGTTGGTCAAACATTTGAAATTTGCTTGTCCAGCAACATGTTTGATGGTTTGGCCACGTCCAAAACATTGCTCATTAAACAATTTTTGGCTAAACGGTACGCAAAAAATGTTTTTGAAGCTTTTCAAAAACATTGCCAAACAAGTTCTGCTTGTCAAGCAATGTTTCGTGACGTGACCGAGCTGTCAAACATTGCCTGTAAAGCAAATCTCTGGTGACAAACAATGCTTGATCGTTTGGCCAGGGCTTAAAAATTATTATGAAATCAAATGCAGAATAGTGTATATTAACTTACTGTGCACACCCTGCCGACTCTTGAGTAAATTGTCTAAAAATGAAATTAAGCAACTTTAAAGCAACATTAATCAATAATGTGACCAGAAACTTACAAACAGAATAGCATTTCTCAACCCCAAGCATTTTCTACCAGAACCTGGATACTAGAGTCTTATTGCTATCGTTTTTCCTTGTAGGATAATAGCCGCCCACGAGTCTTAAGGCCTAGAGTTCGAGTCTTAAGGTCTAGGGTTCGAGTCTTAAGGTCTAGGGTTTGAGTCTAGGTCTAGGGTTCGAGGTCCTTGATGACTTGGTCCTTTTTGCTCACTTGTACTCTATGTGAAAGGGTAGGAATAGGGGAGTGCTCTTCCGACAAAGGATAAGAGAGACGCCCACTCTTTCCTTTGATAGCAGGTAATACGAACGTAGCCTTTGTTGACTCTGAAAAACTGATTTGGTCTCAGTACCAGCAGGAACCTACCTTCCTTTCAGTGACTTCTTCAGCCGTTTCCGTGAAGAAAAAATACACAAAACCATCATCACCTTCATGGGCGGAAATCAGAGTTGCCGAAGCTGAAAATGAAAGATCAAAAATCAATACCACATTTAAAACTTTAAAGTTACGAAACAGAAATAGAGTTCAAAACTTATGAAACAGAACTGAAATGGTGTCTAAAATTTTAGGAAACTGAACGTACTGCCGAATATGTTATCTCGAGCTCTCGAGGACATTTCCAAGCCACTTGGTGCGAATCCTTGCAGACTGTCTTTACTTTTGACTTGACTATTGCAGTTACTGCTTTATTTTCTGAAAGGAAGAAAAAATTATTTGACAATTCTTACCATCAGTTTATCATTAGTAAGGTAGCGAATTCATACGCAAAAATAAGACAGGGCACACAGGGTTGGTTGTTATACTAACTGGGGAGTCACAACAATTGCAGGGCAGGTTAAGCAAGCCGTACCAACTATTTAATAAGCATGATTATACATATTTGTGTGCCATACCCCACCACGAAGCTCTATTACCCACAACATCAAGTATTATTTCACACTGCAGCATTATTGTACATATCAAGCACAATAATCGACACGTATACCGCATGGTCTATCGTATCGCCACAGCAGTATATAAAGTGGAACCCCTATATGTTCTACACCTGTTAAACTGCCTGTTCTACAGATATGGCTGCTGCCTTGAGGTCCTTTGGGGACAAGCCTTTCAGGGCAAAAGCAATTTTCTGTTGGTCTAAGCTGTCTGGTGCATAGATGTGTCAAAAAATGGTAGTTTAACTGGCTATGTTATGTTTGATAATATACCAGAGTAGGGTTTTTTTATTAAGTGAGTTCGGTGACTGCATTCTAAGAGGGTTTTCGTTTCATAATGCATTTCTCTAAAGACAGATTTAAGAAAAATGAATAATTATTTACTTGCTATAAGGCCAACAATGGCACCAGTGGGTATATCTGTAGCGAAATTCAATCGATCACCACCATACTCTGGAAAAACTCTCCTTTTTATTGTGAAATTACTTGCCTGGAATAATAAGAAAAATAATTAATCCAATCTAAAACTCTGTAACCTGAATGAACATTCTGTATTGGGGTCCTGTTCACACTAGGAAAAAGAACAGATGAATACGGTTCTGTGTCTGAACGCAATGCAAAGGCTTGTGTTTACAATACAACCTTGATTCCGTTCAAGTCTGGGCACGGTTCTACTCTTCCCAATTTTCGCTGGAAAAACTATTTGGTTCCGTATCCGAAACCTTTGGGTTCCGTTCGTTGTCTCCAAGTGTAAACGCAAGCAAAATGATTGCACCATACCCAAAATTTAAACAGAACCAAACCGATCCGTTCTTATTTCTCAAGTGTAACTTAAAGTCTGTTCACACTGCAACCAGTAGCATAGACTCGGCCTACTTTTACTATAACCTGGACCTGGGCTATGCGCAAGTTTTGTTCGTTAGCACTAGCTTTGGCCAGGCCAAGGCTTCCATAAAACTAGACTGAGCTTATTTCTTGAAGTGTGGACAGACTTGAAGTGTGATCATAAATATCATGAAAAATGAATGAAAGGTAGTGAGTTAAAAATGTTAGTTAAAAATGTTAAAGACGCTTACATAGACGATCCAGCATCTGCCTATTTGTGCATACGTTCCACATGACAGGATTGTGGATGAGTTATAATAACCAACGAACATGAAGTAGTTCTGGCAATCAAGCTAAAATGAAGATTCAGTGTTCAGTGTTGTTGCTGGCAAAGTATTGGGCATGATAATCATCGCTTATCATGACAGTGACAGTGACCTTCGTCTCGATAAATTTTAAAGTCATTATTTATACGCCTTGATAAAAATGTACTGATACTATACTTTACTGTTTAAAGCAACTAAACAGAAACTATATTAAATAGATGCTTCAAATATTTACTCAACTTAGCGCTCCCCCTCGTAAAACCAACCCTTAATGAGTTAAATAAGCATCTCCTGCCATTGAGCTCTCTTCCCAATTTGTAAAGGGGCACTCCTTTGGAAGAGGAGCTCTCTTAGTTAATACTTATCAAAGAAGGATATTATTCAAAGGTAGCACTGGTAATTTAGGCCAATGTAAATAAAAAACTTTGCTTAACATATTTTCAGACAGTCCTATTTCTTTTAAAACATGTTTTCTTGGGGAAACCTCAGCCACAATAGATATTTTTACGATGCTAACGAGCAACCTCCTCGAATAAGCGCTCTACCATTGCGGACTGATGATAAGATCTTCTCGTGAACCGGCTTGTCATATATCTGGGAATTCCCGCAGCAATTTCTCGGCCTTTGACTTGGATCTTTGGTATCTTCACCCCTTCTCCTTTTAAAACTGTTATTTTCACTATAGTTGAGTAAGGCTTTTGTAAAATGCATTATATACCCACCTCATTCCAACCACAGCGTCGCCTGAATTTACTCTCTATTTCCACACTGAAAATCTAAAAGACATAAAGATTTATCAATGATAATTTTGTTAATGAATATGGGCTGTAGTATTACGTTGTTCATACTGCAGGTATCTGAAAGGACCTTAACATCGTGTAAAGCAAATAACTTACATTTTCTCCTCTGATGTATTTGTTAATTTGAATGTTTCTAAATCGACTCGAATCATGTATTTGCTGCAAAGAAAGGAAAAAGCCATGATCATGATCAAGTTGATGATGATGATTGAAGATGATGATTATGATGCTGATAACGATGATGATTGACGATAATGATAATCATAAAGATGACGATGATGATGATAATGATGATTATGATCATTATCACGATGATTATGATGATGATTTTATTATTAAAGATGATTAGTGATTGTGATAATGATTGACGATGACTGATGTTGTTGATGAGGATAGTGATCACAATGATTATGATGTTGATGATGATGATGATTATTATGATGATTATGATAATAATGGTGATGATAATGATGAAGATGATAATGATGATGATGATGATGATGATGATGATGATGACTGACGATGATGATTATGATGATGATGACGATGATGTTTGACGATAATGATAATCATAAAGATGACGATGATGATGATTAGCGATTGTGATAATGATTGACGGTGACTGATGTTGTTGATGAGGATAGTGATCACAATGATTATGATGTTGATGATGATGATGATGATTATGATGATTGTAATAATAATGGTGATAATAATGATCATGATGATAATGATGATGATGATAATGCTCGATGTTGATGATGATGATAATGATGATGATTCATGTTGATTCGATGATGATCGTAATCACGATAATAATAATGATGAAGATCATAATAATGTTGATTATGATAAGGCACATATTATCACGTACCACAATATAAAACTCTAATTAAAATCAACTAAAAACCGAATCAAATAAGATATATATGCCTACCGTGCTCCAACAAGGATTTTCGTTCTATTTTCATTAAAATCTAAACCACTGAAGCTGTCCAGGTACGCATACGGTGAATCAGATTCGGGAAATCGTTTTATACTTGGATCTGAAATGTGGAAGAAAGAGGAGCTGGTTTAGAAGGTGGAAGTGGGTGGGTTAAAAGCATGTGTTAATGGATGAAGTCATAAAAATCGAGGGTGGGAGGCATGTACCAGAATTATCTTGCAAGAAATTATTATTCATATACATAAAAACTATATGCACTAAAAAAATAGTCTTAAACGTTTTTTAATTTTACGACAATACCGAAGGACCTACAGCAAATATTCCGCAGTCAGGTACAAAATGTTAAGTTAAGGAACGTTTAATTAACTTTGAGGGCTGGACAAAAGTCCACTGTGCTAAAGTGCACTGAAGTATATGTTATAACTAACTCAATTGCTATGTAGAAAAATATGTAGCATCTTTGTTAATGAAACAATCTAGTAAACGAAAGCGACTGAAGCGAGTTCAACTTACGTGAGGCTGGAACAAAATGTAACGCTGTCGCTGTCTCACTTGATACACCATTTTCAGAAATACAAATAACCATGATTAGTAAAATAACCAACAAACTCGACAGTAAACAATTCATCGTTGATATTTTCATCTTGATTCTATGCCTAATTGCAATGTTTTTCCTAGAAGTAAATAGATAAATATCCCAATTAATGACCACAATATACAACTCATGCAGTTCTTAAATGAATAAATATAAATATCTTTATTCTTGTACTCAGTAATTTATTTCAAAATAGATTTATCTGAGAACAAGGAAGTCAAGCTCTGAAGGACTTATCCCATTCTTCCCCTACGCTGGATGCCTACTCTTTCCTTTGCATTATTTTAATGTATTGACGCCAATACAAATACAACACAAAGAATAACCAGCATTTATTAAAACCAAACAGAAATATCGATATAATTCATTTGTTTGAAAAAACTTCATTGTTCTTAGGTGGCCTGAAAACCCTAGAACGTTGAGGCTTAAATTTCTCAAGTTATGAGCACATCGCGACGTCATTTCGACGTAATGATGCCAGTGAACTGGTGACGAATTATTGGTATTCAACGTGCTACATACGTCATAACCATGTCATAACCCATCCCCAATGATCTCACCAGGAATGCGTCTCATTCATTCGCTATCAGGTTTTGGGGTAAATTTTACAATGGCAAATGGCTCTACCCTGGGTATCAAGCACAGTGATAAAACAGAAGCAAGCAAAATAGAAGGGAAAGAAGGGTGTGAATCATGTGTGATGATGATAATAATAATAATAATAATAATAATAATAATAATAATAATAATGACCACCCTAATCATAAATCATCAAATCATCACCATCGTGATCTTGATCATCACAATCACCATCTTCACTGTTATCGGCATCATCAGCGTAATCATTGCCATCATGAATGTAATCATCACGATGCAAATGATCATGATACAACAACCATTTTAATTATTATGCTAATGATCATGATGATCACTGTGTCAATAACCTCCTCACTGGAAATAACCGCAAAATATCAGAGACATCCAATTCCCACAAGCGTTTCATTTAAAGCACCTCGCAGACTAATTTCATAGCTACAATTGTTTTCAACCAAACCAAATTTCCTGCCGCAAAAAATCGTGAACAATTATAAACTCAATCGTAATTACAAAACGTCATCCAATTAAATGTACACGATTTTGCTGAGGTAGGGGTTGGAGCTTGAAGGCACAAAACAATCTGGTTTCGGATTAAGATTTGGGTGATCCTGCGGGTGATCAAAACATTCAATCTAGATTCGGATAATAAAGGTTAAGATTCAACTGGTCGCAAGTGAGATCTGTCTATTGGTTTCCGTCTTATGGATGTTGCACTAACGTTTTTAATTAGAATACTGAGCTAGACAACCTGTGGTCTAAAAAGCATCATTATCATCATCATCATCATCGACGTCATCATCGTCGTCGTCGTTATCACCATCACCGTCATCAACATCATCATCATTATCACCATCATCATCATCATCATCATCATCATCACAATAATCATCATAAGCACCGTCATCATCGTCATCACAAATCACTATGAACATACTGTAATCATCATCATCATTATCATCGTCATCATCATCCTTACCATCATCACCATCACCACATTTTGTTTTGGAAAGTGGTAGGTTTTACTATAGACCATGGAGCATGCAACTAAAAACCACTTGTAGAAGAATCAGACATTATATGCATGCACCCCCATACTTTTAAAATAAATCACAATTTTGACCACAAATATTAACCTAGACATATGTAGACAAGCTTCAAAACATTATTGACTAATTAGTACGTGATACGATTATGCTGAATAAACTATTTTGTACAACCTCGCTCAACCTACCCTTTATATACAGCTGACCACGAATCCTTGATCAAATGTTAATGCAAGATCTCCTCACCAAAAGAGCATCAAATAAGCATCTTGAAGCACATATTACGAGAATGAGCAAATCATCAACACCAATCATGTGCTTGCTTACGAATATATTGAATGCAAAGATGCTATAAAAAGTGCAGCCATCTCACAAGCCACATCTAATAGGATATTGCCATTAATTGCATTAGGTAAACAACCATCTACTGAATCAAGAGAGACGACTCGACGGGCCTTTCGGATTGCCGTTTGTAGACCCATAACCACATTTATCATGCATGCTTGAATATGATTGTACGACTGAATAATACAGAAACAATGAAATCACTCGAATGAGAAAACCAAGCATTGTTCATTGCTAAACTGTAATGTTTGCTGTCTACTGGGCGACTTTGTTTGCGATTGTTTGCAAAACAACAAGATCAGAATCCAGGGGGGTTGCCAAGTTGTTTTAGATCTATTGCTTAATAAGGCAGTCACAGAGCTAAACACAGGTTTAATGGATTTAAAATCTCCCTGGACAAAGATTAATGGAATCAAGGAGTAACGAATTGTGATCAATGGGCTTTACGTATGTACAAACTTTGGTAAAGTCGGCAATGATTGAAGTCTGCTAAATATAATTATCATAATTACATTTCTTTGCAGCCAATATCGCCATGGGTATTCAAGATTATGATGATGATGTTGATGATAATGATCATGATCATGATGATCAGATCATGTTGATGACGTCCATGATGATGATTACTATGATGATGATGATGCTGTTCTCAAGATCATGATTATGATGATGATGATGATGATGGTGATGATGTCAATCATGATCACAATCATGATGATTGTGATGATTATAACTATGATGGGGATGATGATAATGATAATGATGCTGATCATGATTATGATGATGATGTTAATCATGATCACAATCATGATGCTTATGATGATAATAACTATGATGGGGATGATGATAACGATAATGATAATGATGATTTTGATGATTATTGTTATTGTTTTTTTTATGATAATGACGATGACAATGATGATAATCATGCTTATGATTATGATCATGCACAGATGATGATTATGATGATTATGACGATTATGATTATTAAGATTATGATGATGATGAAGGGGATAAAAATGATAATGGTGATGACGGAAATGACAAAGAAAATAATCACAAAAGTGACTCTAAGAGAATGACGATCATGAAGATCATGATGATTATGAAGATGATACTATCATGCAACAACAATATACAATCAGCACAATCATAGCCAAACCAAAATCACTATCTTACAACGTTTGGAGCTGTTCTATTGTGTTTTGCTGACTATGTACTTAACAAAAATTTCCATCCTCAACCAATCACACAACCACGATAAAGGCACATTGCAAAGGTAACATAAGAAAAACTATTCCATATTCGAAAATAACAGTGAAATGGGATGTTCTTAAATCCACTAAATCTGATAGTCTATTGATTAAAACAGCAGAGTGCCAACTGTGTATTCGATTGTGTATAACATTGCAGACTACCAAACAAAAGTAACTCACAGCGCTTTTAACCACAACTAACTTTAAGATCCATTTGATAAACGACAGCCAAAAATCGAAAGTTGAAGAAGAAGAACATTTTCAGAACATCAGATCAGTACGATCAGAAATGCAGACCTGTTATAGCCCCATGGGCGCACAATGCATGAAACATCAATTCTCAAGATTAAAACTAAGCATGGTTCACTTAAAGACAAACTGCAGAGGAGAGCATTACGGAGATTCTCTTTGCAGAAGATGCGAAATCCTTGAGGAAAACCTCGAACACTATAATGTTGATGATTTTCTAAAACCCTCCGAATAGAAGAGGCATGCTTACAAGAAAGCAATAAAAGTGCTCTAAAATACCGACAAGTGAACGATTGTCTTAAAACTCTTTACAGACCAGAAAACTGCTTCGAGATGGAGATTTGGCACTTATTTTATATAATATTAAGGTTTTGCTGCTTCCGAAAGAGCTCTCATTTTTCAGGGTATAAATTTCGCCAAAGGACAATTTCGCTAAATTGTTACATGTAACAACTGGGTATATTCTATGTAAAGTCTTGGCTGCATGTCCCTAACCAAAACTAGATGAAGTGGCCCCACTCAGGATATACAACCAACAGATATGCATTCAACAAGGGTTCCAGTGATTCAAACTTACATACTGTACCTTACCAAGCAAACAACGTGAGAAATGAGAAAGGAAGGATTACACTTTTTTTTTATAAGAATACTATAAATTTTGCCCAGCCTCAATATTCTTATTTTCGTTTTGAGCATGAAAATATTCTTAAAGTATTCTTATTTTTTCAAACATGATATGGTTTCAGGGGAACATAGTTAAAAGAAAAATTACGAGTAAATGTCGGAGCGAAAGAAAAATTCAACTATTATAACAATAAGAATGTTGTTTAACAATCGTGAAGTTTCGTTTTAACATTGCAAAACAGGCAACTGCTGAAAAATGAGGCACAAATATGCAAGCTGAGGCTGAGCATATTCTTACAATATTCTTAAAAATTGGATGATTCTGAGCCTCAATATTCTTATAAACTTTATTCTAATAAAAAAAGAGTGTAAAGGGCATAAAAATGTTAAAAGGGCATAAAAATTAACGATGGTCCATGACGGAAGTTTGCCGCAATAAACATAGTCTGCTTTCAACAAATTTTATCTGTTCTAAAAGAATTACTGCGAAACAAGCCTTGCGATAAAGCGAATTATACTTTCAGTTTTCATTAAGTTAAGTGGTCCCTGATTCATGAGATTCAAGTTCAAAATCAAGCCTCTTTCTCGGATTAGTGAAAAAGAGGCTACAGCACCTGCACATGAAAACGATTTGTCAATTTATAGACAAGATGAAAAAGTTTTGGAAATTTCTTTATAAACTGCAGTGAAGAAAGGACTTAAAAACAGCGGGTATTCTTAGACATCTAATGTTTTATAATGAACAAAAACAAAGTATTAAATGTATTATACCCTTAGGTTATGGCATCCTATTAACAAAAGTTTCATTTTGTGAAAATCTCCAATTTTCGCCAATTAGATTTTATTAAATCGTTTTAGCCAGGATTCGATTACCCTGCTTGCATATAATTATCGCTACCGTCAAAAGGTTTCAACTGAGTTCTGAGAAATCGTCAAGCCGGACGTCATTGCTTTTTATGGTATTAGATATTTTATGCCTAGTGTACTTCAATTGCGAACGTTTTAAGCGCTGTCGGAGGTCTAACAATTACGGATCTCTGTTCTCCGCTAAAGGGCAGCAACACGGAAAACTTGAGAATCGTCCAGATCAATTCTACAAGACAACGTCTATCTAGGCGAACTCTCTCTAGGCGAACGATCTCGCTTTCCGTGCAGTCTCAGATCCTAGCTCTTTGGCCAACAATTGAACGTGCTGTATCGTCGTGGTCTAATCCAAATATCTCGCGGTTTGAGGAGTTCAGAGAGGTGGGGATTCGATCCCCTACCACGGTAGCATCACAGCCGAGCCCCTGTCACAGTAGCGTCACAGCCGAGTCCCTACCACGGTAGCGTAACAGCAGAGACCCGGCCACAGTAGCGAAATAGCTGAGCCCCTGTCACGGTAGCGTCACAGCCGAGCCCCTGTCACAGTAGCGTCACAGCCGAGTCCCTACCACGGTAGCGTAACAGCAGAGACCCGGCCACAGTAGCGAAATAGCTGAGCCCCTGTCACGGTAGCGTCACAGCCGAGCCCCTGTCACAGTAGCGTCACAGCCGAGTCCCTACCACGGTAGCGTAACAGCCCAGACCTGGCCACAGTAGCAAATAGCTGAGCCCCTGTCACGGTAGCGTCACAGCCAAGCCCCTGCCAAGGCAGCATCACAGCGAAGATCAAGGTCTTGTTAGTTCCTCTGCTTTTCTGGTTCTAGCGAAGGGCGAATTTCCACTTCACCCTTCACTGTCCAGTTTGTGGAAATTTTCTAACAAGATCAACAATCGAGATGAACTTTTGGACGAAAATATTTGTCGGATGTTCAGAGGTTTCCAAATGTCCATTGATTGTATAAAGGTGTCTCTTAATGCAGAGTCTGCTGTAGGATCTTGTATACGAGGCTTGCTGTGTTAGTCCAGAAGAATGCGTTGACTCGAGACAACACATGGTCATGAAAACGGAAATATTATGATGGGCCTATTTCTGTAGCTTTCCACCTGTTCTATGACTGCATTAACCTCCCTTCAAAATTGGCGTCACCTTACAGTCAGTGTCAGCAGGTGTGTTTGTCGATTAAGGCTAACATAACTAGACATATGGAAAAATGCTCTGAAATATTAATGTTAGACAGGGTTTTACTGATTATAGATAGTCTTAATCCTGTATGTTAGCAATAGAAATACTTATCAACAATATGTAATATGCATGAAGCAGTTTTTTTAATTAATTAAGCTTATTGTAGATATCTAAGATTGCCTGATTGCTCGCTATAGATATGTTGAACATTGTTATTATTTTTATCCATCAGTCTTTGCAAAACGCAAAAATTGAAGGAGTTCTGATTGTCAATACTCCCCAGAAAAAACATGACGGCCTAAGTATGCATATTCAGTGTTGCAGCCCTGGCAGTCACTCCAAAATGCCGTTTTCTCTTCTCTTAAGGTCTGGTTAAAGTAGGAGACATGTCGCGCGCGACATTGATGTCTCCCAGTTTGCCACCTCGTGGCTAGCAGTTCTAAAGTTATGGCTAAACTAGGAGACATGTCGCGCGCGGAATTGTAGGCCAGCAACATGTCCCCTGAGTCACGGAGACAAGAAATTTTTCTGTGTCCCAGAAACATTTGCGTGTCTCTCGCTACAAATTTTATCGCGCGCTACAAAGTTTCCGAGGTGGCTAAACTGGGAGAAATCGAAGAGGCATGTCACGAACGACATATCTTCTAGTTTAGCCAGGCCTTCCACGATCTGACGTCAAAACGTGCCTTCTAAAACAGCATCGAAAATGCTGTATCCTGAGTTTGTAACGATGCAAATAAAAGAAGAAGTCAATGGTATACTTATGAAAATTGGCCTGAGATACGTAGATAGCTTAGCAGAAAAGACAAATAGATTCGCGTTCCAAACAAACTCTAACAAATCATCAGAGAAATGTTTCAAAAATACCTTCTGGTTCAGAGATATGTGTACCTATCATTCAGAGCGAGCAAAGAAGACGAAAAGATTTTATCTCAATCTAACCAAAACAATCAACTGTTACCCTTTAGATGATGCAGTAGTTCAAAATAGCCTGGCCTAGCCAATCGCAGATTTCTTCGACAACATGCTAAGCTTTCTCTGTTGCAAATCCACCGAATTTTAATTACCAAAAACTAGATTTCTCCACGTCATTTTCCAAGATTTATAGCTGCACAGATTTTGCGGAATGCTTCTTTGGTATGTCAATATAGCAATGTGTCCTAATGTGCCAGCACTCTCAAGCTGACCGAGCTATGTGAAGTAAAACCTCCCAAGAGCGATTCGGTTCGTTTTCATCCATTAAAATCTCGGAAAACACTTCCAAATTAATTCACATCAGGCTAAACTTCCAAACAAACCAATCTTAGTTGTAATACACTGCTGTAAAACTTTTTTATCGACATAATGAGGCGAATAGTAGCTAATATTTCTAAGACATGAACAAGATCGAATTCTAAATTATAGTGACCTGCAAACGACATCTGGTATTCTCCGCAAACTCAACAAACAGGTTGACTGGACACAAAAGAACGCTGAGGAATACCTTTTATACACAGCAAACAAAACTAAGACACACGGAAAAACGCTCCCAACTGGAATTCTTATACTGTATCAAGGTTAATTCCTATTTTTATGCTATGTAAACTTTCTTTTAATAAGCAACTTGACTCAGGACAAGCCCTTTTATTTGCTTAAAATATCTGAGACATGAGCCCTCAGATTTGCTTGCTATTGCTACTTGCTTAGCTCTCAAACACAAAGAATGACGAAGTTTCAAGTCATAGCTACAGAAAAGGTTGTATAAAACCTTATTTTAATGCCCCAAGCAAAATCTGTATAATAGCAACCATTAGGCCCACTTCTGACTTATGCATAAGGTACACGCATAACTAGTTTGACCATGGTCAATCCACTCTTTTTTATAAGAAACTCGTTTATAAGAAACTCAGGACTGGGATCAATATTGGTTAAGAAACGATAGAGATCAATATTGGTTTCGATTCTCGAGACCTGCAAGTTTCTTATCAGTTTGGGTCGAGTACTGAAAGTTTCTTAACCAATCCTTAGAATTGAAATATAGGCTCGAGAAACGAACTTTTGTTACTTGTTAAGTGCCTATTTTAATAAAAAAAAAACAGCTCATGCAAACGTGAATTGTATTGCTTAGGCCTATTCTATTTTGTCCAATGTAAGTGTCAATTACCTGTTTTGGCATTAAAAAAAATTTTGATCCCTAAAAAACTGCTAAGAAACTTTCAGTACCGAAATTCTCAAAAACTTTGAATACTGAAAAAAATCTTAGCTTCTTGTAAAAAAGAGTATAGTGAAGAAATAAAGCAATTCAAACTAAAAAAGCAAGCAGCGAAAATATCAAAAGATCAAATTTTCATACCGTTTTCTTTAAATGTAGTTATGACAGTTGTAGTTGCAGGCAAGAATGAACTAGAACATAATAAAACAGTAAATAACAATTCTCCCATCTATCGTGACTCAGAATTTAACTTCGAACTTAGAAAAGCAACTTTATTCAGCTTAAAAGAATGCCTCAATGAAATTATGGAAGGTGGTCGATTGTTTCATGAAGGACAACAAACAATTCTTCGTTTGCAACAGAAAAGGATTGAACGAAAAGATTGTAAATATTAACAATAACCTTTTTTATCTACCACACATGAAAAAGGGAACCAAAAGTCGGTAAAAATCTAATTTAGAAATTACATGACCACAATATTTATGAACAAATATTTGTTTTTCTAATGAAATTAGTTTTTGTGTTGGAAATAATGCCGAAGACGAGACAAAGTTGCTTGACCTGAACTCAAGCGATGCTGGAAGGAAAGTGTGTGGGGGTGCTAGCAACAGAGAGATATTTACTTTCAAAATAATACATTTAACGGCAACATGACCTATTTCTCACGATTTTAAGGCACGTTCTTGACCCTAATATATCAAAAAATTTGCAAAAACAATGTTTCTCACTTTCCTAGATCCCTTTGCACCAAGCAATACCCTTGAGGTAGGAGCCTGGCCAAACCATCAAACATTGTTTTCAAACATTTAAAATCTGCTTGTCTAGCAAAATGTTGTACCGTTTGGCAACGACACAAAACACTGCTTGCCAAACATTTTCTGTTTGAATCAACCAAACAATGTTTTTGCACTTCTTCGAAAACATCGTGAAACAAATTGTGCTTCTTTCGCTTGTGAAGCAATGTTTGTGACGTAACCAAACGTCAAACATTTCCCTACAAACAAATTTCGAATGTTTGGCAAACAATTTTTGATCATTTTGCAAGGCCTTCAAACATTGGGTCAAAACATTTTTGTTTGAAAGAAGCAAACAATGTTTTTGAACTTCTTCGAAAAAATCGCGCAACAAATTTTGCTTTCTTATGCTTGTGAAGCAATGTTTGTGACGTGACCAAACGTCAAACATTTCCCTACAAACAAATTTCGAATGTTTGACAAACAATGTTTGATCGCTTGGCCTAGCCTTCAAACACTGAATTCGCTTATCAAAGCAATTTTTGAATGCTTGGCCAGGACACAAAACATTATTTGACAAGCAAAACTAAACAAAACTTGTTACGCGCCGTGTTTGAAAAAGTTAAAAACATTTTTTGCTTGACAAAAGCAAGAAAAGTTAATCGACCAATGTTTTGAAACGTAAACATTGTGTTTGGCAAAGTTTCATCCTTTGGTCAGGGCACTGAATTCAGGTAAAAGGTCATGCCTTTATATAAGTGAAGGTGTCCTTAATAAAAAGTGGTCGGCATAATTAACAAAATAACAATATTCCATGTAACAACTTACATTTACAACAAAAGACTGAAGAACCTTTTCGTGAACATTCAAGCTGAAACCGAAGCGAACCCAAGAATCCTCGCTCCTAACTGACTAACTACTCTATGATTAGCTATAGAGTACGACAACCCTATTGCCTCTCAGCCTTCTACATTTAACAGAAAAGAGGCAACGCCAAAGGGGTTGACAGTGCGTGATATTTTCCCATGAAAGCGAAGACGATTAAAACTTAAACATTTTCCAACCGTTTGTTATTTTGTTAATCCAATGTTAGAAATTATAAGTTTGTTTTTAACATTGATTCTTATTTGAAAGGATTCAAGAACAAAATGATTTGAGAATAGAGTAGTTTTAAAATGATGGATATTTCATGAAAAATATGGCCTTATTCTTCGATCCAATTCAACTTCAAACAATGAGATATTTTTATGTTAAATTTAATCTTGTTAAATATATTACAATATTTCTACGCAATTTGAAAAAAAGATCCGAATCTGACCAATCCGCGATAACTGTCTGTCTGCAAAGAGCATGAAACGAACATCGCACTTAAAACCACAGCAAGTAAACCCTCTATCCAAAAAAAGGCAAATGTAGTACCTATGTTTACAAGACAAGAGACAAGTATCGAAAGTCACAAACAGTTTGCAAGTCTCTAAACTAAAATATGATTTGCAGTAGGTTTAATCTCTCAAAAAAATGCACGAACAACAACTTGATACAGTTAGCAGTGCGCTTTCCTTTTTGCAATAAATACTACTACAATCCCTCAAACAAGATGCAGCAACTTGCACCTCTACAAGAGTAAAAGTTCTCTTTTTGCCCAAGGGTCAAATAATGGAATCATTGCATTGATTTACTTCAGGGTCCTTGGAGTTTCTCAAGAATAAGTTACAGCCAAGCTTAACGTCTTTCAGAACAACAACAACTACTACTACTACTACTACTACTACAACAGTTACAACAACAACAACTTCCACCATTCTAGCGAAAGCAAGTAGACTTACTACATAAGTGTCAGCTATCGCTCATGAAACCGAGGCTAACACTCAAATGAGATGGTTCAAACTAAGTTGAATGATTTGAGCGTCCAGCAGTTCAGTTCAATAGCTATACATTAACTACAGCTCAGGACAACTCAGGTTATAAGTGTAGGAAGCAAGAAGCACACATCGACTTTGAACTCCAACGTCTACCTCTCTCTATCTCTCAGAAATAGTTGAGACAGAGATTTAGAAAACTTACAGGCCACATTAAGCAGCTTGCATTAAAGGCAACTACAACAACAACTACAACAACAACAACGACAACAACAACAACTTTTACATGAAGCACAACTTGCATCTGCGAAAAGTAGACAGCGTTCACCAACTCAACTTGCATCTGCAAGAATACTGCAACGAAGTCTAAAAAGAGAAAATACAAAAAATGCACCACTAAAATAACCTTCCTGGCGACATTTCTACATAGGTCTGACAAAAGACAACTTGCCCCTTCTTACTAACAAATAACACATTAAATATCAACTTACACTTCTCTCCAATCCTTCAAGGCCTGCTTTCCACCATGTTAAAGCAAAAAGAAAGGGGGTCAGATTGCTTTCATTAAAAAAGATCAGTTTACCGCAAGGCATCAACGTGGATTGGAAAGAGAAACCCAATAAGGCACAGCTTGCAAAATGTTGCTACCTAAAGATAGGCATACCGGAATTTGATGACCCGGGACGCAGGTGGGACCCGGGACGTGGGACTCAAGTGGGACGCGGGACCCGGGACGGAAGTGGGACGCGGGACTCAAAACGGAAGTGGGACGCGGGACTCAGGTGGGACCTGGGACGCGGGACTCAGGTGGGACCCGGGACGCGGGACTCAGGTGGGACCCGGGACCTGGGACTCAGGTGGGACCCGGGACCTGGGACTCAGGTGGGACCCGGGACCTGGGACTCAGGTGGGACCCGGGACCTGGGACTCAGGTGGGACCCGGGACCTGGGACTCAGGTGGGACCTGGGACGCGGGACTCAGGTGGGACCTGGGACTCAGGTGGGACCCGGGGTGGGACCAGGTGGGACCCGGGACCTGGGACTCAGGTGGGACCCGGGACCTGGGACTCAGGTGGGACCTGGGACTCAGGTGGGACCCAGGACGTGGAACGCAGGACACGGGTGGGACCCGAGACACGGGACTTAGGTGGGACCAGGGAAGCGGGACTCAGGTGGGACCTTGGACCTGGTAACGGAATGGGACCTGAGACCTGGGAAGCAAGTTGGTCCTGGGACCTAGGACGCAGTTGAGAACTTGGACCTGGGACGCATTTTGGACCAGAAACCTGGGGCCAGGGACTCAGTTGGGACCTTAAACTCTGCGCAAGGATGCCTGGGACAAGGTTTTGACGTGGAAAGTGGTTGCTCGCTGGACCATTAGTAGGACGTTGGACTAGAGAAATTTGATCACTTGATAGAAAAACTGAATCAACATCATTAAATGTCTATGAAAATGCTTTTCACAAAAATGTTTAAAAGTTACAAATGAAACCAAAGTTCATAACCGTTCATTAATTTTAGACTTAAATTCTACTCATAATGCCAACGAATTAAGTGTAACAGAAAACGAGAATAAAACTCATGATTTTAGTAAACAAAATGCGTTAAGTAACCATTATTGCTCAATTTTCCCCCTGTTGTACAAATTTGGAATCTGGAGATTTGAAACTACTAAGTTACTCGCTGCGATGATTTGAATTCCAAACCGAAAAAAATGATTGTTGAAGTTGAAGAATGAAACCTTTTTTGTTGAAATTAGACATGCTTCATCAACATTCCTTGAATAGCGGGTCCTAGAGAAAGGCAGTGCATACTTTATAGGGCATAAATCCTTACAGGGTGGGAATTTTCCTGTTTAACGATGTTCTAGTTAAGATAACAAAACAACAGAAGAAACAAACATGCGTAACGTTATAAAAATAAGAGATACAGTAATATATACTTCGTAATTCAAACGGTGTAGTCAAGATCTAAAATTCAAAAATTAAATTCCTATGCCACAATTTCGCAAAATCTGTTTGTGCTCAGGAAGCAAGAAAGGCTTCAGTTGCGGAGGAACTACAATCATTTGCGGAGAAAACATTTGATTGTTGTGCGCTATGCAAGTGCGATTAAAGTGATAATAAACTTTAGCAAATTCTGCAGATATCCTCCACTCACGTGCTTTTTGATCAAAATATGATCTTTGTGTTTTTGAAACAACGACCATATCATTGGGTGGGCTAGGGTACCCATTTTGATAGAACCTGCCACTGCATTTATAGCAAACAGCAACATTCTTATGGCAAAATCGTAGAAGTGCCAGTACGTATCCATTTGCTGGTGGATCTGGTTGTGGCGGTGGATTTAAGGCTGAATCCGCTTGCATGCCAGAGACGAGTGGTTGATGCAGCTGATTAGGAACATCTACTACTCTCATTTGAACATCAGAAGAATGAGCTGATGGTGCTGTTACATTTGGAGTAGCATCCGCTGGTGTTATGTATCTTTGGACCTTGGGTTTCACCACATTCGGTGGCCCCTTTCTCTTTTGGGTTGATTTTGTTTTTTTAAAATGTCGTCCCAATAATAATCATACATTGTCATAAATGCCTGCGCCCTTTCTCTATATTTTATTAGAATAAGCAAGAGTTTGTTTCACATACTGTATTATCACTTTAATCGCGCTTGCATAGCGCACAACAATCAAATGTTTTCTCCGCAAATGATTGTAGTTCCTCCGCAACTGAAGCCTTTCTTGCTTCCTGAGCACAAACAGATTTTGCGAAATTGTGGCATAGGAATTTAATTTTTGAATTGAAGATCTTGACTACACCGTTTGAATTACGAAGTATATATTACTGTATCTCTTATTTTTATAACGTTACGCATGTTTGTTTCTTCTGTTGTTTTGTTATCTTAACTAGAACATCGTTAAACAGGAAAATTCCCACCCTGTAAGGATTTATGCCCTATAAAGTATGCACTGCCTTTCTCTAGGACCCGCTATTCAAGGAATGTTGATGAAGCATGTCTAATTTCAACAAAAAAGGTTTCATTCTTCAACTTCAACAATCATTTTTTTCGGTTTGGAATTCAAATCATCGCAGCGACTAACTTAGTAGTTTCAAATCTCCAGATTCCAAATTTGTACAACAGGGGGAAAATTGAGCAATAATGGTTACTTAACGCATTTTGTTTACTAAAATCATGAGTTTTATTCTCGTTTTCTGTTACACTTAATTCGTTGGCATTATGAGTAGAATTTAAGTCTAAAAATTAATGAACGGTTATGAACTTTGGTTTCATTTGTAACTTTTTAAACATTTTTGTGAAAAGCATTTTCATAGACATTTAATGATGTTGATTCAGTTTTTCTATCAAGTGATCAAATTTCTCTAGTCAAACGTCCTACTAATGGTCCAGCGAGCAACCACTTTCCACGTCAAAACCTTGTCCCAGGCCCCATCCTTGCGCAGAGTTTAAGGTCCCAACTGAGTCCCTGGCCCCAGGTTTCTGGTCCAATATGCGTCCCAGGTCCAAGTTCTCAACTGCGTCCTAGGTCCCAGGACCAACTTGCTTCCCAGGTCTCAGGTCCCATTCCGTTACCAGGTCCAAGGTCCCACCTGAGTCCCGCTTCCCTGGTCCCACCTAAGTCCCGTGTCTCGGGTCCCACCCGTGTCCTGCGTCCCACGTCCCGGGTCCCACCTGAGTCCCAGGTCCCACCTGAGTCCCAGGTCCCGGGTCCCACCTGAGTCCCAGGTCCCACCTGAGTCCCGCGTCCCGGGTCCCACCTGAGTCCCAGGTCCTGGGTCCCACCTGAGTCCCGGGTCCCACCTGAGTCCCGCGTCCCGGGTCCCACCTGAGTCCCGCGTCCCGGGTCCCACCTGAGTCCCGCGTCCCGGGTCCCACCTGAGTCCCGCGTCCCGGGTCCCACCTGAGTCCCAGGTCCCGGGTCCCACCTGAGTCCCGCGTCCCGGGTCCCACCTGAGTCCCGCGTCCCGGGTCCCACCTGAGTCCCACGTCCCACTTCCGTTTTGAGTCCCGCGTCCCACTTCCGTCCCGGGTCCCGCGTCCCACTTGAGTCCCACGTCCCGGGTCCCACCTGCGTCCCGGGTCATCAAATTCCGGTATGCCCATTATTAAGTTGTAAGATGCACATTTATTAATCTTGAGGTTGGGAGAGATAAATAGGGAATTACCAGGGCTTATGAAGTCAAACTCGTGGCCTTAGGGAAATTTAACCAAACGCAGTTACCCAGCTGACTTAGGCCCCAGCCAAACGACTAAACATTGTTCGTCAAAGATTTGAAATTTCCTTGTCAAAAATGTTTTACCGTTTGTTAGCCACGTCGGAAAACATTGCTCGTCAAACATTTTTACTTGTGAGGTGCAGAAAGTGTTATTTCTAAAACAATTTAAGCAATTACGCTTCTCAAGCAGTGTTTCGCCACATGGCCAAGCAATGTTTCGCCATATGGCCAAACGGGTAAACATTGTTTGTATAGCAAATCTCAAATGTTTGACCAGCAATGTTTAATCGTTTGGCCAGGGTCTTTCGAGGAATCTTTATAATGAAATCAGAACATTTCGCCTTCCACAAAACTGAAGAAATTTCGGCAAGAGTGAAACAGTTTTCGATAGACAATGAAATACAAATCATACCGTTCCATCTGCAGTAGATGAAGTTTAAGCATTAAGCGATTATTCAATTTTTGGTATTCGAGAGACTTTTAAGAACCTTTCACGACCTTAAGGAAAGATTGAGAACGGAAGAAAAACCAAGAATAACTTTTTTCAAGAACAAGACGGTTATACATCTAGATAACCAAATAACAGCATATTTCCCATCGTAAAGCCGTAAGGCTACTGTACTTCCTCAAATAACTCCATTTTTAAGGTTAGAAAAAGAAGCAAATTTCAATAAAAGTTAGTAATATTTCACGATAAGGAACAGCGTAAGGAACTCAGGCATTATTTTACTGAAAAATTACGGAACTCCACTCTCAACTGGGACCAAAGGTTCAGACCAAATAAAACGTGTATCATAGGAGCTCAAAGAAACTTTCCTTGCTGACCCGTTTCATAGCTTTCTGGGTGAAAACGAGCTAAATTATCGGAAGAGTTGACAGAAGCTGCCTTAAGGCAGATAAAAAGATAAGCTATAGAAAATAGGATCAATGAATATATGATACATCGAATGAAGATAATAAATAATTCAGGAAATACCATCTATAAAAGCACCACACTGAGACTGAATGATAAAGTTTGTCTGGTGGCATGTCATTCAGATATAAACATTGCATTCTCACATGCTTTATGATGGTTTGTGGGAGGATGCCAGCTGGTGAAGATGAAGGTGAAATAGTGTGTTAGCGGCAGTAGCTGGGATCTTAGAAGTGGGTGGACTAAGTAGACCTCGATTCTCGCAAAACTGATATCCTGATACAGACACCACGACCTAGCTGGACTAGACCCAGGACCAAACAAAACTGTCACGCTGTCACAGTAAGGAGTTCTGATCAAGTTTGCTCTGTTTGTCCACGTTTGCCAGTCACAATCAGTAGGCCTACCATGACAGAATGTAAGGGCTTTGTCTAACAAGGCATTAGGGGTAAGGCAAAAATGGTTGCAAACTATGAACACTTGTGGGTGGCACCAAGACATACCTTAGCAGAAGGGTGCACTGGGGAGCCTTAACCCCAAAAAGGGGGCATAAGAATTTCAGCTGACAAGAAAAGTTTTTGGAAAGTCTTTTTGACTGTGTTTTCTGCAAGATGCTCTTTATCTGAATTGGCTTTCCTTTCTCCCAGACCAGAGGGGCAGAGAAAACAACGGAAGGAAAACTGCAATGCTTGGTGGGTCCCTCTCAGGGATAGAAGATGCCCCAAGTTCATTAGAAGGTTTAGGGTTCATTCAAACAGAGGGGCATTTCACTCTTGAAAAGGGGCATAAGATTTCAATTACAACAAAAGGATTTCCAAAAGATTTCCATTAAAACAATAGGATTTTAAGCAAAGGTGTAGGAGATTTTAAAGCATGAGGTAAGGTTTGAATGACCCTTTAGGTGATATTTTTAACTGCTTTAAGACATAGAGTAAGTTGTTAGGTTTGATTTTTTATAGTAATTAGAAGAATATTAACCAATTAAGCCTGTGAAATTATAAAATAAATGAAAAAAGGAAATATTATAGAAATATTAGCAGTAGTAAATGACATACAATTAGAAAGTGAAAGAATTGTTTAAGAAGTAATTAAGTTGGCAAGGATAAGTTTTATTAAGTGTTGAGGGATATGGTATTTTATGATAAAGAGGAACAGATCTTGCAAATCAATATGCCTTTATTCAAATGTAGGATGGAAAGGGATGAAAAAATAATGAAAAATAATAGTCATTATTTTTATACAGGTAAAAAAGGAATTTCTGTCCTTCATATGCAAATGAGGACAAAGAATCCTATTTCCTCAAAATAGACTGTTTCCTTGGGGATTATAGATAAAAACTTCATCTGTAAATAAGGATAACATGACAAAAACGATTTTGAAAACTAAATAAAATCTTATTATGAAATTCTATGCTTCCTAACCTTAAGAATAACATTTTATTCTCCGAGGAATTTCGTATCTATGTACAGTTTTGTACAAGTTTTGAATTTATATTGTTTTGAGGGATAATTTAAAATGAATAAAGAAGCGGTTTATTTGCTTCCATGAGAAATCAAGAAACTAAGTTGTAAACAAATAAGTTGTAAGCAAATATTATTTGGGCAGTTATGATGTGAGGGTAAATAGCTGAGTACAGTTTAAAACGAAAGCAAAAAAACTATAAACTTCTCGCTTGGCCTTATAACCGAAATAACTCAAGGAGATACTATTTTTTGTCGTTAATTCAATAAAACTTCTAAGCAGCCATTACGGCTAAGTTTTATAGCAATATTTGCAATTAAAGGATCAATTTTTCGTTAATTTAAATCGTAAATTTGAGGGCAGAAAAGTGATTGAAGTCTGTGGTGTGTTGATAGCGGTAAAATCCAAACAAAATGGGCTTTTCTGTTTTCAAAATTGTTGTTTTAAAAGGGTTTATTTACAGAATGGGAAGGGCAGCAAGGCAGGCTAGAGAGCCCGGCGATTCTCTGGATCAAGGAGAAACCAGCCACAACCAGCCACAGACAGACGATCGCAAATCTAACGGAAAATGTAGTGCTTATTTTTATACCATACCTTTTATCACTAACCAATATATCTCTTGTTCTTCCTCTTATATTTCTATCTTGTATCAATCCATGACCAACTACTTCACTTCAAAATTTCATCCAGTTCACAAACCAAAAATGGGCCTAACTTCCCGACCCTTTCCTACTGCGATGATTCACAGTCCAAGCGTGTTGATAGTGTGGGTTGCAATTATTTCCTGATGTTTTCAAGATTTAAAAACCAATGATGCGATAATAGAGATGTAATGCTTTAAAGACCAGAAATCAGAAAGCTTTACTCTTTTAGAAGCGTTCTTCGAACACAGTTGTTATCTTTTCGGTTTCACCTTCACTCCTCCCGACTGGCTTTCCGCTTACTTCCCTTCTCGAGTAAATAACTAACGACAGATGGCTCCAGTAAATAGTCAAATAAAATGTACGTATTTGAAAGTTTAATTCTCTTGTCAGCAAGGTTTACTCAAGTGAAAATCTCGAAGATCATCTTTTTTAATTCCCCATGCCTACTGCGAAAATCCATCAACACAAATTTGATGCGACAACGGTTGCTGAATAAATTAAAGCATGTCCCTATACGTCACTTCCCGCGTGTTCCCGCGCAAGAGGTCTGAATCAACAATCTCTCCCAATCAACCCCCCCCCTCAAATAAAAATTCCTCCATGCACAACCCTAAATATTTCATGAATCCAAAAGGGAGAAAGAAAGTAAATAAGCTAATGCATATATACCGTATCATACTCTTGAATTTCTTACACTTTCATGAGCATCTTAAGTAGGCACCATTACTCTAAAAAAGTGCCCCTTTCCCTTTTTGTTCCAAGGAGTTCTGATCCCTCATGGTTCATTAGAGAGAGAGAACTTAGTTTTCCGAAGAGGTGATGAACCCACAAGGGTGACAAAAAGTGAAGCCTTTGAAATGGGAAAACCATGAAATATCAAGAAAAGCTGTTTTCATTTGCCTGAGTTTTGAGCGGTATATTACTCAAACATCTTACTCAAATTCACGTTATCCTGGCACTTCACACATACCATCAGAAAGTATGGTTTTCCATTTTCTATTTTTGTTCCAATTTCCTGCTGCATTCTTGATTACAAATTTTGTTCACGCCAGTCGTGTGACCACAGCTCAGGTGTGAAAAATAGTATCGCCCTGAGGAAGGCACACCCTTAGAATCTGAACAACATTTCCGTAGTAAGTGGCCTGTGTTCAAGAGACGCTAAGTCAGTAGCCTGCGTGCAAACTTCACAAAGAGGGAATTGTAAAGTCTGCGAATTAGCGTCCGTTTTCGAGTTCTGTGATCTTGCGCAATAAATCTGCTCTTTGTCTGGGCATTGTTTCTCATCCAATCAGTGAGTGGTTTCAGATTTTAGTGACCCAATCAAAAGCAAGAACAAAGTTTAGTGAGATCATCCTTAGACAGCTTAAGATTAGAGTTACCTTCAAGAATATAAGTGACTGCGATATCTATAGACTCATGAAGAGGTATATTAGTAAAAGGCTTTCTACATCGAAAGAAACCATGAACTTATTAGCCGTGTCTAAAGTATTAAGCTCTTCTACAAAAGAAAATGTATCTGAAACGGTGTACTCATTAGGTAAAGAGGTTGCAAAAGACTACAAAGAAATTTAGCAAGCTCATAATTATAAGTTCTTACAGAGGATACTATGGGACGAAAAGGAGGAGCGCTGTTAGGGGCCTAGTTTATGCATCTTAGGAGACCATAAATCCTAGCTGGCTGTGAACCTGATGGATAAACCTTATCATATATTTCTGTTTCCAATTTACCTTTGTTTTTAAGATTCCTAAGAAAGCGTTGCAATTGGCCTTCTCTAGTGATAGTAGGGTCGACATCAAGTTTCTTAAATTTACTAGCATTGTTTATAATTTGAAAAATACCGTTATCATAATCGTTCCTGTTTAACACCACTGATAGAGACCGTTGGATCGAAAAGGTAAAGGGTGTTCTTTCCTCTGTTGAGTTTTTCATCATCAAAAGAGTAATAGATCATAACGTTAACCGAGAAGTATCGAAAGTTATCAAAACACATGAAAAGAAACTTAGAAATCTAACCAGGAATAAGATTCTACCTTTCACACCTAACGAAACCATTTCGAATATTTCAACCTACAAACTCACTGATGAAGAAAAAGAAGCTCTGAAACTTGGTTTGACACACTCAATCGTCCCTCCTAGCATAAATAAAACTGACATTTTTGCATGTTTCGAAAATGTTCACCGGACAATGCGTAGTCATCTTATTGATAAGGAACGAGAAGGAAGATTGAAAGCTGACCTATCCCATCTGGCTCATCTTTATGTTGCATCATATCGTCCCACTGTTACCGATCTGAAGAAACACAAAGTGCTGAAGAACCTCAGAAGAAATAAGGACATTGTCATTCTCAAACCAGATAAAGGAAATGGTGTAGTGGTGTTAAACAGGAACGATTATGATAACGGTATTTTTCAAATTATAAACAATGCTAGTAAATTTAAGAAACTTGATGTCGACCCTACTATCACTAGAGAAGGCCAATTGCAACGCTTTCTTAGGAATCTTAAAACAAAGGTAAATTGGAAACAGAAATATATGATAAGGTTTATCCATCAGGTTCACAGCCAGCTAGGATTTATGGTCTCCCTAAGATGCATAAAACTAGGCCCCCCTAACAGCGCTCCTCCTTTTCGTCCCATAGTATCCTCTGTAAGAACTTATAATTATGAGCTTGCTAAATTTCTTTGTAGTCTTTTGCAACCTCTTTTACCTAATGAGTACACCGTTTCAGATACATTTTCTTTTGTAGAAGAGCTTAATACTTTAGACACGGCTAATAAGTTCATGGTTTCTTTCGATGTAGAAAGCCTTTTTACTAATATACCTCTTCATGAGTCTATAGATATCGCAGTCACTTATATTCTTGAAGGTAACTCTAATCTTAAGCTGTCTAAGGATGATCTCACTAAACTTTTCTCATTTGCCACAGCACAAACGCATTTTTTATTTAAGGGAGTCTTTTATGACCAGGTAGATGGGGTATCCATGGGCTCGCCCCTTGCCCCTGTTCTAGCTAATCTTTTCATGGGGCACCAAGAAAAGGCTTGGCTTGACAGGTACGAGGGCCCTCCTGTGCTTTATTATCGTAGATACGTGGATGATACTTTTTGTCTATTTAATTCAGAACAGGATGCTTCTCTGTTTTTCAATTATATTAACAACCAGCACCCCAACATAAGATTTACAATAGAGAAAGAAGTGAATAATAAGTTAGCTTTCCTTGATGTTTTAATCGACAACAAGGATTCCGGGGATTCCTCCACTCCCGTAACATCTATTTACCGTAAGAAAACCTACACGGGCTTGTTAACTAACTATTTTGGTTTCACTTCTTTCTCCTACAAATTGGGTCTTATTCGCACCTTGGTGGACAGAACGTATAAGATAAATAATACTTGGTTAGGCTTCGATGAGGATTTAAAGAAACTTAAATCTATTTTACAAAAGAATCTTTTCCCTACTAGATTAATTGATAAAGTCGTTAACAAGTATTTGGATAAAGTTCAAGTCTCCGAGCAAACGGCTACGCCTCCTCAAAATTCTGAAGGAACCACTCTTTATTTCAAGTTACCGTATTTGACTTTGTCTAGCTTTGCTAAGCGTAAAATTCGTAAATTACTCAGAGATTATTGTAAGAACTTGGATATAAGGCTAGTTTTTCTTCTTATAAGGTTAGGAACTTGTTTACAGTGAAGGATCCTATTCCTAAATCGCTCCGTTCTCGTGTTGTTTACAAATTTTCTTGTGCGGGATGTAATTCCGTTTACGTTGGTGAAACCAATCGTCATTTCTCCACACGAGTTCGTGAACATTTATCTAGGGATAAGAATTCTCACGTATACAAGCATCTGCAGGGTTCTGAATCTTGTCGTAGTCTCTCAAACGAGAACTGCTTCAGTATTCTGGATTCTGCAGAAACGTTTTACCAACTAAAGATCAAAGAAGCTCTCCATATTCTCTGGGAAAAGCCGGATTTAAATAAACAATTGTTTCATGTCAATTTAGGTTTGAACTTTTAATTTTCCTCCCTGTGTTGTTTTCGTGTTGTTCGTCATGTGCCTTGTACAAATAATGTGTCTTTTACTATTGGTTAGTTTGTCATTAGCTACTATTGTATTTTTAAACTTTCAAATTTCAAATTTTAAGTTACCTTTTGTATTTTCAAATATTGTAACGGTTTTTGTAAATTTGCCAATTAATTTTGTTATAAATAATCACACCGTGTAAACGTTAATTTAACTGAAGATGGATGATGAATCCGAAACATGTCTTTCAAGCTAAAATCTGTTGTCGTTTTTTGAAACTTATCTCAAGTCCTCGCGAAGCCCAATAACTGTGTCAGTGCTGAGTATTTTAACTTAATTTTGTTGACTTTGGCCACTAAGTCAGAGTCAGGGGGCTCTCTAAAAATTCTTACACCCGTCTGGTGATGCTGATTGTGAAATCATCTTCAATTGATCAAGCGACCACCTCATCGATTGTTATACAGTAAGGGTACAAGGGTAAAGATATGCAGGATCAAGCTGCTCTCTACAAACCTACAGTATCAGAAGTACCTGTAGAACCCTCTACGTTCTTTGAGACCTTCTACCCCCCTTTCGGGGTCAAAAATTCTCCCATCATAATTCGCATCATATAATCAGAATCACTAAGAAGAAATCATTTCATTATTTGTGCCCAAATATGGTTGCTTTGAAAGATTTTTCACAGTTGTAAGGGCTACAGCCCCCAACCCCCTGCCTCTTACATTTATGGGTGTGATGAACTACCTACATGGGTTTTCTTCAGAGTTTGTTGCGCCTTCATTCAGCTGCATGTACGTACATGGGGTACTGGTAAAACATGTTGAATCTTGAATGAATCCTAGTGGGTCTATATTTATTATTTATTTCAACGTTTTCTGTTTGTGCGTAGCCATGCTGTTATGGTGTTTTTGTTTGTTTGTGGTGTGAAAGTATGAAAATGTAAATAATTGATTTCTCGACCATTACTTGGGGATCTAACTCATAAATATAAATAGTCAAACAAGGATAGACTATATTGACACCTGTAAAGGATGCCGGGAAATTTTAACAATCTTTTGACGCATGTGCTACTTCCTTGAGAGGCAGCTTGCGTACGCTTTGAATTACGCAAGCGAATTGAGATTTCCGCGTTCTGTTTTTGTGAATGAACAGGGAGAAACACCCCTAAAGATACCAAAAACGTACAGGAAACAACATGATGCGTATGCTGTATGAGTGATGCTGATGCAGAATGCGGACGTTGTGATTCATTTCGCTGATCCAACAAAATGTTCCATTATGTTAAGTTACAGTAAGCCACGTGTGGATGTGTGGAGTTGGAGATACATAACTAAAGTAACTTTAAAGGAGTTCGAAAATTTTTCAAAAATTCAAGAACGACATAGAAACAGCCTTTGTTCGAAATATTGTACCTTGCCCCCCCATGAAAAGTCCTAACTATAGTAACTACGCAGCCACTTTATAGGAAGCAGAAGCTCAAGCGAACTTTGAAAGAAATTAAAGAGATGGTAATCCACGATCTGTTAGCCTCTTTTTTCATATAGTTCTTTCTGTCGACAATATGGCTTTCCATTCAAAGTACTGTATCATTTGTAACAAATTCAATGTATTAAACAAAAACTATTTTCTTATGATTATATCATCGCACACACCTGAGTGTTTTAGTGATTTCTCATGGAGATAAACTCTGAGTTGTTATCTTATGAAACCACTGCGCAATGGAAAATCAAACGTTGAATTTAAAGTAAAAATACGTAAGTTAGATTCATATTCAAGTAAAAGATGATTAGAAGATGTGGTCATGATAACATTATTCGATACGCATCGTCCTGTAAATCCACAATCTGATTACTTATGTAATCTCAAAAAAGTTGGGTTAAGTAGTTGGTAGATCTATAATAGCAGTCTGGGAAAAAACTGGACATGCCCCACAGGTCTAATTCGTAGTCTTATGGGGGCTTAAAAACGTCCACTTGGAAATAGGAGGCCCATAGGAGGGTTCGTCTCGAACAAAAAGCACCCCAAGCATTGCATAGCTTGTAAGTTATTCAGTTAGTTGGTTAACTAGCTACTCTAGCGTTTATGCCGATAATGATAAGAACGACCTACCTGTTTTCTAATTAGAATAACAACAAGAACACTTGATCAAAACTCCTCTCTTGTTGGTAGAAATAAAAGTACCAAGGAAAACTACCACTTCACCAGGTCTGTTACAAATCGTTCTTTCCGTGTGTTTTACAAGCAAATAATGCGGATATGGTTATAGAGTTCTGAACAGCCCTTTTATGGGTCGATAAGCTGCGGTACCACAAATTAAGCAGAAAGGCAATCAACAGTTAAACTGCTTTTGTTTATGCTAATTAAAAGACAGTAAGCATGGAGTCACATGTAGTTCCTTGTTCGAAATTATTGACGTCAGTTAATTGAAATGGATTCATTGCGCATGTGCGTCTGGTCAGAGGAGTCTCCTGACGGGTACCAAACAAGGAAATTGCTTTCTAGCATCAAATAAAGCCCAGGAGACAAGTTCAGCGTTGATTGTTTACAACCGTCTCATATCATTGGATCATCATTTCATTGAGGATTCATTTCCTTATTTTTATGGTAGACACTTGCGCAAGCGCTACCTTATAGAAATAAAAAACTTGTGGGAAATAAATGGTTGCACAAGATTATTACCAAGTGAACTGAAATGGTATAAGCAATCAAATGTTGAGCTGTACTTGATTTCATTTTCTTTGCTTATAAAAGCAGTTTTTGAGTAGCACGAAATCTCAAAACTGCGATAAACAGTGGAAACATTTTCGGGCATACTTAAAAGCCCTTTGCATCTGACACTCCTTAGAGTAAGAACTGTGTATCGCAACTTTGAAAGCAGTTTCCAATAACTAGTTTTGGGGCACGCAGCAGCAAGCCTTGCCCAACCTCTATAGGCCTATTTGAATGCAACACGACGCCCCATTTCTGCTTTTCAAAAACTGTCCCTTTTCAGTTTTTTACTTGGTCTAAATTGTCAAGTAAATTATTTCGATCCCAGCTGTAGTGTGTTAAAGCTGAACACAACAGAAATGATCCGTCCGAGACTAAATAATGCTGCAGTACATACAACAAACGGCTAGCCTCACCCACATTCCTAAGTCATAGTGGAAGTGGAGCACAGAGATAGTAATAAAGACTTTATTAAAAGACTTTATTAAAGTCTTTATTACTATCTCTATGAAGTGGAAACAGAGCAAACAGCAAATTGCAACCAACTAAGAAGAACAAAAATTTAATTTCGTTTTAATTCCAGCGTTTTACTTCAACAGTGATAATGCTTATTTTAATGTTTTCCAATGCATACATTACTAAGAAAGAAAAAATACAATTAGTTAAGTGTTGGGTTATATGAAGAATTTTAATGAAATGAAGAGAGGCAGATAAGGAATTAGCAAGGTGCTATGCTATGAACCTATATTTATTACATAAAAGCTAAGTTGCAGATATGAATACAAGAGGAATTTGGGCTCATGTGGCGTGAGCTTAGGCCTTGCTGACGTGACCTTAGGTACCTTAGCCCCGACTTAGGCCAGGTACAAAACTTACATAAGCAATTACAGATAAATAGGAATCGTAACGAAAGGCAGACCCTGAACATTTCTGATAGCTAATTGCTAACACACAAAACCATGAATTCAATTTTGCATAACACACAACAGCACAACAGACAGAATATAATTGGATGCTATGGAATGAATGCATGCATTCTAAATGCACCCCAAACGCTTATGCAGCATAATCTCAAACGGAAGCTACCATTTAGCCTACAAACACTCTACTTAGGGGAGGGCTATGTATAAGGGCACAAATGCAGATTATTAACGATGCAGTTTGGGCAAGCGACTTGCTTAATAAGATACAATTATTGCTGGAAGCTATTACCGAATGACGACTGAAATTAAGAGTAAAATCATAGAAAAGTAAGAGTAAGAGACCCGCATTGCACCAGATGATGCAATATTTCTTTGTGTTTTCGTATACGTATAAATGTGAGTGCTTTGTAAATTTTAGTTAGTGTGTCCTGTCGTTAGTCTTGCCGTAACACTGAAGTCTTGCCGTTATATGCCGTTAAAGTTTGTCGTTTTATTAGCCGTTTATTCAGTCGTTATATTAGCCGAATTAGCCGTGAAGCCGCGAGTGTCCGAAGTTTGACGAAGATTTATGAAGAATTGGCCGAGCCGTGTTTATTGTCGAGATTGTTGTTATAATAGAGCCGAACTGCTCCGTAGAAGCCGAACTGCTTCTTGAACTGTAATTGGTATCCTGTGTCTTAATTTTTGTAATTTATATTTGTGTTATTTTGTGCAATTTCTGGTTTCCTCATTCGTCGTCTTTACTCACGCAACTATTTATACCACTGCAGTCAATCGTGTGGTATAACATTGGTGCCCCGTGTGAGGAAAAGTGAGGAAAGCAGAGGAACAGTAAAACTGAGAAAATCTGATAACATTGCGGATAAAAACTGGAAACTTTTCTCTATTCAAAGTAGCTATCGTGTCGCCTGCTCATAAGATCTTGAGAAAATATGGAAAAATTGTGTAATTCTGGTCTAAAGTTTCTTCGAACAACATGCGGTCTTCCGATCTGCAATTATTGCAAGCGAGTTGGCCATGTCCTGAAGTACTGCAGGAAACGCAGGAAAAACACACCCTTTGTGATGACTTCAGAGAAAGAGGTAAAATCAACATCAACAGATCCTTCGAATACAATTGCCGTATTAGAACCTTTAACAGACAAGAATGCACAGGAATCACCAGAGCCGTTTACAATTGTGTGTAAATTGATTAAAAAACTCGAATTGCTGCTGAAAGAACTACTTGAATCGATAGACAATAATTTGAACACCTTGATTACATCAGACGATTTATTCCTCTTTGAGAGACCAATTTGTAATGTCGCGAGATCAATGACAAAAGTTTGTAATTTCATAATACGTCCAACATTATCCAACACAAAGGAAGAGATCAAGAATCCAAGAGACAATGGTTCGAGTAATTTTCAGTTTCAAGAAAATGCAAGCCAGGAGGCTTGTTTACAAAGGGGAGTTATGTTGTGAGACAGGAAGTTCCCCAGCAGTATTTCTTAAATCGTCAATTACGTAATGGATTCTTCCAGTAAATTACGTCATTTGTTATTCTTAACTCAGTTTCTGTTGATGGTGCAATACCCCGCATTGCACCAGATGATGCAATATTTCTTTGTGTTTTCGTATACGTATAAATGTGAGTGCTTTGTAAATTTTAGTTAGTGTGTCCTGTCGTTAGTCTTGCCGTAACACTGAAGTCTTGCCGTTATATGCCGTTAAAGTTTGTCGTTTTATTAGCCGTTTATTCAGTCGTTATATTAGCCGAATTAGCCGTGAAGCCGCGAGTGTCCGAAGTTTGACGAAGATTTATGAAGAATTGGCCGAGCCGTGTTTATTGTCGAGATTGTTGTTATAAGAGTATATGTAACTATTAAAAAAACTATACTAGCGTGGCTAGAGAAAAGAACTTAATTTAAAGCAAAATATAGGGTGGCTGTGTAAAAGCTTAAAGAATGAAAATCTACCTTGATAATTAAACAAGCTTCGTTATGATTTGAATATATATATGGTTAGACCCTGACCAAACGATCAAACATTCAACATTGTTTGTCAAACATTCTTTCTTGTTACAAGGACAAACTATTTTCAGAAGCATTATCCTTATGACAGCAAGAGAATCGCAGAAAAAACAGTGAATACAACAAAAACATACCGCTGCTCTGCTTGTCAAGCAATGTTTTCTGACGTCACCAAATGGTAAAACATTGCTTGTAAAACAAACATCGAATGTTTGATCAACAGTGTTTGACCGTTTGGCCATTCGGCAAAATATTCCTCGTCAAACATTCAATTTTTGTGACCTGCAGAAAATCTTTTCGAAAACATTGCTCTGCTTGTCAAACAATGTTTTGTGACGTCACCAAACGATCAAACATTACTTGTAAAGCAAACATAAAGTGTTTTATCAACAATGTTTGATCATTTGACCACTCGGAAAACATTTCTCGCCCAACATTCTGCTTTGGATGGAATGTCTCATGCTCTACTTGTCAAGCAATGTTTTGTGACGTGGTTGATGGAAAATGTTTGATCGTTTGAGCAGGGCCTTAGAATTAGAATTAAATAATGAAAAAATAAATAATTAAATTTATGATTCACCTTTGCAAGTCAAAGAGTCGTCTTACACTGCTAGATTGTTTTCTTGGAGTTTGACTCAAGTTTTTTGGTGTCATTTCTTCCTTAGCTTTCTCCATTTTCAAGCCACATTTAACTTCATGGATTTTCACTGATGCACTGCCATAATAATTATTACAAAAATGACATCGCACATAGTTATTCCCGGTTGGTGTTCGCTTCTTGTCCGAGCTTGAAACTCTTAGGCCGTTCTTCTGGTCGGAGGTTCTCTCAGGTCCTTGCTGTTTCGATGTTTTCCTTATCGGCGTGTGGTCTGAAGGTTGCTTACTATTAGTTGTGTGATTATTTAAATTGATTTCTGAATGGTACATTCGTTTCTGGTCTTTTCTTCTTGGCAGACGAGCCTTCTCGTTATGATTATTATTATTAGCAATTTCCAGCTGTTTTGCCTTCTCGCATTGCCGCACGTGAATCGGCAGAGACTTACTGCCAAACAACTTCCCACAAATATGGCACTGAAAAAACCTTGATTTATGAAGAACACCAGATGACGTCACATCAGATGGACTAATCATATTCAGCGCATCTGAAGACACGGTATGTGATTGGCTAAGATTCTGACCATTCAACCAATCATCGTCGCCATTCTGAAACCTCAGCTCGTTGACAGACACACATCGTCCATTTTGAATCGGTTTGGTTTTTGGTTTGTTTTCTTTTTCATTCCCAAGTAAATCCTTCTCATTTCTTAGCCGGCATTTCTTCTCATGAATCGAAACGGAATGAACACTGAATTTATTCCAGCAATATTTACATTCCGTAAATCTCGGCGTTCCGGGTTTTCTACTTGCTTTATCATCTGATACTGACGTCAACGTATCCAAGGATTCCGCATTTTTCATTTCGTTCATTCCACCAACACCATCTGTATCGTCAAAAATATGAATTTCGTTTCTTGCGGAATAAGATGAACTTAGATTTTGCGTTGACAGCGAGGCATATGCAGACATGGGCCTAGGCTTTTTCTTCGCTGAAGTCGATCGCTTTACTTTTCTATCACTAGACCTTGCCTTATCATTTGCAGTCTCTCCATCCCTCAATCTTGCATTCCAGGCTTGTTTTGGCTCTCGATGAGAAACATTCGCTACAGACTGGGCCTTCTTCATGCCAACAGAATTATAAGAACCTCTTGGAGACTCGTAATTTTCACGTGCCGTGCTGATGTTTCCTAACGAGGACCCTTTCTTCAGGCTGTCATTATTTGTAACTCCAGATTCCCATTTACGTTTGCACTGTTTTTCATGCAGACTGATGAAATGAGTTGGGAAATCATTTCCACAGATATAGCAACGCACTGTTTTACGAGCAGCCGAACCTTCGCTTGACCCTGTTGGAGATAATATATCGTCAAAAAATCCCACGCATGCGGAGTTACATTATCATTAACGTCTCTCTCTTTAGTCACTGTTGTTGTTGTTGTTGCTACTATATTTTGAGAAGGCTGTTATTCCTAGCTTTCTTAGCTAATCTAGGCCTACTATGCATGCCGCATCCAGGCATGGGACCCCTAGTTTAACGTCCCTTCTGAAGGACGGCAGAGTGACCTCGCACGACCAAGCTTAACTTCAGTTGTCTAACGAGAACTGACTGAAAAGCTTGGCCACCCACTCCACGAAGTCCCGTATCCCGGCTTGTATAACCCGTTTTTTTCTTGAAAATAGTTATTCCCCATCTGGGTATAAATTCTGCCTGTGACGAGTGTCAGACGAAAAAAGCTTTAAGTATGTCCAGAGATGTTTCAGCTGTTCCTCACAATTCGGAAACTCTGTACCACTTAAAAACTATCTAAAAAAGCCTCGAAAGTTCCCGAAAGTTCCGCATTATTTGAGAATTTTCAGCCTTGAGTTCCTTACAAAGTAACTCCTTATAGAAAAAAAACGTTGAAGAAGAAAAAAAATGGCAGCCGGCATAAAAACAAACCTGTAGATGTAGCTGATTTGACGGATTCTTCTTCTTCAACTTCTAATAAATTATCGACTTCTTTTGTTATTGTCGTGAGGTTATCTTGAAGATTTTCTAGGCATTCTCTTTCGTGCTGCGGCAAACTTCGTGCATCGAATGATGCCGAACAAATGAAGCATTTTGACTCAATCAGGGATACAGACGCCATCATTAAATCTGCAAGACGAAAAGAATTAATAAAAGTCAGAGTTTTAAGTTATAAATCCTGATTAAATGTAACAATTGATATTATGATTTATACAAATGCTTAAGATTGAACATATTTCAATTGACCTGAAAGTAGGGAGGGACTGCAGTAGGGCCCAAACAGGCTTAAGGGCTCAGGGGCGGCTCCGGGCACAAAAGCCGCATTTGGATGAGCTCTTATTCCATACTCTTGTTCCAACTAAGTCTCAGATATGCTCCTTGCTAAAGTATCAAGTTTTATCTCGCTGAGTGGTATAAATTTATTAGGCCCGTGAGAAAATGTCCAGCTATTGTAGCGCTCTAGGCTCAACTGTATAAGCCCCTGCGGGCAGCCAGCCACCGTGTGAAAGGGCACATTGCTATTCTGTATCTTTGGTCTTATAAACAGAATGTGTATATTTTTTATGGATATAAATTGATTTTTGTGGTGATATGAAATGATACTAACAAAAATCTAACACATAAAGAGAAAAACCATCTCAAAAAGTATTTACTGTAACGAAGACAAAACAGAGTTAACTTTCATTTTGTAGTTAATGGAAATACAATGATAAGCTATACGATAAAATCAAAGAAAGAGTTAAAATTAAACGATAAGCATGAGAACAAACTTTTAATCTTCTATGATATTTGAAGGGCAAATGTATTATAGCCCTTTGGACACACGTTGAAGAGCGCTCACGTTTCTAAAAACGGTCTGACAACTAGTAGCCAACTAGTTCCTTTTGACGGGCTAACGGCATCTTTTGGCTACACAGTTCCAGAAATTTGGGCATGTTCTACTTCTGCGATTAGCAGAAAACCGATTCCCTTCAGTCGTATACTTATTTTTTAATAAGCAACTGGTCAATCAGCAACTAGGGTTGAAATTTTGCTGAACGTTTTGGTTAAGATGCTTTTCTTCCTTATAAAGTACATCGTTGCAAACTTGTTAATTACATTGAAAAGCAAGAAAAGAGCAAAAAAAGTTTTTAGGGGGTTCCAGTCATTCTGCTAGGGCCTAAGTTGCTTAAAATACCAGATATTTGAAGCAACTTTGAGGGTAGGGCCAAATGTCCAGTTGCTTATTAAAAAAAAGTGTAGTCGACGTATATTGACAGTAGTCGACCACCTGGGCACTTTTGCAACCATGATCAACTTCGTCCTGTAAGCTATGACTAGTTATTGACATCTCGACATAAGTTAGCAGTTAACTAGTTCGCTTTAGTTCTATCGTATCGTAGGTCGACATGAGCCTGGCTTAAGAAGTCTCGCTTGGTTTCGTCATAATGTCATACCCCTTAAGCAATCCTACTGTATGTAAAGTCGGGACTGAAGCGTATGGGTGTGGTCGAATGCCACTCGGATTCTCTGGGATGTTCATGGCGGTAGTCAAAAAGCCTTCTAAAACTATCTATCTAATCTATTTCGAGGCCTTTTGGAGCTCAACTTGCATTGCGCATGTTCTTGGACCAACAAATGCTGGATTTTTCTCAAAGGATGTGCATAGAAGTAAGGTGCAATTCAATCCTTTTTAACCCTTTGCAGAAATGCCATTGATTTCATGAAAATCCATTAGAAATCGTTTTGTTAAGTCTCCAAGCCCTTTTTGAACCGGGACATGTCCCTCGCGTGAGATAAGAACATAGCAATCTGTCATATTTTCCAGAAAGATTGCCCAAAGATTGCCTAGACCTGAAGAAAAAGAGGAGACGTCATGAAAGTGTCTCCCCTGCGTACCCAATTCAAAAGCTGGATGCCAGAGGGATAGGGGCGTTCAACTGAAAATAATAATCTACGGGGTCTATTGGCACAAGTTGTCAAAGAATTCACTAGTTCAGAACACTGAATCAGACCCTACGCCACATATAAACACGCATGCGTATTGATGATTATATTGTTATCAAATGTCGAGTTGTCACTTCCAAGTAGGACAAGCCATTAGGTACAGCGCGTCTCCCAAAATGAAAACAATAAAAAATTTCATGTAAAAATAACACGAACATGCGCAGAAGTGTAAATGAAGACTGACTTTTTAATTGAAAATCAATCATTGTATCTGATTTTGAGGGGAGCAACAAACTTTGAGAATGAGACCAAGCAAAACAAGGCAGTGGAAAGGAACCTTTGCTGAAAAGCAAAAACATGGCTCAGTGCTGGAGATGAATGCTCCCCACTTGCATCCACAATGCCGAGACAATGTGGCTGAGGCGTCGCATCTTACAGTGGTTCCCGTTACAGGAAATCGCTATTCCCCCGTGTTTCGGCCAGCCAAGGGGGTGGGACTATCCGGCCCCCAGACCATGTGCTTACGCTTGGATATCCCGCCAGCTTCCGACTCACACACTGAACAATTATGAAACTACCCTTCTTCATACTAATAGAATTTCTTCCGAACAACAAGATGATGATGGTAAAAACTCATGCGCATGCGCAATGTTTCTTGACTCTTCGGATTTCATTACTTCTGTTCAAATTCTAAGGTAAAATTGACAATTAATACTTACCACGAGAGATACTTACAAGATAAAATTGATGAATATCTGCAAATGTTTTCAGGAAGTGGGCGTCAGTGCATCAACCCTTAAACAAGGGCCTGAATTTCAAACTACCACTATACATCGGTGATTGGATCAAGTCTACATTTAAACTTCTGCGCATAATCGTGCTATTTTTAGTAGGGTGCTTCTTCAGACAAGACAACCCCTTTCTTGCCCTTACATGGATGGCATTATGAACAACCTGTGTAAAGCTGCTCTCCATCTATGTTTTCGGCTTTTCCTATTTTTTCACAGAAATCCTTTGGGAATCTTTTTGTTTTAACAGAAATCTCGCAGAGTGAAATGCCCCTAGCGTAGGTCCAGTACAGTATGCTGCCTTAGGTAAAAGCCAAGGTGTCGGGTTTTTAGTAATTTTTCTGTGAAGTCAAAGACTTTATTCCTAAGAAAATTTTCTTTCGTGGCTCTAAGCTTTTCCTCTGATAAAATTTTGATTTCATTAAGTTTTTTATCGATATGTTTAGAAGTCAACATTCAAAAAATCAAAGGCCTAAAAAATAATGCGTGATGGTCAGAAACGATCTGTAAACAGTGAAGGATTACAGATGAAAAACGATACGAAAATTTGAGAAGGAAAAAGTAAATTAGGAACAAGGTAACGTAATGTGATATCAACAAAAAATTATATGCTTACCTATCGAACAATACTCAGGTTGTGGATTGTTATTCGCGGAGCAGAAGTGCAATAAAACGCCGAAGGGATGTTGATCCTTGATCGCATAGGCCTAAATAAATTCTGATCGCATTTAGATCGAGAATTTGAAAGGTTTTTCACACTTGATTGTTCTTCGATTAGCTTTATTTATATCTGTACAATATTACCTTCAGATTATCCTCTAAGGCCTCGTTGAAGATTGACTTTACAATAGCAGAGAATTGAAATAAACTTTAAATTTTATGCTTTCCATCCTCGATCTCGATCGTCATGCTCAATGGCTTCCATTCCATGTCCACCCCCTTCAGAAATTTTTATTGGGTCTTTCGATTCACTATGGTGAACAATTAGCCAGCAACCAGTTCAGTTCTATGGAAACCTGTTTTTCAAATTTTTTTATTGTTCATCAGAATTTTATTATTTCAATGATTACGACAAATATAAAACTTTAAATGTCATACAGAAAAATCTTTACAATAGTCATTTCCCGTCATTTTTCTAGGTGAAATTTCTCGATGAGGAAGGGCTCTCTACCTGGTTAGCTAGGTAGGGTAAGGGGGCTCAAAAAGCCCCCCCCCCAGGGTCTTCTATCGAGCGTGCAGGATGTAAATTAATCTTCGTAGGAAAAGTGCAGACCACAATCCTGCTTCGAGACAATTTGACCTCTTTTTTCATCACATGCATAAATGCAGGAAGTCATGGGTGAGGGTGATCATTTTCATTTTCATCCTCATCTCACGTTTCCAGCCAGTTCCTACGGGCATCTTGCTTCTCGAAAAAGCGTACGAGATATTCCTATTCCCGAAACAAAAGGAGAATTCTAACAAGTTTCCTACGAAAACTATAGAGATTCTAGCTCATGGTGTACGAGACCCGAGTGAGGAGTACCCCTCGGCCAATTGCAGCCAAGCCCTCCCCCCTTCAGAGTTTGGGTTGGATATCTTGATGTATCCAAATTGACGTATTAAAATAATAAAATACTTTGGCAAAATGCCACGTTGAGTGAGTAAATTGCATGCAATTACTGCCAATTAATATCAAAAGGCTTTTGAAAAATAAAAATAATTTGCGTAGAAAGGAAGACTTCTCTTTCTCGCGTTATACCCAAAGGGGGTTGTGTCAAAATGAGAAATACATCTGAACAAAGTAAGAAAAAACTTGGGGCTGGCCTTTTCTTAGCCCAAAGAAATAAATTACAGCTTAAAATGAAAGTAAGACAGTAGTTTGACTGAATGTGCAACAAGCAAGCGAACAAAACGTAGATGAGGTTGCTGCATTTGTTACAGAAACCTAGAAAAACTCCAGAATTCACTGAAAAATATTTCTATCTAAGTAAGTGAGGAGTTAAGAACAGATTAAGAACATTTCAGGCTGAAAGAAGACAAAAACTTAAGAACAGCCAGCCTCGATTAAAATTTTTTGGTTCTTAAAAAAAGAGTGTGCATTCTTTGCAATTTTATGCGAGTACATACATATGATGAGCTATTTTATTTATGATTATATTTTCAATTTAATTTCGTAAAGTCTTCTTCGTGGATGTGAAAGGAGGAAAAGGATAAGCTCCAAGCACAGCTTGCTAACATCATGTTGTTGCCTCTATCCATGAAAACATGCGATGCAAGCCCCCTGAATGACAAATCGATTGTTCCCATTATTTCCTTGGAGAAGAAGAGGAATGTTTAACATTCCACGAATCGATCAAGATGTAATTTCATGCTGCTCAAATTCCGATTTGATCGCTCGATTGACTTTTCGGCTCGCCTTTCTAATTTTGTGTCGTGCATTGTTGTTCTCATTTGATGTTTTGCACACCTTGTCTCGTCATCAACATGCATGCATCGATTTGAAACAATCGATCACTGCATTCTCAACTGCTCATACCGTAAATTCAAAAATGCAGGCAGCAAAACCAACTTCAATGGATGTCAAATATGAAATTCGTCCTGAGGTAAGATTTTTTGGCGATTTTTCCAGGATTTTGGTGAATTAATCGATGAAGGAGGTGGAACGAAGGACGAAAGAAAGTCTAAGTCTAGCTTATAAATCGTACCATCTTCTATCGATCCAGCTTTGCCAACAGGCAAAAACATTTAAAGATTGCAATCACAACCAATCTCAGAAATGCGAATAAAATTAAACTTCATGAATTATTAATTCAGAAATAATAAAGTTGATAATAAATAGGTTATCCAGGCAGTTCAAATAGCTCATGTGTCTACTGTCATCTTGGCCTACTATTTACAGGCATAACATTCATCACACCAAACCTATCCGACTTTTATACCTGGAATCTCGAAAGCGTTGTACGAATATTTCACGAACGTTAATTATAACCTTTAAAGATTCAATCAATGGAACTTGAGATGAGAGAGGAAATTTTGAACTTTTTTCGAATTTTTCATTTTTGTTACTAAAATATTCAGGCATTTTAAAATGCCACTTTTTGGAAGTTAGAAGGAACCTATCACTGACTGGCAAACTCTCCACGAATTCCACATCATAGAAATTGACACGGCAGTTATGTTTAACATCACATGTAAATTATAAAAAATCACTAGAAATCCTTTTGTTTCAGTGCATCTTTTCGCGCTGTTTTAAGGATAAACAGCCCCCTAACTCGGCCCCCAAAATCGGTTTTGGCGAGAACGTAAGGATAAGAGTGGTTTCTGGTTTGCTAACGAATTAACGATTTGCCTTTTTTATTTTTTCAGTTTGTAACTCTAAAATTTAAAAGTTTCAGTTTCATGAGAATTCGCTATCAAACCAAACCTGGGGGCATAAGGTGTAAATGAAGGCTTAAAAGGTCTTTATAGGGCAGGCATACCCTGGGGTGCGTGTGGTGTACCTACGGAGAAAGCTTTGCGCGTCAAGAAACCAAATGAAATATTGATAAGGTTGAAGGAATAAAATAGGAAGTTTCAAGTCGTCTGCCCTTCTGATAAGAGCTTTGTTTTCTTCGGGCGTAGTTTTGTGGCAAACAAATAAAGGCCCATTGATATGGTTTTTTACGGTGCATTACGTAGATATTGGAGAATTGAATGGGTTTTCCTTCTGGTGAAATATAAGACGGTTGGGTTGTAAAAAACAATGAACAATAAGAATTAAATACGACCTAGCCCGTTTGATATTGCATTGTTCTTGAAATCCTCTTGTCCTACGGCAACCCACGATTGATAGTCATCTGTAACATCTCATAAATTAACACGGGGGTAGATCACACGTTTCGGAAAACTTGTTTCGGTCGTATATAACGAGGGTTGTGGTGTCGAAAATAACTGAAGATGATTCGACGACTAAATCTGCGATGATGTTGATTTACGATAACGATGATGATGCTGATGATGATCATGATGAGCATGATGATGATCATGATGATGATGTCGGTGATGATGATCATGATGATGATGATGATGATGATGATGACGATGATGATGACAAAGATGATGATGCCGATGCAATGATTAAGATGATGGTAATGATGATGATGTTGATTGCTATTTTGATGACGACTTTTTGGTTAGAAAAGAATTGCAGCGATTTGATAATGATAGTTGTTATGAAAAAAGCTATAAGCTTATTAGTCCAGTCGGAGAGTGAGCCAGGTATCACCTGGCGAGGGAATTTAGGGGACATAATTTTTCTTGATCAGTTTTTCACGCTGATTACGAATATGGATGTTATTCATGCGAACGAGGCTGCTTTTTCAAGATATTTCATGAATTAACCTCGTTTTGGCCTGCTCCTGCCGCGAAAACATTTTGGAAGCTTTAGACATGCAAATGATACTTTCTAGACTAGATTTCATGCTTATTATGACTATGGATGTTGTTCGATCAAAAGACTAACCCCTATCAAAATACTAAATGAAATGAAACTGCGTAAATAACAAGAAAAATCCGGTGAGAAATTCGAGAAAGTCTCACAAACTAAAATGAAACCGAATAGATAGTTTTATGTTACAAGATTCATCATCATTCAATGTAGACAGGGAAATTACTACAACCATCTAGCAAACTGCCTAACCCTAAATTTTATTTCGGATTCGGGTTCTCCATGTTGAAGAGTATCTAAAACTGCCAGGGGCCATTTTGGGCGTGGCCTGGTTTTCACGTGATTCATGACCACACCCACCCATGGTCTGAAAAAATTTTTTTTTGGAATTTTTGGAAAATTTTTTCACCAATGTGTAGTGTATCACAAGGCAAGAAATAAATTATAAAACACTTACTACTTTTCTCTTACCATTCGGGAGGCACAGCGTCTCAAAGTTTGTGTTGTTGTTGTTGTTAAAAACATAAAGATGTCAATATTGCGCGTATCGTTTTCGAGTTGCAATAAGGATTAAAGATACCGATCTATTGACCATTCAATGTCATTTTCTAGCTTTACTGGAGTATCAAGGCAGCCATTCGTCGAACGAATCTTCACTGGACAGAAAGTTTTCGTCAAAGAGTATCGATGGCACTTGCGGCATGTGATAATGATACCACAAAATGCTTGATAATGGCAGCGTTTGATTGCCTGTTCTACTGACTTGCGATCAGGTGGTATGCCCATAGATGATTTGGTTTTCATCTCTTTATATAGCCGTAGTCCTTTACTCAATGTTCTTCCACTGAATATGTTTTTTCGAATGAATTCCTTTATGTCTTCGATATCGTTGTCTTTTATAAGAAACCAGTTTATAAGAAACCTAGAACTAGACACCCAAAAGTTAAGAAACTTTTAGAACTAGGAGGAAGAAGTTAAGAAACTGTAGAAATTTTTGTGTCCGTTTTCCAACATAGTGATTCACATTTGTGGAGGTAGTCATTAGTTCTCAAGCATTTCCTTGCTGTTTCTCGCACCAGAGTAGCTAATTTCGTGCGATTTCTCGCATCTGTAAGCAATTCTGTATCCCATAGAAGGCTTTTTGTCGTTTTTACTGCATTTTATTTCAATTAATCAAGAAACTGTTAAGAAACTTTTAGAACTAAAATTGGGCCAAAAATTAAGAAACTTTTAGAACTAGGCCCCGAGCTAGGTTTCTTATAAAAAAAACGTGTATACTAAATCACGAACGAAGTCAATGATTAAAATGCATCATCTGAGTAAGAACTTTGCTCATTTTCAATGTCAGATATTTCAATGTCATGATCTCCACTTATCAAAAGCTCTGCAACATCATCTGGAAATGCTTCATCTATCCAGTCTGTTTTTAAATCTGGCAACCATCCATGACTTGCTGGGTCTTCTAAAAGCATCATCGGATCTCCCGCCTTCCTCCAAATTCTGGCAATGCTCAAAAACGACTTTATCAATCCATTCAGTCAAGATATCGAGAAAGAAAGGTTATACAATCTTGCTTCTAGTTGTCCGCTGCCTAATGACATTGCCGACAATCTTCTTTCAGTAGTCCAAAATGGAGCCGAAATGCGTAAAAAGTTCTTTAATCGTCTGAATGACAAAAAAAATGGAACAGACCTCTTTTTCGAACCAATCAAGAGAGTTGCATGGAAGAGCTTTTGTGATTCGAACAAGAAAGTGAAAGTCGGTACCAAAAGAACAGTCAAAAGACGTATCAGTTCAGCGTGACATACTCGGTCTTCTTGCAGCGAAATCCCAGCAACAAAATGCAGGAATTAATATTGATAAAGCTTTATGTTTTCCCTTGGCACCAGTTCCGCTTTCGATGGCCACAAGCGACGGGGTAAGACGAAAAACAGCAAAGGGCAAACTGATGTCGTCTGCGTTGTCTTCACTAATTGAAGAGGATACCCATCTTCCTGAAGTTGAGGATACATTGCAAGTTACCGTGATCGATCTAAAAGCCTTGATTCGAAGCATGGTAAAATTGCCAAATACCTTTCATGATCTTGCCTTGCAGATCCTTGTTAATGTCTCAAGACGTTACCACGTTATCTACTTTGCATGTGATACCCACAGTAATCGTTCAATCAAGAATATGGAAAGAGCTGATAGAAGTACAAGCAAAACGTTCATCATTCGAAATAGTGGTATTCATTTACCGTCTGATTTTAAGAGATTTTTGGGGAACGGCGAAAACAAAGAGCGCTTTTTCGCTGTCATCGAAGAAACATTGATTGATAACCGTCATCTCATTGGAGAGCGTATTGTATATTTTGCGAGAGGAACTCAATGTATTAAAATAACAAGAGAAGGGTCTACGATAATTCCGGAGTTGAGAACGGAGCATGAAGAAGCAGACACAAAAATTGTGTACCTTTTGAAGCATGCCGCAACTAATGAATAAGCAGGGCAACGTACACTTTGTGTTATCCGCTCAAGTTCGGGAGATATCGACATTCCTATTATTTTGCTTGGGAGTACGCTTGTCCAAGACATGAAACTGTACATTGACAACGGGACTGTTAAAAGTAGACGACTTCTTGATATGAATGCTTACGACTTATGACAAGAACTAAAGACAGCCCTTGTGAGATTCCATGCATTCACTGGGAATGATTATGTCGCTTGCTTCTTTCGAAAAGGAAAGCATCTTTGTTGGAAATACACCAAGAGCAGCAGCGCTTTCCTGGATGCTTTTGCAAAACTGGGTTGCGAAAATGACGTGTCACTGGATGTCTTCGACAAGCTAGAAGAATTTGTTTTTCTTATTTATGGCCTCAAAAAATGCAAAAGCGTTAATGAAGCACGTTCTGTGATTTTCTGGAGGCAAATTAATAAGGGTAAAGTTACAGACCTCTCTGTTTTACCGCCATGCAAAAGTAGCCTACAGAAACATGTACAAAGAGCAAATTACATTGCCAGAATTTGGAGGAAGGCGGGAGATCCGATGATGCTTTTAGAAGACCCAGCAAGTCACGGATGGTTGCCAGATTTAAAACAGACTGGATAGATGAAGCATTTCCATATGATGTTGCAGAGCTTTTGATAAGTGGAGATCATGACATTGAAATATCTGACATTGATAATGAGCAAAGTTCTTACTCAGATGATGGATTTTAATCATTGACTTCGTTCGTGATTTAGTATATTAGCTAGGAAGGACTCTTTTTATAACGTATTCGGTTGAACAACGGAATAAACCCTTACTACCCAAATTTAGTCAAAACCCCGCTGTATCTCGAAAAGTAAATAGAAAACGACACTGGATGGTCAATAGATCGGTAGAAATCCTTATTGCACCAGAACGAGGCTACATCATGTTTTGCCTTTAAAAAGACTCTTTTGATCGAACAACATCCATAGTCATAATCAGCATGAAATCTAGTCTAGAAAGTGTCATTTGCATGTCTAAAGCTTCCAAAATGTTTTGGTGGCAGTAACAGGCCAAAACGAGGTTAATTCATGAAATATCTTGAAAAAGCAGCCTCGGTCGCATGAATAACATCCATATTCGTAATCAGCATGAAAAACTGGTCTAGAAAAATTATGTCCCCTAAATTCCCTCGCCAGGTGATACCTGGCTCACTCTCCGACTGGACTATATGGTCTTCTATGATGAACACGACAATGTGGAAGAAACACAATGAGGAAATACTTAATGATCACAAAAAACTAACCCCCTATCAAAATACTAAATGAAATGAAACTGCGTAAATAACAAGAAAAATCCGGTGAGAAATTCGAGAAAGTCTCACAAACTAAAATGAAACCGAATAGATAGTTTTATGTTACAAGATTCATCATCATTCAATGGTATTATATTCCTTATCAATTCACATATCGATTTCTTAAAACATTTTTATCTTTTTATCATATTTCCCACTTGTTTTAAAATATCATGTTTTCTAGCTCAAGGACCATGGCCTTGCCACAGGGCTCCTAAAGCTTTGAATCAGAAGTTTCCTTTACTCTCTCTGCAAATTTACAGATTTTGACACCAAAGTACATCTTTGTATCTCTTTCGCAATTAGAGACCATCGGCGGTCACGGCTCTAAGAATCATGAGAATGTGAATGTTTCAACCATCGGAGACGATCGCCGACGATCGCCCATGTTTTCTGGGTTACACTACACGTCACAGCACAGGGACGGAAGATCATTGACAAGCAGCATATGTGACCAGTTTGTCGGCGATAATCATAGACGGTCGACGACTGTTTGCGATAAGTTTGCCGACATACAAGGACTAGACTTGACAATCGTCTCATTCTACCTTTGGGCAGAGAACCTCGGCTCCTCCATTTTTTGAAAGTTGATGAACAGTACTACTTTTTAGATCATACACTTTTTTTTTTAATAAGCAACCGTTCAATAAGCAACCAGGGCTGAGATTGTGCTAAAATTTCTGGTGAAATAGCTTTCTTTATACTGTACATCCTTGCAAGAGCCAAAATAAGAGGTTTTAGGGGGTACTAGGCATTCTGTGACGGCTGAAATCTAGATATGTTAAGCAACTCTTGAGGGCTGGACGAAAGTCAAGTTGCTTATTGAAAAAGAAAAGTGTATACAGTTTTCTCTCCCAAATTTCCCCTTTACTTGTTTAAAGTACCCCTCTATGACCTGCCCTTCCATCTTTGAAGCTCTCTGGACGTTCAAAAGCACATCAAATTTTTTATTAATTGCTAATTTGAAAGCTTTTTGCCAGTTTTCAACGAAAGCCTTTTTTCTTGCAGGCAGCAATATGGCAGGTATCAGAGCCACGTGATGTGTACAGGAAAAATTCCTTGGGACGAGCAGGTCAGGTGACCAATCGCTATCAACCATACGTGTTGCCTCGTTATCAATTCACTACTCGAGATCTTGATCGATGTCTGTATGGGAAACAAGACCTACAGGTTGTCCATATTGATCAAAAGAATCCTGAAGGGAATCCAGATGACAAACCAGCAAAATGTAAGTCATTAAACGAGTTTCTTAAGGGGGAGTCTTAGGGGGGAGGGTCAATAATCCGTAAAAACCGCAAGCTTTTTTAGCCAAAATCCGTACAAGGGTACATGTGTTTTGTTAAAACCGTAAAACCGCACCGAAATCGCAGATTAAAAACCGTAATACCGTACTTTTTGAAGGTTAAAAACCGTAAAACCGCTCTCAAAATGTCGAAAAACCGCAAACCGTCATGCTCAATGACCCCCTCCTTAAGTGAAGTAACAGGTAAACCAGCACAACAACACCGTGATTTCTGATGCCGTTATTGTGTCTTTGCCATGGTCAAGGTCTCGATTAGTTAACTACTACTAAGATCTTAGCGACTGGAGCTAAATACACGATTACACCATTTCACCTTTAGACTTATTACATGAGTCTCAGATATCACAGCTACCATCTTTAGTTGTTGTTGTTGTCAGAAAGCTGCTCAAACTTTGACTCGTGGCTTTTGCATGCAAAAAAGCGGCCACAAGTTGCTGTTGTTGTTTTTCTAGATTTTTTTATGAGTGGAACCGAGACTCGTGTAATAAGTCTAATTTCACCTTCGTCTTCAATCACGGAATATGTCTAAGTGAGACTTTAAAATCCTCAGTGAAAGATAATTCTTATTTTCTGAAAAATCATTTTGTTTTGTGCACAGCTACTTATCAGATAAAAAATACAATTGTATCTGATCGATAAAAAACCCTTAAACTTCTGTTTGGACAATAAACAATACATCGAGGTCTGTTTTATCAGTCTGTTGGGAAGAAAACATCAAATCCATGTGTCTTTTTTCTTTCTTATGCAATATAAGCTTATTTCGAGTTAATTGAAATTTTTAAATAAGCGGTTGACGTGGCTAGATAAACCTGATTTCCAGTTTTTCTTATAAGCCTGGTTTTTAATTTCCAACAATAATTAACTGAGATTAAGATCTTATTGGAAAATGTAGCTTTCTAGAAGCTTTTAAAGCCTTGCCAAACAATCAAAGATTGCTTGTTAGACATTTGAGATTTGCAGTATGTTTTACCGTTTGGCCACGTCGAAAAACAATGCTCCTCAATCAACTTTGCTTATGTCGAGCAAAAAAGTTTTTAACTTTTTTAAAAACACTGTGCAACGAATTCTGCTTATTCATGCTTGTCAAACAAGTGACATGGCTGAACGTTTAAACATTGCTTGACGAGCAAATTTCAAATGTTTGACAAACAATGTTTGATCGTCGGGCCAGGATGTTACGGGGTAAAATTTAATTCAATCTGCAAAACAAATATAAAGATGGAAGCCTCTTTGTTATATATTTAGAAGGAATTTACAACAAGGCTACGGACAAAAAGTCAACTTCAAAGCGGCGAGAGTAAAGCTATGGCTAAACTAGACTTATCGCGCTAAACGAGACTTGTCGCGCGCGACACTGTATTCAGCGTGTGTTCCAGGATGGCTAAACATGCGAGTGACAAGCGAGCAACATGTCCCCCGAGTCATTTGCATGTCGCGGAGAGGAAATGTTTCTTTTGTCTCCCAGAAACTTCTGCGTGTCCCTTGCTAAACATTTTGTCGTGCGCTACAAAGTTTCCGAGATGGCTAAATCGCGCGCGACATGTCTCCTAGTTTTGGCCAGACCTTAAGTCCCTGGCCAAACGTTCGAACATTGTTTGTGCAACATTTAAAATTTGCTTATCAACCAATGTTTGTCGGTTTGACCATGTCTCAAAACATTGCTATTGACAAGTATGAGTTGCTCGTCAAACATTTTCCGCTTGACGCGAACAAAGAATGTCTGCCGAGCAAAGTTTGCGAGATAGTCAAACGGTAAGATCGTTGGCCCGACGAGCGAAATTCAAATGCTTGACAAACAATGTTTGATCGCTTGGCCAAGGCTCAAAGGAAAAGCTAGTACCCCGATCCCATTATTAGGGGATATGATACATGAAGGTGGAGGTGAAGATGAAATGGTTAATTTAGCGCCTGTCGATAGGATCTCAGTAGTAGGTTGACTTGACGTACAGGCTCCAACCCCGACCTTACTGAGCGTCTGACACCAGGAGATAGCCGGATTAGGCCACGACGCCACAGTACATTCATAGGAGTGCGTGTTCTCTAAAGCGTGATGTGTATGCTTTTCAGTTCTGGGAATTTTTATGGTGAAGTGTGAGTTGAAGCGTGATTTTCGCATATTATTGGAAAGAGATTTTCAAAGAGTTTTTGGAGATTCCCTGCTAAAATAATTGTCAAAACGGCTAACAGAAATGACTTACCCATCGAGCTAGTCTATGGTCTCGAGCAAAGTCAAAATATAAAATTTAGGCCCTGGTCTTTATTTTCGTTAAGTCGTTTTCACAAAATGGATTAGTTAAAGACTGTTTTTCTCCAAAATCGCTCGCAATACTTCACCACAAATCCGACGCATTTCGAAAAAACCGCTCACGAATGTTGTTTAACCGGCACCTCTCAGAAGGATAATCAAGGCCAAAGCTGATCCGCTAATAAGTGTGACTTTTGGTATTACGCGTAAAGGAATTGAGAGATAGGGAACTCCACCTCACGACCTTTTACTTGAGGTAACACTGTAACATGGCAGACCTTACCAGCATGCTGTATGCCCTAAAAGGCAGAACCGCTTTTAAATTTTTCTTTTGTAATTCACAGGGTGTGACATGTGCCAAGAAATACGATTTGGAGAATGTCCGTCACATGGACCGTTACATTCGATTAGGCCATCGATAACATTGCCTGTCACTCAGAAATCATATGCAATCTCAACATTCCCTGATGAGGTTGGATTATGCATTTCAAGCCTTCCTTTCGCTGGATTTGGTGTGTTTGCGCGCCATTTTATTCCACTTGGCACCTGGATCGGCCCGTACGAAGGAAGGAAGCTATCTGTAGAAGAGGGCCTAAGCAGACCACAGCAACAGAATTTCATGTGGGAGGTTCGTAGTTCATTTTCTAACAAGCTTAACGAACACTTTAAGAAGATCTGTTTCTATGTTTCCTTTTCATTCTTGCAGTTTTGAAAGTTCCATCGTGTGTTTGTTTTCTGTATATCCTTCGTCCTTCTCTTCTTTGTCCATCTCTTTTGTACCCCATTTTTCTGCAAAACTGCCCTTTTCTACCTTTAGACCCCTTCTTTTCTAAAACATTTGTTACTCAAGCATCTCCCTGTAAAGATCGAGTACGTGTCTCCCTCAAAATTTAATAATTTTTGGACAACTCTCTGCTGATGTCCGAACATTCTTTTCAAAAAAAATGTCCTTTTGCCAGGTCCCTTCTCCTTTTACTCCTGAATACGTTAGTCCCACTTTCTATCATAGCTTCTCTCTGCGTCTGTAGGAGTGACAAATCAAAAGTAGAGGAGCGTAAACTAGAAACTCTTGTAGTGAGTCAAGAGTGAAAACTACAACTCATGGATTAAGTCCAAAGTTGGCCTTAGGAGCGAAAAGTACAAGTCGTGTAATAAGTCAAATCAATGGTCTACTCTAACTACCATTCGATGGTGATTATTATCTTTATTTCATTCTAGATATACGAAAATGGAAGACTACAATGCTTTCTTGATGCAAGTGACGAAAACGTGTCAAGCTGGATGAGATTCATTCAATGCGCAAGACACAAAGGGGAACAAAATCTGTATATATTTCAATATTATGGAAGCATCTATTATCGAGCGTTCAAAGATATTCCAGTTGGAACCGAGCTGATGGTCTGGTATGATGAAAAGTATCCACATTTCTTTGGACTTCCTACTGAAATCAGAGATATGTCAAGTTGTTCGGTTGAAAGTAAGTTCCTCAGTTTGTTTTCACTTTTGATATTACGATCATCTATGGACCTCCCTGGTTAGTCATTGTGCCAAACAGAATTTAAAATGTACCCAAGTTCTAGGGAGTAAGCTACTGATGATGTCGTTTAAAATTTCTGAAACCGGTAGATTTTTCGTAGCATGTTTTGAAGGATGCCGTAGTTTGAACCTGGACTGCATGACCAGAGAGCCAACGTTTCTACTGAGCTATAGTGCTCAATGGAATCGCTGAGTAACTCTCCAAGTCAAACAGCCCAAGACTCTCCTCCCATCTGACTTTTTTTGTTTTGGCTATGTTGACAAATATATGAATATATACATCAATACAGATGTGCACGGTGCTAAAGAAGGTTAATATTTGTTCCAGGGAAGGCAATAACGGCATGGAAGCATTAGCAATTGGCTATGTAAAAGAAGTCCCTCAGCGCTGTGTAGCCACCATTGTCTATCAACTGAGATCTGGTGATGTTTTTCTCATCATCGGAACTTCAGAATGGGCGGTCAGTGTGCCAGCCCAGTGCCAAAATGCCCTTCGCTTCTGGGGGGTTGACGAAGAAACGGAGTTTTTTCCGCAGACCGGCAAAAATTTATAGCCGCCAAATTTAAACGCACGAGTTAACCCGATTCACCATAGCAACACTGCTGTATAAGGAATTGCTTTGTATGAAAAGCTTCCACCAATCCTGAGACACCTCAAAAGCTTCTCTACCTCTAATGCGATGCAAGAGGGCAATAACAACACAAAATCCCCTGTCACATATTAAACCCGAATAAATTGCATTTAGTCGTGCCTTAAACAGCCGAAACACAAAACATTATAAGCTTAGTCTTTTCCTGGGTCGTATAGGATGTACACCTGCAAGGCTACAGTAAGAATAAATTTGAATTGAATTAAATTGAAATGTAATGAGTCTAGAGATGTCAGACTTACACTGTTGGTATTCTTGCTGCACCCCGCAAGATAATGATTATTGTTGAAAGCACAATGCCTATTCGGCTTCACTCTCTGATTGGTGTATTTCGATCCGCATCTGGGTATAAATTCCGCCTTTTTCAATTGTTTTATACGTTTCTCGCGTCCATTCTCTGAAGAGTGTCAGACGAAAAGAAGCTTTCAAGTGACTTCGATGTTTGCGCTACTTATCGCAATTTTGAAGCTCTGTACAACGTAGAACCTCAGTAATTGGTGTTTTTTTTTAATTTCATAGGTATTCAAGCTCCAGTCGAAGTCGCTAATAAATTAGCAGAAGTTGATCCATCGAAACCTACGAACCCAAGCACACCTATTTTGAGACATTCATCGGCAGGCCCCCCTAAAACTTACACGGAGCAATATAGAAACATACCCAAAGTCTCCCCACAACCCTTAACCGTACATGGACAAATTCAAAACTCTTCTTCGAAGGGGGGTCATCTACCAGTGCACCCACCGATGCTAAGTCAAGCCCCTGGTCTGCAGGTGTATGAAGCAAGGGTTACTGGCACCCCTACGACAAAATCGTTTCCGACTAATCGTCTACCACATCCGCAAGACAATCGAAATGTTTACCAAGTTCAAACGCCATTGACAGTTACAATTCAACATTCGTCGTCAGGGTACGTCCAGGTAACGGGCATGGCACCATCTGTCAGGCCAACGGCAAGTTCAAGTCAAAGCTACTCATCTAAACCAAGTGTCCTACCACCACCGTCAATGTCACGTGACTTTGCAGACGATAAACAACAGCAACAACACCAACAGCAACTACAACAAGCGGCTTTGGAAGCGAGGAAATGTAAGAACTGCGGGAAAGTCTTTGCTGATCGTCATCAGTTTCAGGGACATAATTGTGTATATGAGCTACACCTCAATATAACTATGAACGAGTCAGTGCGCAGAATAATGACGCGCATACGGAAAACCAAGATAAACCTTATAAGTGTGGAGTTTGTCAGCATTCTTTCGCTACTTCCGTTACACTTAGTACACATATGAGAATGCACGGCGTTGAGAAGTTACTTGAATGTCAGAATTGCGGAAAAACATTTGGACATGTGGCTGCATTGAATAGACACAAGAAAACACCCGGTGAATGTACCAAGTAGTAACATGTTTGAAATCATGACAAAGTTACAATTTAATTGCTGTATGTAAGGTTATAGCTGCATGCAGTACCGTTAGGAAGGGGGTATTGCGGGGTAAAGGTATGGGGCCCGACCCCTGATGGAGCCCTAAAAAACTGAAATTATCTTTTATGCTATACCTCCGAAAACCTCTTTTAGAGACCGGTATGATTACATTAACCCGGGCACCGTTGCCTCTGAACGGTCCTGGCTACATCACTAAGTTCCATAAGGCCCTGGCCAAACGGTCAAACATCGTTTGTGAAACATTAGGAATTTGCTTATCAAGCAAAATGGCAATTTTATACAGTTTGGACAGGTCTTACAACGTTGCTCGTCTGTTGTTGCACCTTTTCAAAAACATTGCGCAACAAAGTCTGCTGGTTTTTTTCCGCGGTTTTAACTTAGTTATATCCCCACTCTCGTGTAGCAATTTTCTCGCAAATAGCTGCAGCTGGCCTTGTAAACATGGAGTTGTAGCCAACTTAATATTCAGTGTACATACAATTATCCTTGTACAAAGCAACCTTAAGTTTATACTTGTGTTAATCTCCTATACTTGTTGTTGTTAATAGTATTAAATTTTCCGAAATGATCGGTTTTGTTTGTGATAGAAATTATGAAATAAATGCAAGATTGGTAGTCGCAAGAAGCCACAAACATTTATAGAATGGATTTCTGAAGCTCAAACTTTTAGATTTATTTTGATGTATTGTAAATTGTTGATGTGCTGTCGTAGTTACCCATGATCCTTTGATGTGCTTCCCACGATGTGCTTTCCCGTGATGCTTTGTGTTTTTTGTATTCTACAGCTGGTTTATTGTTAATTAGTTATTTGTTGATGCCCTGAAAATGATTTTTGTTTCGTGACACTTCCACAATGTTTGTCAGTTCCTATGCTATCTTTTAAGAGTAAATGCAATATCGTGTAAGAAACACTTCTTGTTAGGCCCTGGTCAAGCGATGAAACAGTGTCTGTCAAACATTCAAAAGTTGAAAAATCCAAGCCAATTTTTTCACAGTATTAGTCAGTTAAATCTCAATATAATCAAGACCCTGGTTAAACGATCAAACATTGTTTGTCAAACCTTTGAATTTTTGTCACCAAGCTATGTTTGAACGTTCGGCAACGACAGAAAGCATTGCTTGCTGCACGATGTTTTCTAAAACATGTTTTGTTTGATGCAAGCAAAAAATCTGACAAGCACCATTTTGCGACGTGGTCAAGCGATGAAACATTTTTCTTTAAAAACAAATTTCAAATGTTTGACAAACTATGTTTGAAGAGTTTGTTAGTTTGTTATGCCAGAAGCTAAGGACCTGGCCAAACGACCGAACGTTGTTTGCCAAACATTTGAAATTCGGTTATCGAACAATGTTTGAACATTCGGCCACGTCACAAAACATTGATTGAATAGCAAAAATAAAAAACGTTTCTTGCGCTGCGTTTTCGAAAAAAGTTAAGAAAGATTTTCTTTGACGAGCATTGTTTTGCATCTTTGTGAAACGGCAAAATGTTTTGCTTCTTAAGCAAATTTCAAATGTTTGTAAAACATTGTTTGGTCGTTTGGCCTACATCATTTGAGGTTGCGTTAATATCTATTTGTAAACTGTGAAAGTAAAGTAAATTATTTTCTTTTTGTGCGAAGCTGTATTACTGTATATATATTGCTGTTTTCTGTAATTGTTGGGTATTTTTGTAGAATTAATTTTCGTTTTCCTCGGAGTATTTTTGTAATTCAGTCAAACAGATTTTGTGTAGAAAAATATGCATGCTGAAAGCGTTGGTTTTTTGCTTGATGTGTACGTTTCTGTTAGTTTTGAAACTGAACTTGGCTTTTTCGATCTATTGTTCATTATTCATGTCGGGGCCAAGTCTATCATAGATATGGTTTTGGGTTGAAATTGCAATAAAAAAGGGTTTGGTTCCAATTTTGGGTGGACCTTTGCAAACTTCCGAATTCTTAACCGTAGAACCGTTTCTCGTAAAACCTTCTCATTTTGGGGACAAATTTTTTGAGAAGTTTTACTTTGAAAAATAAAATGTCCGAGATACGAGAAATTTTTCTTTCTTATTCTCCCTTGACGTCACCGAAGTCTCGTTTTCACTGTGACAAATTTTTCCTTGCCTCGCTTGCTGCACAACAAAATGGCAACTTGTTAGCACCTGACTTTGAATTCCGTCTGATGTTGATTGTGAACTTCGCAAAGTTGAGAAGCTAAATAAATAATTATTAGTCGCCTTTTTGTTGCTAAGAAGTTCCAGTTATGGCTTATCAACGTTTGGAGGAGGTAGACCTGACTCCAAGCAACAGTGACGATGATGATGATTTGGACTCGCAGCCAGAAGAGAAACGCCCTGAGCTTTCCCTCGAGGGAACTCTTTCAAAATGGACGAACTATTTACATGGCTGGCAAGATCGGTATTTCATTCTCCTTGGTGGTAATTTATCATATTATAAATCGGAATTCGATACAGCTTATGGCTGTCGTGGCTCTGTAAGCCTCGGAAAATCCAAAGTTGAGGCAAGTTATGTTTTAGTTGCTCTTGATCTGGTTTTTAATTGGGGAGGAAAAGCCTTCTAGTATAATAAAGGCCTATCTATTGCCTTCTCTTCAGTTTACTTTTATTGTCTTAATTTTAAACACATCCTTTGAAAATCTTTTGTCTTTTTTAAGTAAAGAATTGTATATCCCTTTTAAATAATGCTTTGCCCCTTACTAGCAGTTTTATGAGATCTTGGATAGAGCCACTTTTTATTCCCCCCCCCCCCATTGCAGAGTTGCACACTGGAGTTTTTCAATAGAACAATAGGCTAACAATAAGATGAAACAATAGAAAGGGGCTCTTGCACACCTGAACTAACCGCTAGGGACAGCACCCCTCCCAATGACATCATCAGCTTTGTTATATAGATTCATTCAATTCAATTCAATTGCAGGGTAACAATGTAGGTGTGGGTAAAGTGGGGCAAAACAACCCACGGTGCTTCATACCACCATGCGGTGAGGCTCGGTGCTTAGGGTTACCATGTAGACAAGGTTAGGAGTCTAGGCAAAGGGTTTTCTGTTAGGCTCTCGATAGGATAGCACTATCCATATATATGCGCCGTTCATTTAAATATTTGTCCAGCGGTAGTATCGGAAAAAACGAGGGTGGTGAGCAGCGGTTCCGTGGTGCAGCGGATAGCGCGTCTGCTTGTCAAACCCATGGGTTCTCCATGCACTGGTTCGAGCTCATCTTTCGGCAGCTGAAATTTGTTTTCTCTTTTTTCGGAAAAATTTCTAAGTCTTGGGAGGGGTGCTGTCCCTAGCGGCGAGTCACACCTGAGACCTCATTGAAAAAGGCCATACTCTCCACAAAATGAATTGTTCTATTGAAATCCTAGCGACTGGCACTAAAACACCATTTCACCTTCACCTTCACCTGTTCCAGTGTGCAAATGCAGTACTCTGCAACATGGTAATCATATTGATCATCATTAATAATAGCAATCATTAGCATCATATTCCTAAACATCATCATCATCATCATTTTGATTGTCGACATTGTCATCCCCATTATCATAATAATCACTGTCTTGACATCATCATCACCCTCATCATTATCATCATCATCATCATTATCATCATCATCATCATCATCATCATCATCATCATCACCATCATTGTTATAATCATTGACTTTGTCATTATCTCATGCATGAAGACAAAACCACTATCATTCTCATAATCATCATAATGATGAATATGATCTGAATCAACACCTAACAATTAGATGAGCCTTTTGCCTGTTTTTTTTTTTACCTTTCTCTTCACACACATTGTATTAAATATAAAATTGTGATGATAATTTCGTAATTTTAGGTTCATGAATATGATGACTGCAGATTTGATGTTCATGTTAATGACAACATTTATTACCTGAGAGCAAAAGATCCAGAGGAACGGCAGAAATGGCTGACAATCCTTGATGCTGCCAAGGTAACAGTAAATTTATTTATTTATTTTCACCAGAAATGTTGATGACATTGTATAATCACTCAGCTTTCTTCTTTCCTGCCCTTGGAGTCATCATCCCCTTTGCTTTTTCCAATCTATTTAATGATGACTACTTCAAATGCAATGCCACAAAATTCTAAAAACATAAAATCAAATACAATCATGACAATCGTTCACACATGCACAAATGTGCTTCCACAATGTTGTATCAAGTATCTGGAGCAGAGAAACAGACGACAATTTATAATAATAATTTACTAATAAGAATAAAGAATATAATATAAATACATTACTTGTGCCTATTTCTATCTTCTCGTTATCTCAACCTTATGTTACAAACTCTGCGAAAAACTAGCTTTTTACTGCTAATGACATGCCCATACACTGTTACCAGATATGCATCATAGAGAGTCTGGTACCTACTTTACAACACACAAAGGCAGAAATATATTCTTGTGTTGTAAAATGCCAGGACTTTCAGTTTTGCCCCAGTTTTATTGTTCAGTTTTGTAACTTTTGCAAGAAAAGAGATTTTTAGTTCCATCCGGATCACTTTGTGACCTTTGAGCAAGGTCAAGGTCAAGCTCATTCCTTTAGAACATGGAAATTTTCTAAGCCTGAGGAAGGCACAGTCTTCCTTCAATTTTCCTGATTTGTCACTTGCATACACTTGCCAATTGTTCTGCCCGGCCACCTCACATTGTTTATAACGATGTCTAAAGAACTGGACAGGGGAACAGAGCTAAGCAGCACAAGCTTTTACAAAATTAGGAGCAGGACCATGAAACAGGACTGCAGAACATGAACAATAACAAGGCTAAGGAACAGGACTGAGGAATTGGAGTGTGAAACATGAGCTAGAACGAGGATAAGGAATACAACCAAGGACAAGGGCATATATCAATTGCCTCTTCATGTGGACAACCATTTTTGAATCTGCGGGACTCTGAACGCTTGATTTCCTTTCTGTTCTGTCCTGTCATAGTTGCCCAGCCATAGCGGCAGTGTTAAGAAACAAGTGCCTTCCCCTCGACCTGATCAGATTAAAAAAACAGGGATGTTAAACAGAAGCCTGGATAAGCTGCTGACGAGATATGCTTTGCTCTTTAATTACGAAACTTTTCTTTTTTTGACTGAGTGTATTTACAAGTCTTTGGCCAATTACGACATAAATGCTTGGGTAATCAGCGGTGTGTTGTATTAAAACGTCATTGGCTAATACCGTATGTGGTAGTTGGTCGCAGGTGTTTTTTTAACTTGAATTTAATGATTTGTTGAGTCATGCTCTGATAAGCTGTTTTCATGATCAAGTAGGGGTGAATTAAAGTCTGAGGAAAATCGGTGCTTCGAGACAAGTTTCGTAAATGATAATGGGAGGGACATCGAAAAAGCGATGTACATTTAAAGAATTCTCAAACGATTCTACAATTCACGGAGTCAGTAAAATTGGAAATGCCGAGGGCTGGACAGGACGAATCGTGTGGAGTTTGTTTTTATTTACTTTCACTGGAATAGTGATTTATTCTGTGGTCTATGAGATACGAGAATACTTCCAGTACAAAACACTGTTTGTTGTCGAACACAAACCAGTCAGCTCGTTGGAGTTCCCAAGTGTTACTTTATGTAATACAAATGGAATACAGGCGAGCGAGGTTGGGCGTTATGTTAATCTCGAAATGGTGTTACAGCGAATGATCAATAAGAGTATTACGCGTGGCGTCGCGTTGGATTTCGTTGAACCTGGTTTACAGTCAGTTGGCGATTCGAAAATGTTTCTTATTGGAAAAAGATAGCTTCAGGGACTGAAAAGATGTTTGTGAAATCGATTGATGATTGGTGCACATGGGCTGGTTCCGAGAGGTGCTCTGAAAAGGACTTTACCGACTACTTATACTCGTCGCATATTGGGTTTTGTAAGACTTTCAATCCAAAAGGAGCATACCGCCAGGAAACCGCTGGAATGTTTGGTGGAATTCACTTCAAATTACTAATAAATCAGGATGATTATACTAGTTTTTCAATGGCTGATAACGGCGCTGGAGTTTTGGTAATGGTCCATGCGAAAGATGTTTTCCGAGTCCTTTAGCATCAGGGATTTTAATCTCTCCTGGGTATATGACACGTATCATTATTAAAAAGAAAATTATCAACCGGCTACCGTCACCATACAGCTCAAGATGCGTTGCAGAAAGCGAAAATCTTATATATCCTGGTAGATACACCTTGAACAACTGTAGAGACTCGTGCCATGCTTTGACACTGCTGGAGAGATGCGGTGCGGTCGATTTTTCTCATGCTTATTATGCGAGCAAAAAAGGCCTTAAACTTGAGAAAATAAATACTGCAGCCAACCCTCTTGAATGCCTTGAAACGCTTTAAAGAACGTGTCAACTGGTGTTTTGAAATGTGATTGCTTTCATGCTTGTTATGAAGAACGCTTTGTCATGAAGTCTTCCAACGCACGCTGGCCTTCTCAAGCAACCAGAAAATATTACAAACCAGTCCTTGCCAAAATCCTGAATAAAACGAAAGTAACTGATGAGTTTATCGACAATAATTTCCTCGCAGTTCAAATATTTTATGATGAACTGTCTCATGAGCATCTTGTGGAGCAACCGGTTGTTCCACGGGGTACCCTAATGGGTACTATCGGGGGTCAACTTGGTCTTTGGATTGGTGCGTCATTCTTCTCGGTCTTAGAGATCATCGTTTTCATCTTTGGCCTGTGCAAACGCAAGAAAAATGAAGTGAAAACAGAGAAGGAAGCTCCTGAGTACATTGTCGATTGATATATCATAATAACTATTATATTTATTATATATCTATCACTATTAACGTTTATCTCATATTTAAACTATGTGCTTAAAAATATTTTAACATGATAATCACCCCGGTAATGTATGTGCAGTACAGTGAAAACAGTGAAAAGTGTGCAGTACAGTGGAGGATATTCAGTACAGTGGAGGATATTCAGTACTGTGGAGGGATATCATTAGTACAGTGGAGGGATATCATCAGTACAGTGGAGGGATATCATCAGTACAGAGGAGGATATCATCAGTACAGTGAAGGGATATCATCAGTACAGTGGAGGATATTCAGTACTGTGGAGAGATATCATCAGTACAGTTCAGTCAGTATTGAAAACCCTCCACCGTACTGATGATATCCCTCCACTGTACTGATGATAACCCTCCACAGTACTACACATACATTACCCTGGGTGATAATATAAAAATATCTATAGTAAATAAGCAATGACACTTCTACTTAGTAGTAGACATGATAATCACTGCTAATCATGACAAGTCTTCATATTTGTTGGGGAATCGTTTCAGGAGACCCCCATCTCCGATGAAAAGCATGATTCTTCTCTACATAGTCAATAGAAGTGAGGACTGGTCTGGAAGCCTATTGTCTTAACTCTTTGTCTCGATTTTAACGAGCCACGTGACCAAACTGAGGGGACGGGAATTGTTTGTCTGTTTGCGTTATGTACTGACTATCCTTGATTTGTCTGCGAAACTTGGCGTTTTTGATTTAAATATTATGCCCATTCAACTTTGCTTTAGTTTATTCACTGTACATAAACGTAATACATGATGATTTAGATTGCTGGCTTTCGGGAAAGCACGCGGTCACTAGAATTGAGCAATTTCTTTTCTCTCGAATATACTGAAAATGTGAACATTTCAAATTTGTCTTTCCAAAATCACTGTTATTTTTCGTACATAGAAATGCGGAAATAAATCTTGGTTTGGAAAAAAAATAGACCAAAGTAATTTATTCCTGATCGGGAGAATTTCGCTAATATTTCCAGAAGGTTCTCGCATCAGCGGACGTCACTCTCTCGTTAAATGATTTTTAGGGATTTCTATCGATTGAATATTTTCAGCCTCAAACTTTGAGCTCCAGCCAGGGGCCGTTCACTCCCTTGAATCGCGTAGGCCTACATCTTTTTGAAGAATAAAATTTCCCTCGCTTGAGACTGCAAGCAGGTAAAGTTGTTCTCGATGTGGGAGAAACTAACATGCGGGATTTCAGCCAGTAGTTTCTCCTTTACTTTGTCAATTGAGAGCAATTCTTTCTTCCCCTTCTTCTCCCTAGCTGTGTTTTCTTCCGATCAAGAGTCTTTGAATTCTAGTGTGGGTCCCGATTCGGGTAGAGCGCTTTCGAAAAGAGAAAAGCGGGCGAAAAATAGGAACGAGTAAACGATATGCGAATAATGGTTTTTCCTCTATAAAGTCTAATTTTAGTTTTTGGATGGCTTTGCTGCATTTTCTTATTCAAGTTATTAATTGTAGCTACAATAGAGCTTGTAAGACTGACTATTTCCCTGCTTAAAAAGAAATAGCGGAACTCTCCTAGCGGAAATTTTGCTCTGATTCTTACTTCTTGGCATCGGGAGAGACGTCTTTAGAACAGAAGAACGATCCCATTCAGGAGAAATTAGCTTATATCCGCAGCCGAGTTGAACTGCTTATCATACGTGATGTTGCACTTATCTTCATCCAAGAATTTGAATGATAAACTGAACATTTCTCGTCGTTCCTGATCTTTCCTAGCGTTTTCTGCAGTCGATTCTCGAACGCTGTCCCCTCAGTTTAATCACATGACCATAATAATTTGCGCGTTCAAGTTGTGCGGCCGAATTCAATAGAACAAAAGAAATTATGACAATAGGTTTCCAGACCAGTCCTCACTTCTATTGACTATGAAGTTCAATCGCATAGGACGCTAAGCCATAGGATTCGTAGAATGAGGCCGCTAAAACATCTTGCTTATTGCTTAAGGAAGTTAAGGGAGGCGAAAGACCTCAAAACATTACTATTTATCTTCGTCATGCGCAGACCTTTTTACAAGATAGATATCACACTCTTGAAGTTGAACACCAATCGCATAGGACGCTAAGTCATAGGATTCGTAGATGTGGTTAATACTTTCTTTGTATTCACAGTTTAGATACGCAAGACTTATGCAGTAGTTATATAACAACAACTTCCTCAAAGTTCAATCTTCAAAACCCCAAAATCCAACGAACGAAAATAACGCCAGATCGCTTTGTTCACGTGTTTTGAGAAAGGTCTGGGCCCTATAAAAACTCATTACTTTCATCGTAGTCTACGCTCCTCCACATTCCACCACCCCGCTTTAACTACTCTGAGGAAACAGCAGTTATGTTGTTGTAGTTGTTAGTAGCTGTTTCCGAAAGAGTGGGAGGAAGGTAATAAGTCGGTGGGTCCAACATAGGGTTGAATGACTTTCAGCCTCTGCCTTATGATTGCTGGTTCAGACAAAATAGCCGATTGAAGTAGAAGAAGATAAATGCGATTTTTTGTAGTTTGTTAAGCCAGATTTAGGCCCTGGCGAAAGCATCAAACATTCTTTGTCAAACATTTGATATTTCTTGATCAAGCAATGTTTGAGCGTTTGGCTACGTCACAAAACATTGCTTAAAAAAAGAAGCGAAATTTTTTGCGATAAGTTTGAACAAGTTCAAAACATATTTTGTTTGACGCAAGCAAAAATTTTGGATAAGCAATGTTTTGTGACATGGCGAAACGGTGAAAACATTTTGTAAATGTTTGACAAACAATGTTTGATCGTTTGGCCAGGTCCTTATCCTCGTCTATTCTCGTCTCGTCTGTTCTGACTCGCGAATACCAAATCGCGAATGATGAAGTGCCTAATTTTGAAAATTGTTTAATTTTTCAGCAAGCCGAATCTGGTTATGGATCCGAAACACATCTCCCTAAAGTGGCGTCGGTTTTATCCTTGACGTCACTACCAAGCGTTCAATCAATTTCGTCGTTTAAGGTAGGCCTGTTTAATCATCATCGTTTTGATTCTCACCCCGGGTAGTGTCTGTGCAGTACAATGGAGGGATATCATCAGCATGGTGGAGGGTTTTCAGTAATAACATCCCTTAACTGTACTGAATATCCTCCACCGTGCTGATGATATCCCTCCACCGTACTGATGATATCCCTCAACTGTACTGAATATCTAATATATATCGTTCATTGCTTCTCTAAGATGCTAGACGCTCTTTGCTTCTGTAATATATTTAGCAGTCAAAAAATTATGTAATTAATATGGAACTTTGAGGCTGAGAGCAAAATTAACGTTCCTTGTTAACAAGAAGAGGTGTATTTTTATCTTTGCCATTACAGAAAGGAGATGCATTACGCGAGAAGCTCTTGGAGATGGAAACATTTCGTGATATTTTATGCCGACAGATCGACACACTACAAGGATACTTTGATGGTTGTGCTAATGAAAATCATAAAGTCAGTCGTGATGGCTTGAATCTTGATGATGATGATTTCGAAACAGGTAGCATAATTTCTTATTTGCTTATTTCTTGTATTGTAACCCTAACTCTTGAATGGCTTAGAAAACGATGGACTCGCTTTGTCGATATTGTGAAGGCATTCCTTGCTATTATGACATACATTCCGGATTATTTGGTTTTCCATAGACTGGCTACACCAGTCGCTCCCCCTCGCTGTAATTGATGTTGTGGTTGTTCTGGAGAACTCAGTAAGTGGCCAAGAGCTCTATTATTAGCGAGCTATCAGTTCTAAAGATCATAACAGAGACCTGTGTACGGTGTTGTGAGTCTAGGTTTTCCAGTCGATGTTTATCATGGTATCCCCTTTTGCTTTTTTGTTGCTTAAGAGTCTTGGTCATAGTCTCTTCAGTTTATCTACTTCTGAGATCTTAGCGACTGGTGTTAAGAACACCATTTCACCTGCAGCAATTAGGGTTATAATTGCTAACTTCTTTGGCTCTGTATGGGCTGTGGTTTTGTTGTATTTCATTTTCTAAGGCTGTATTTCATTTCATTCGCTTGTTATTTTCTCTGATTTTTGGACATGTGTTTAATACTGCATATAGGACATGTCTGTTTCTTAATGTGTTCATTCTGCTTTATAATTGCTCTATACCCGCGTATATCGAGCACTATAGCCAGGATAGGCACTCTCTACTCGAGTCAGATGTAATACTGCATATATGATTATTGAATCGTAACCATCGTCACGAACATGCAAAGGAGCTGGGCACTAGTTATTTTCCCGCGTCTTGATATTTCACGTTTTTGTGACAACGTCATCTCGGCTGTCTTTGCGTTCTCATGGAGACACCAAAGATTTTCATTGCTTTGGAAGCTGCAACAGCTGAACAGCAAATTGGACAGCGAAACCAGTTTAAATTGCGATTAATGTTGTATTCTACCTTTGTAATGAGGACCCTATCGTGAAAATTGCGAGAAAACTAATTCGGAATTAAATGCTGGGGTAAATGACAAATATCTGTAGGTAGTCTTACATTACTGTAAGTCCCTAACACGGTACGCTGGTATGTAGTCGTCGTTAGCGTTCTTGTTGAAGGTTTCGTCCTGTTGCTAAACATCCTGTTACCATAATAATTAACGAAGGTTTGTTTTGAACAGATGATCTGTCAGCCACTCCGACGCCTCATGATGGCAGTGATCTGATTCGAGCTCATCACATGATGTCAAGAAGCCAATCCATCGATTTTCGTGGCGAAGCAATTACTTTTAAAGCAACGACGGATGGAGTTCTTCAAGTTTTATCGCATTGTATCGATCTGATGACCAAAAGAGAAGATCAATGGAAAAGAAGAATCGAAAAGTTAGTTCATCTACTCACATTTTAATATGGCCTTCATTTTGATCATCATCATCATCATGATCATCCCCTTCATGTTCATTATCATGATTGTAACCATCATCATTCATCATTCATCGTCACCAGCATGATTATAATCATGATTATGTTTATTATGCTCAACATGATCATCATTACGATCACAATCATGATCATCCTGATTGATCATTTTCATCATTGTCATCAAGATTCTCCTCGTCCTTATCATCATCATCATTGTCATCATTATTGTCATCATCATCAGCATCACTAACACCACCACTACATGATCATCATCATGATCATCATGATCATGATGTTCGATATCATGATCATCAGGATCATCATGATCATCATCATCCATCATGATCATGATCATGATCATCACCTTCACCTGGTTTGCAAGCTATTGACAAGCAATTCACAGGTTGAAAATGCTTTTTGTAGGAAAGAGAAAAACGAAAGAAAATTCATGAACATTATAAAGAGTCCTTAGAGCGAATGAAAAAGACGTCATTTGTCGGTGGTCCTGATTACGAGGTTAGTGTTTGTGCATCTTATTTGGACTGTATTTCTTGGACGACACAAATTTTTAAATCAATACCTACCGAAGTATCAAGGAAAGAATTGAGCTTGAAGATGCCTATAATGTGTCCAAGAACAGGAATGACTGAACGCACGTTGTAGCCCACCCAATATGGTTATCACAAAAAGAAAGGACTGTGGAACATGAATTATCACAGTCTGAGGGGGACCCCAGCGACGCCTACAGTAGGTCCCAAATAGAATAACATATTCCTCCTGAGATATTAACCACACTTAAACCCCTTGGCCTAACCGGCATTTAATACTAACTATGAGGGATACATACAAGACAAAATTGCTGAATATCGTCAAATATTATCAAGAAGAGAGCGTATACATTTTTTATTTTTTTTCGTTGATTTGCTTGACGAGTAAATAACATATTTACTTCTTCTAGGAAGGCCCATACAGCAGGTTAAATGATGAGGAGTTTTATGATGCAGTTGAAACAGCACTCGACAGAGAAGATGAAGAGTCGGAATTAGTAAGTATAGACAGGGAAATAGTTGTGAAAAACTAAGGAAGTGCCTAACCTACATGTTTTTGGTATGATTCGATAGAGAATCGACAGGAGAACCCAAATCCGAGATGGGCCCTTTCGAAAAGTTTACGACAATCACAAGCGCAAAGCATTGGCTGAGCATGTCTCTTTCTGTTGCAAGTGTAGCTGAATGTTTCCTTCTCTTACTGCTAAAACGAGTGCTAAAAGGGATGATACATGATAGAGGTAAGCAACTGTCATGTGCACTTTTGTAGCAATTTATGGCATAATGATATCAATATTAACAAGCGCACAGAAACGTTTTGAATTTATTAGGGAATTGAGACGCTTTGCATCTGGATCTGGTTGCAGATTTTGAAGATGTTAAAATAGATTAGCGTCAATTGTTGCGTAGTTTGACGTCAGTATTACAACTCTAAACTGAATAAGAGCATTGAAGCTTTCTTTGTGAAGGCGCATACTCCGGTAATAGTGGTATCCGTCAGCAACTTTGTCAGCTGAACCTTCTGCAATAACTTCATTGTCTAACCAACGGGCTTTGTACCCTTTGCAACCATGGCGATTATGTTACATTCACTGCCTAACTCTACTCTAATAGCTCTAGAATACATTGATATTTGATGTGTTACAGCCACACAGGCTTTTTATGGACAAAGAAGCAGATAAAAAAATTGATGACGTCATCGACGAAAAATGCTGACATCAGCAAATTCTATTTATATATACCTCAACAGAATGCACTCTTCGCAAGCTTTTGAATGGTGGTAATATCAAGCTCGTAAAACTTTTCTGACCAAAGTTATAAGAGATTTTAGGTGATTTTAGGCCCTTTGATGACGTCATTTATCACGTGATTGCCGTAAACTTTTCGAAAGGGCCCATCTCGGATTTGGGTTCTCCTGTCGATTCTCTATCGAATCATACCAAAAACATGTAGGTTAGGCACTTCCTTAGTTTTTCACAACTATTTCCCTGTCTAGTAGATTTACTTCGCTTCAAATATTTTTTGACTCTCTTTAATTCAAAATTGCGAGAAACAGTGTGGAATCATTTCTGGTCATACATTTCTGTAGTTATTCCTGTTAAACCGTGTCCTAGATTGAGTGTTTCGGAGAGTATGTCCAGAGATGTTTTCGCTGTTTCTCGCAATTTTGAAACTTTGTACCAAAAAGCTCTTTAAATCGCTCTGCTCTGTTAGTCGTTGGTTGTGGTTCTCTCTCAGTCTTCTTAGTTTTTTCTATATTTCGATAAACTAATGCATTGATAATGAGCTATTGTATAGAAGATGGAGCTGGACAGCGATAAGTTACACGAATGCAAGACATCAGATGGACAGCTACAAAATTGAAACCAAGAGAGCGAAAGAGGGAGAGAGTCATCCAACAGCATTGTGGACAGATGAGCTAGGTAACTACCAGAAAACAACTTGGAGGAGAACGGCACAGAACATAAATGAATGGTGGCAGCTTGGGAAGGGCTTCATCCCACTCTGTATTGACATGCCCGGATTATGATGATGATGATGTATTGATGCCCTGATCTTTATTTCGTTATCTTCTTATGTCTTTTGTATCTCTTTCATTTAATTAATTATTGATTTTCAGACACGTAGTACCAAGGAAAGAATTCCTCCACCCCCAGATGAGGAAGATTTTGCACCAGAAGTCAGGCATCGTTTATCTGATGAGGTAAGATTAAGTTATACTTTCAAACGGCTACGTAAAGCCATTCGCATTTCTAATGAACATCAAATTTGACACCAATCCATTAAATGTAAAAGAAGATAATTTTCTTAACTTGGTTCCTTGAAGCCCGACTTATGTTTGCAAAAACAATAGACGCTTCCGCAAAAGATGGCCGCCGTTTTTTTGTCTATTGTTTTCATTAAGGATTTTCGAAAGGAATTCTGGGAATAATTTCCTTAGTTACGTATTTTACATAGCTGCAAACGTTGAATTCGTAACTAAGGAAATTATTCCCAGAATTCCTTCGAGAAACCTTAAGAAAAACAGGGGTTGACAAAACGGCCGCCATCTTTTGCGGAAACCTCTATTGCATGATGGGCTTCTCCTGAGAGTATGAGAGTATAAACGTCAGAAGCAGACCGAAGCAGTTGACCAAGGCAGAATTCATACCCAGATGCGGATCAAAATGCACCAATCCGAAAATGAATTTGGAACTGCATTGTGTTTTGAACAGCGGTTGGACTACAGTTTTTTAGGAGAGATCTTTAACTGAAAAACCTCTTTGACGTTTTTAGGTTCAAGTAAAGGTTAAAGAAAGTCTTGTTTTGGTAAAAGAAAAAGTTGATCATGAAAGTAGTGGGTGGGATATGGTCTATGAAGATGGTGATATGAAGGTTTGCTGCTCTTAAATTGTTCCTTCTTCTAAGTTCCTCTGCCAAATGATCAAACATTGTTTTGAAGATTTGAAATATCCGAGCCATTTTTGAACTTTTAGCCACGCAAAAGAACATATTTCGACAAGTAAAAGTAAGCGAAATTTCTAGATTGACCAAAAAATCTATGTTTGATAAGCAATGTTTTGCGAGGATCCCCAACGTAGAAACATTGCTTGATAGTTATTTGAACCTTTGGCAAGGGCCAAGAATTTATTTTTCATTCTGTGTTGCGTGTATTTTGGCATGCGTGAGATAGATTTTGACTTTCTGTATCTTTTTGTTTTTCCTAGGTATATAGAAAAGAATTCGAAATCAATGGCATGCCATGTGACCCACTGAGAGCATCACATATTGTTAAGGTACGTCCTGACACTTCTTCACTGACTTTTCTTAATTGCACCATACCTGATCCGATCTTCTTCAGATGCTACACTTTTCTATGTTTTTATATTTTATAATTTCAGGGAGTCACTGGTCGAGAAGTTTGTCACTACTTTTTTGACAAAAACGTTCGCATGGATTGGGATGGTATGTGAAAAGTTTTCTATTGGTGTTTGAGAAATCTACATCCTCGTCTGCATCATCATTATCAACATTTTCATTATCATCACTATCATTCTCATCATCATCATCATCATCATTATCATTATAATCGCCATCATCGTCATCATTATCATCATCACCATCATCATTATCTGTATCATGATCATGATGATGATGATCATCATGATTATCTGTATCATGATCATAGTCATCATTTCATCGTTATCATCATAATCATTATCTTTATCATAAATGGTCATTATCATGATCATGATCCTGATCATTGTGATCATCATCGTGATTTTCGTCATCTTCATGATCATCAACGTCACCCATAATCAGTGTACCAGGCTGTATGGTAGTTTAGCGTTGTTTAACGTCATTTTTAATCAGTTTACCAGGCTGTATGGCAGTTTAACGGGGATTAACCTCATGTATAATCAGTATACCAGGCTGTATGGCAGTTTAACGTCACGTAGAACCAGTATACCAGGTTGTGTTGTAGTTTAACGTGGTTTAATGTCACATATAACCAGTATTCCACGTGCAATGAAAATATATTATTTTAATTTTATTTACTAATAGGAACCGTTGAGAAGATGAGAGTTCTTGAAAAGTTATCAGATAACACATTGATTTTTCATCAAATTCATAAAAGAGTTTGGCCTACTTCCCAAAGAGACAACGTTTTTGTGTCGAATTTAAAAAAGCTTTCTTACGAAGAAGAAGGAGAACGATTGAAAAATGAAATTTCAAGTGCATGGTTGGTTTCTAATTGGTCGGTTGATCATGAGGATGCACCCGTAAGTCTATCAATATAATTCAATGAAGTTTTATTTATTTTCTGTTTAGTTCATGAGCACGATTCGATTTTAATCACCCCGGGTAATGTATGTGCAGATTCAGTACAGTAGAGGATATTCAGTACAGTGGAGGGATATCCGGGAATCCTTTAATCTTTCTAACTTTTTAATAAGAAAGAAACGAACAGCGGAATCATTTTCGGACATACTTAAAAGCTTCTTTCTTCTGACACTCCTCAGAGTATAAACGTTAGATACAGACCGAAACACTAGAAAAATGCGGAATTTATACCCAGATGCAGATCGAAATGCATCAATCCGAAAGCGCAGCTGAATTGACATTGTGTTTTAAACACCAATCAGCTTGCCGGCTACAGCGGGAAGATAAATAGAATTAATTGAAGAGCCCAAGTGAGAAAACGAACTCCTTCTGTCTGCACAGAACCTGCCTTTTGGTTTTGACGTGGAAGAAAGAAAGTCGAAGTTTTACCACTCTGAGCATGAGGCCATCCAATTCAATTTTTTAAGTAAATAGCTGTTGCTGTTGCTAAAGACTGCTGTTGTTGGTTACGAAGAGTTGGACTTATGTAATGAGTCTAGTCTATTCTTAGTTGTTATCGGGCCATGCCAAGTTTCTCTTTAAACTCCTTGTTTGATTTTTTAGGACAATAAATATGTTCGTGCCCTTGCAACAGTGACGATGTTCTGTCAAACGATAGTTGAGCCTGGTTGTGATGTGAATAATTTAACAAGGGATAAAATTTCATGCAAATTAACCTACGCAGCACAAGGTAAGCCCTGACATTTTGTTCTGTCTTCTTACTGCAACCCTTTTCCTAATCTTTTCCGTCCTCTCTGGTCCACACCGGCATCGATGAGCTGAAAACAGCTGCTTATTAGGAATAATCAAAATCGGTTCCAGGACATTGCTGACAAGGTTGGTAGGGTTATGTTTCAGGGGATAAGATCTGATGCTTCTTAGACATGTTTGAAAGTGTGGTGTAGGGACAACTTGGAGACAACAAGTATTATTTCGAATAAATGCTTATTAGGAATAATCAAAATCTGACAAAATCTGAGCTCATTAAGCAGTTTAAATACGTACGGTAGAAGTAGCAGTCGACATAAACCAGTTTACACACGCAGAATTCTAGCAGTCTACAGTGTTTGGGATATTTTGCGATTCCAGAAAGTTTTTGACATGGGAGGGGATAGAGTTGTGTTTCTGGGGATAGAAGCTTGTGCATCTGAGACATATTTGAAAGCGTGGTGTAAGGACAACTTGAAGACAATGAGTAAAATATCTTCCTCACCAGTGCCATACATGTGTGACCAATTGGCTGTGCTACGGTGGCTTGATATGACTCTCCAAAACATCTAAGCTAAGTGTCACACTCTAGTCTTGCGAGATTTTTAACTGCATCATTTTGAACTCACGAGTTAGAAACTGGTCGCGTATGGAAGACATAACCTCTTGTAATTCTGAAAATATTTTATATGCAACAACTTCTGCAAAGCTGTATAAGCCGAAACCTACTTAAGATATATAGATAAATTGCTTGAACACAATTCAGTCATATTAAAGAACAACGTTGTCTTAATTTCATACTGCACTAAGTTCATTTCGCAAACACTCTTGGTAACTACTTTCCCAGTCGCTCCTTTAAGCTTATGCTAAAATATTCTTGAAAAGTTTTCCATTATCCATGAAAGCTCAGTACTTAGTTACAGCTATCCTAATTAAGCATTCTCTGTTTTGATCGTGGCACCTATAGTATGCACACACACATAAACACAAGACACCATGCAAGAGATTCAGTATCTCTTAAGTATCTCCATAAGCATCTCCAAACTTAACTCGATAAAATTTCATATTTCAGTCAATCCTGGTGGCTGGGCGCCTCCTTCAGCAGTAAGGGCAGTTTCAAAACGGGAATATCCAAAGTTTTTGAGAAAATTTAGTGGTTTTCTTCAAGAAATCACACAAGATAAGCCAATCTTATTGTAAATAAAAATATGTTATTATTCCGTTACTATACCGTCCTCCTCGAACTACTGGATCTATGAAGAACAATCCTGTCGACTTATTAAGTGTTGAAACTGAGTGAAATATATAATGAAATGTTTTCGATAATTTCTTAAGAATAGATATAGGTTTTATTGATAAATTGTGTGCAACATTAGTCTTAGTTTTATTAATTCAGGAATTGTGTACATAGATATGGAGAAATAGGTGCAATTTTAGGAATAGATTCTTGGTGGAATGAACTCTCTTAAACCCTCTTGATATATACCCCACCTTTCATCTAGCATTGACTAAAATTATGAGTTATGTCGGCAGAGTTTGGCCGGCTTGTTCATGCAAAATCATGTTGGATGATGTAAGATTTGTAATTATAATTCAATTCAACTCTTAGGAAGTATACAATGTTTGCGATCTGTTTTTCATTTCGTAGCACTATACTTGATGATCGCCTGTCACAGTCCTAAAATAATCTTACGGTATAAGGATCTTAATTAATATATATTTAGCAAAATCAGGCTTTATGCTCGCCCAGCTATTATCCCTAGATAACTAACTTTTTTCGTAACCATTCTTATGATTGTTCAAGATTCTAAATCTTTAAAAGATTTATAATGTCTTGATGTGCTGCCCTAAGCTAAAATTGAATAACTATAAAATATGTACAAGTTATAGTGAAATTTTATATTCTTATCGTTTGTATTACAAATTGTTTGAAACCAATTCGATTTTCTATGTTAGCTTGTCTGTTTCTACCAAAATTCAAGTCAGTTTGTCGTTTAAGCATTGTGAATCAGTACGTTAATGGGGCCCTTGTATGAGCTGCAGCTAACCTAACCCATACCCATGCAAAGGAACTTTGGACGGGCCTGAAGATGTTCATGTTCTGTACGATGATTATGAGGATGATGATGATGATGATGATGATGATGATCATGATCTTGATGATAAAGATGATGTTGATGATGATCATGATCATGATGAGGATGATGAAGATGGCGATGATGATCGTGATCATGATACTGATGATTATGATGAAGACCATGATGATACTGATGATTATGATGATGACCATGATGATGATGATGATGATGATGATGAGGATGATGATGATCATGATAATGACAATAATAGTGATGATGAAGATGATGATAATGATGATGATGATGATGATGATGATTAAGATGATGATGATGATGATGAGGATGATGATGATGGTGATCATGATCATGATCTTGATACTGATGATGATGATGATGATGATGATGATGATGATGATGATAATGACAATAATAGTGATGATGATGATGATAATGATGATGATGATGATGATGATGATGATTAAGATGATGATGATGATGATGATGATAATGACAGTAATAGTGATGATGAAGATGATGATGATGATGATGATAGTGATGATGATAGAAACAATAAAAAGTATAAGATTAAATTAATTTCATAGCTATATCATATTATATATGCTACTGTACATTCGACTACAATCAATTACATCAAAATGCTTCGGTCTAGTCTTACAGTCAACCGAATTCATAACAAAATTCATAACAAAATTTAAGTTGCCTAAAATACATCATTGAATCTACAATACATACATTACATACATCTAACATATTATATATGTTACATATATTTTTTACAATTAACATTTATTCCCTAAATTATCATTACTTAAAACAAGATTAATATTCCCTGGTTTTAACCAAGAACAAAATTCTGCGAAATTCTGACAAAACCTTTTCATGCATTTGAGATGCGTTTTCTTATAAGCAAAAAGAGTCGATCTGTGTTGCAGAATACAGAGAAAAATGTTGAAAGTGTTTTGTTTCATGAAAGCCAATCAGATTGCTGCAAGCTATAGTTCCCAGATCTCTCATGGGGGAACTCTCAGGGGGGTCTCATTGACTTTTATGATTGGGATGATCATATACATAGTTTTGGTTTGAAATTTAGGACAGGATCTGATAAGTCAACGAGTCCCACTGTCTTACATGTATTTAAGTAAGCTATTGACTTCCACTTGAATTGCCACATAAATCCCTAATTTCTGCTCACATTGAATTGAACTGAGTTGTTGCTGTTTTAGCAATTCATTTCCATAAGCCATAGCGATTACTACGTACGACACATGTAGTAAGTCTAGTTTGCACTGTGTGTCCCAGACATAAGGCAACTGAATCGTTAGAGCCATACTGTTAATCCTCGAAATTGCCCCCACCTTGGGATAAGCCTCCCCTCGAATAAGCCCCAACCTTGGAATAGGCCTCCCCTCGAATAAGCCCCAACCTTGGAATAAGCCTCCCCTCGAATAAGCCCCAACCTTGGAATAGGCCTCCCCTCGAATAAGCCCCAACCTTGGAATAAGCCTCCCCTCGAATAAGCCCCCACCTTGGAATAAGCCTCCCCTCGAATAAGCCCCCACCTTGGAATAAGCCTCCCCTCGAATAAGCCCCAACCTAAAAATCCTATTTGCAAATACTGTAAGCCCTCCCCTTATTAAAACACTGAAAAAGCTTGTGCTGACATGTCTTACCATCAACTCAACCAATAATCAGCCATTGGCTGTTGACAAGCAGGTGATATTAAGTATAGAATACCATAAGTTATCTTTTTCCTCTCTGGAAGCTCTGTCGAAAACATGTGGTAAATTAGGAAAGAATTCCCACAAAATGGAGGGGTGAAAAGGCAAATATCGCAATTTAGACTAGACAACAAAGATATCACGCCAAGACATGACAAAACACGAAATATTACTAAATAACCAACAAACAAAACAGCAGAAGCTAAAGTATAAAAATTGTATTCACTTATCTCTTGTTAATCACGAGTTCTCTGTTCAGTAAGATCACTAAGAATAAAGCTATTTTCTGATCGCAAGTTGAAGTTCTCTAATCGCAAGTTCTGTCCAGACAGTCACGTTTCTCGAACGTCCTCATAAAAGTAATTTGCATAACAATGAAGTTTTCCGACACCCTCCCCCATATTTGAGTCCGAAGGGGTCAAATATAAAGTTATAAAGATAAAGTTCAAATGTTATATTCTTCCTCATATTCAAATGTTCCTTTGATGTTATCACTCGCTTCAACTGCTGCTCTCCGCTTAGGACGAAATTCCTGAGCTCTCGCATCCAGTTGCGTAGAAGCACGATTCTTCACTTCCTCATCACAGTGTAATTCAAGTGGGTAGAGGAACTGTATCGGTCTCTCCAAGGACGACTTCCCGGCTCTCAACTTAACTGCACGAACGATTCCATCTCTTCCAGATATCAGATTAGTAATAATCCCTATCTTCCAATGTGCTCGGTTCTTCTCGTCGCCTTTAATCATTACTACATCTCCTTCTTTCATATTCGCTTCTTTCTCTAAGTGAATAGCACTATGTCTCTCTCTAAGTGCCCGTAAGTACTCTCTGTCCCATCTCTTCCACACTGCATCTTTGCATCTTTTTAGATATTTTGCTCTCTTTCGCAAATCTCTTTCAACGATTTGCGATGGATCTTCATCTAACATGTGATTAGCTTTTCCAAAATTAGCATATTCGGAGTAAGCGTTGGTAACTCTACATCGTCCTCGCAGTAAGATAGTGGCCTGTTATTGAGTACTATCTGTATGTCTAAAAGAATCTCCTGTAACTCTGTAAATGTCAATTTCGCAGAACCGATTGCCTTGTATAATGATGACTTAACGATGCTCACCATTCGCTCGAACATTCCTCCCCACCAGCTGGCACGGCTAAGATTGAACTGCCATCGAATCTCTTCCTTTGCCAGATAATCTTGAAGCTTTTCGCCTTTTCTCACCCTTTTTATCCACTTTGAGGCGGCAATAAATGTGCTCCCATTATCTGAAATGAATTTTGACGGCCTGCCTCTAGCTGCTATGAATCGCTTGAGACTCAACAAGAACTGCTCACAAGTTGCATTAGGTAAGAGTTCAAGGTGCAGTCCTCGTGTTAATGCACAGGTATAAAGGATAATGAAGGCTTTACCGTCTGATTTACCTTTTGTCTTGATTGGACCTGCAAAGTCGACTCCCACAACGTCAAACGGCATGTTTCCTCAGATCTTTCCGTGGTAGGTTTCCAGGTGGAGGTGCAGGTGCAGCTGTTGCTTGAAATCTTTTGCAACCGTGACAATCTTTTCAATTCTCTTTGTAATGCTGCGTAGCTTGGGAATCCAATACTGCTCACGAACCTTTGCCATCGTAAGAGATACTCCCCGTGCAGGGTTTGTAGATGAGCATGTTCAACGAGCTTTGCTGAAATGACGTGACGAAAAGGAAGGTAAGTAGGATATACTCCTGTATTCTACCTCTGCATTCGTAGATTCCTTTTTCATTCTCAATTAGGTTCAACCTTTCACTGTCATTTTAAACTCCAGCGTTCCCTTTACGTCTTGTTGGGCTCTTTTAACAAGGAAATCTATTTGATCTTGAATTTCCTCAGTTAACAAGGGACCTTTGATTCTCTGCTCTTTCTTACAGTTCTTTGAGAACCTCTTTATCCAAGCTAATATTCTCACGACTTTCCACCAGCTCTTTCTCTTCGCAATTCATCGATTTCATCTGGCTCTCTTTCAACTGCTACTTGTAGGATTTCTCTTACTGGTTGCTTTTCTCTCTGAATCATCATCTACTCTGATAACAATCATTTCGGGCCATTTGTTTACTTCACTCAGCCATGAAGGCCCTCGCATCCATTTCTCATTATCCTGCAGATTGCTCCTCCTCTGCTGCCTGTATCTGCTGGGTTTTCCTTTGTAGGCACGTGTCTCCAAATGAAACCTTTCTCGCTTATTTTCTTGATTCTGTTACCTACAAACTGTTTGTATTTTCCTTTTTCTTGAAGCCAGTATAGACAAACTGTTGAGTCAGTCCAACCATAAATTCCTGATATCGGGTACTGAGTGAGTGCTTTAGCTGTGTTGTCCAACAAATTGCTCGTCATGTGACAGCTTACCAATTCCAGTCTTGGGATTGTTAAGTCTCGTTTTGCTAGTCTAGATTTTGCCACTAGCAAGCCTTGAGTAATAGCATCTCCTTGATGAACAACAGCGTAGACTGTGGCACAGCATCCTAAGATGCTGGCATCAGAGAATCCATGTAGCTCAATAGCTGTTATAGGCTCTTTCTTTGCCGTCAAGCATCTTGGAATTGCCATTTGTTCAGGTAAGCTCTTTAACCATTTTTCCCAACGATTCTTTAAGTCATATGGTAGTTCTGCATCCCAAGAAAGTTTCCTTTCGCATATATCTCGAAATATGACTTTGGCTGTTAACAACAAAGGCGAAGCTATGTCCATAGGGTCGTAAACTTTAGCTATTGTACTCAATACAATACGCTTTGTTGCCGCTGGCTCACTCTCTGGAAACTTGATAGCAAGTATATCACTTTTCTTTTCCCATGCAATGCCTAGAAGCTTAGTTTCTGTACCTTTGGTACCTAAACTTTCCTTTGCAAAAGTTGTTTCTTCAGGGTCAATAGTTTCTCCGTCGAGTCTGCTATCATTCGAGTGCCATTTGTGAAGTTCAAATTTTCCTGCTTTGAAAATTGCCACTGATGTCTCTTTAAGTTCTCTAGTCTCTCTATAGTTGTTTCCACCAAGATTGATATCGACGTAGATACCATCTCTTATTTCTTGTACACATTCGGATACTGCTCTGCAAACTTCTCAAGATGTTGCTCTAAAGTTCCCCAAGCAAAAGGGGCTTGGGCCTAGCCCAAACATAGCTCTCGTCACCCGATAAATGATAGGTTTCTTGCTCTGAAGATCTTCTATCCAAATGAATCTCAGCACATCTCTTTCTATTTGCTTGATAACAATTTGTAGAAACGCTTGCTTAATGTCCCCTGCCAAATATACTGGCTTGAATCTTGATCGTAAGAGAATGTCCAAGATCTTTCGCTGTAGTGGAGGACCGATGTCCAAACACTCGTTCAGTGAAGGAGACTGGGAATCTGCTTTTGCAGACGCATCATAGACTATGCGTATTTTCGTTGATTGAGCGTTTGCTCGGACAACTGGTTTGTGAGGAATATAGTGTTCAGCACCTACAGCTATCTTTGGTGCTTCCTCCACGATTCCCTCTCTCAACTGCTCCTGAATAATGTTGTGATAAGTCTCAAGTAGTGCTGGCTGTTTGTCTAAACGATTTAATCAAAGAATTAAACCTAGCTTTAGCTACATTCTCGTTGCTTGGAAGTGGCGGATGTGCTGCTTTCCATGGGAGAGAAGTTTCGTACCTCCCATCTTCTCTTTGGATGAGCTGTTCTTTGAACTCTTGATAAACACTCATTTGATCCCCCTCAGGCTTGTCTTCAATGCCTAACACATCCAGACTGCATAATTGCATAAAATCATCATTAGAGGTTCTTGTGAACATAAGTGCTGAATTGGTCTCTTCTCTTCCAGGTGACATAATCACCCATCCGAAGGATGTTTTTTCTGCTATAGCTTCACCAGCTTTCCCAACTCTTGGAGGTTCAGATGTCTTGATATAGGAGTAGGCACTTGTCCCTAGTATCATATGAACGGGCAGGATATCTTTGGTTGCAACATCCTCCATTTCGACCCCATTCAGGTGTGTTTTGGCACTGATGATCTTAGCATACCTTGGGTTTGGTAAGCTGAGCAACACATTTTTCTCAACTGCATTGACTTCCGATCTCATGCTGAACTTCTTCGAAGTGTCACTTATTTCAACATCATACACATCTACTTTTCTGTTGGTTATTCCTAGCAGAGTTTCAATTGATTTGTGCTCTTGTCTCACTGGGCTCTTGTTGATAAGTTTCACTAACGTTGAAGACATGTAATTACTGCTTGATCCAGTGTCCAAAAGTGCTCTGCATTTTATGCCCTCAACTTGGACTACTACAACTGGGTGAATCACGTTTTGATCATTGGCTGCTGTCATCCCTGGTTCTCTTTGCTTTTTGTCACAAATGGAAGTATGGTGGCGTTTTGACACACTTGACAATTGATTTTGCTCTTACATTCGTTAGCTCTGTGCTTTTCCCTGTACAATTAAAGCACAATCTCTTGTTACTCAAGATCTTTCTTCTCTCTTCTATTGTGGTCACTGCTTCACACTCTGAAGACTTATGGTCGCTCTTGTCACAAAATGCATGTCTTTGGCTTTGGTTGGTCTCTTGCTGGAAATGCTTTCTCTCTTTGAAGTCTCTTGGCTGTTGTCTAGTATCTCTGTCACCAGTCTGTAGAGGGTTCCTGTCGATCCAGTGTCTTAGTGCTTCAAGTAACTTGTGGAAATCCCACTCTTTCCATTTTGAATCAGTCCTTGTGATGTCTGAACTAATGCCCTCAAGTTTGTCTAATGTTAGACGACATTTCCTGTCACATTTCCCAGTTTTCCCAGAGTGTCCAAAGCTTGAACATGGCAAAGTAGCTCGTCATAGAATTCATGAATCTTTGGTCTTGTTGTTCCATGTATAGTTGGCAAGCTCATGATCTTTTGTATGTGGGCATTGACAACCTCAGCAATGTCACCATATCTTTGCTTTAGCATTGATTTTGCCCTTTCATAACCCTCACTGTCCACAGGAGTTTCTCAATTGTAGCCCGAACTTTGGGAATGACTAGTTCTTTCAGGTAGGAAAACTTTGCGGCATCTCCAATTGGAGCTTTGTCAATCTGTGTCTCAAATAAGCTCCAAAACCTAACCCAGTCAAGATGTGTCCCTTGAAACCTAGATATTTGCAAGTCAGGCAGCTTTGTTTGAATTCTTTTCCTTCTGCTAGTTCCAGTTTTTCTTCTCTAGCTCTATGGCAAATTTCTCTTGGCGTTGCAACTTTGCAGCTTCAGCTTTCTCTTCTTCTACCCTCAGCCTTGCTTTTATTTGGGTCTCAAATTCAATTTGTTCGCTTCTCTGTTTTTGTTTGTTTTCCTCTTCAATGGTAGACAAAGATGACTCTATTTCACTTAGTGAAAGTTCAAATGGTTCTAAGAATACTTTCATTTCTTTTGTCCATCCATCGATTGTCTCTTCTGACTCATCCTCCTCGATTAGAATTCCTTGGACATCTTGAATCAAATCCAGACACTCCTCGATCTTCGATGCAAGAAGCTTTCTTTGGCGATTTAAATGCTCATTTCTCCCATGAAATAAGATTTCTTTTGTCGATTTGTCGAAATAGGTTAATTTCTTCAATACAGACTGGATTAATAATCTTTTCGATGCAAGTTCCTGTTTGTTTACATTTGATTCGTCAGAGTCAGACGGCCTAACCGACTCAAGCTCTTTTGTTTTTCCTCTCGTTGTTGCCATACTTTTTTCTGCAAATTCACTCCCCCCAAATACGAATGTTCGATATAATCACAGTCACAAATGATAAACAGTCTCGTCGGAGGTGCCACGTTGTGGTAAATTAGGAAAGAATTCCCACAAAATGGAGGGGTGAAAAGGCAAATATCGCAATTTAGACTAGACAACAAAGATATCACGCCAAGACATGACAAAACACGAAATATTACTAAATAACCAACAAACAAAACAGCAGAAGCTAAAGTATAAAAATTGTATTCACTTATCTCTTGTTAATCACGAGTTCTCTGTTCAGTAAGATCACTAAGAATAAAGCTATTTTCTGATCGCAAGTTGAAGTTCTCTAATCGCAAGTTCTGTCCAGACAGTCACGTTTCTCGAACGTCCTCATAAAAGTAATTTGCATAACAATGAAGTTTTCCGACAAACACACTGGAGCTATTTTACTTTCAAATAAGCCCCTCCCTCGAATAAGTCCTCCCCTCGAATAACCCCCACCGTAAAATTCATATTTGCAAATAAGTCCTCCCCTCGAATAAGCCCCCACCGTAGAATTAATTTTTGCAAATAAGCCCCCGGGGGCTTGTTCGAGGATTTACGGTAACTAAAAGAAAGTTTTCTACCATGTTCTGACAAAACTGTCTCGTCCATTAGTAGTACCTAATAATCATGGTAACCAATAAAATAATTCAGAATGTTTTGATACAAACAATCTAAGCTGTTTCTAAATTGTTTTTAATCTATCCACTGCTGTTTCCAATGAAATGCGACAAGCCTCTTTGCTGTATAAGGGTTCTTCGAATGGCCTTCTTGAAATCACGTGAGATAAACGTGTAAATGATTGGGTTTATGATACTGTTTATGTACGTAATCGTACCGAGAAATTTCACGACAAAAACCGAAAAGTAGAAATTATCGTGACTTGTGTCCACGAATGCGACAACGAGAAAAGGAACCCAGCAAATAATCAAAACTCCAAGTACTATCCCAAGAGTCTTTGCGGCCTTCAGGTTTCTTTCTTTGCGAGGAGATTGTCTCCGCTGACCAGGCACATTTGTGTCTTCGCAGGCGCTGTTTTCGATTTCAGTTTTGACGCTTTCGATCTGCATTGCATGTCGTTTCGCCACTCGTAAAAGTTTTCCATACATGATTACATTGAGTACAATCGTTAGCGACGCGATTGAGAATGTTACGAGTAAATATTCTTGTCGAAAGACCTTTGTGTAAACGCAATATGCGACGAGCGAGGCGTCGATATCATGTGAGCTATTTGATTGCCAACCCACAAAGCTCGGCAAAGAGAAAATAATACTAACCAACCATAACAAAACCAGAGATTTGCATGTTCTCATTTGGGACATGATTTGATGATATCGAAACGGTCTGATTACGGCCTCGTATCTGTCGTAACTTATTACGCCAAGCGTAAATATCGACAGAATGGACGTAAACACAGTGAGTCCGAATGTGATTTGACATGACGTCATCCCTTGCGTGATCGTTGCTTTATCAGCTAAAACCAACTGAACAATCCATAATGGAATACTCACAGCCAGAACGAGGATATCAGCTACTGCGAGATTTACGACGAAAAGATGCGCCGGTACTTGTCGTAACGAACGATAACGAATAACACAAATAATAACGACAGCGTTAGTGATGAAACCGACCAATGAGATGATTGGAAGGAGGATATTGAAAGCCATCAGTTCTGAGTTCGTTAGCAGTGGTGTTATTGTTGTGTTCGCCATGATTTAGTCCACCAACTTGGTTCCTCGCTCTTTTCTCTAGAAATAAAACGGAAATTTAAGTTGTTGCGTCTTTTTTTCTGTGATGAGCATGAACCGACCTCGCATAAATTAGCCATGCGTATAAGATATCTGTTTAATCTACGAAATTAAAAGTCATCTTATATTTGGTTAATTTTGATTTAAAGAAATAAATATTAATGTATATAAAACAGGTTCAATCTTAAATAAACGTCATCAAATTGCTTTTAATCAAGTTTCGTATCGTATTTTTACCAGGTACCGACCGTGCGTACATTTTGAATTCTGTTCTTGTGATAACGTATTTCCTAGATTGCCCTCGCTAAAATCTCAGAAGTAGATGAGCTAACGAACTAACGGGTGTTCAATCCTGGCTGTTACGCTTCCATGGCTAGGATTAGACTACGACGTCACAGCACCTTCGAGATGTGGAGTGGAAGGTGGGGGATGTGGAGATGAATAGTTGAATTTTGGGGAAACCTCTCAAATATCCAAGCAAAGAAAAGGGAAATAGGTTAGCGAAGGGAATGATGCATTAATTGGTTTTGCACCGGTTGTAGAAATTTGCATAGTAGAGCCTTGGTAGCTCATCCTCAGGAACTCGAAGGACCCGCAGGAATTCTGCGGAACGAAAGAGCTGTTTGACAGAGCTCCAGATTAGGGTTCTGATTTAGATTCCTAGCTTGCTCAGTTGTCCATTAGACTTATTACAAGAGTCCGTTAATATCTCCAACGACATTTGGTTGCTGTTGTTGTTATTTTTGTTGTTGTTGTTGTTGTTTTTGTAAAGAGGCAGTTCATAATGGTTTCAGCGAATGGCCGTTGTTGTTGAGAGCCTTGTAATAAATCTAGCTGTTAATGAAACCTTTCCGAGTTTCTGTCTCGGTAACCTGTGCTTTTGTAATTTTATGATTAGGCCCATCTCATAAAAACTTAATAAATTGAAATTTATTTTTATCTTATCAACGAATGAATAATACTTTCTGTTTATTGCTGAAAAATTTCGCTTCTAAGTGTCCCAAGGTCAGTTTTTGCGTCATGCGGCGATAAAACAGACTGAAAATGACTGATAAACTTGCACCCAACAAAAACCTTCGCCTGTGGCTTTCCTATTTATTGTAAACTGTTTTAAGTGATTCTCTTCTCCTTTACATTTTGATAAGTCGAGCTGTGGTCTAGCTGCCGTTTTTCTTACAAGTTCACAATTGAATTGAATGAATAAGCTCCGTTTTGTAAGATATCCCATGATGCAAAGCTTGCATGGCATTTCCTGTCTAAATAGAGTTGAGATACTTCATGTGCTTCTGAAACGAAATTCACTTTTCTAACTCTCAAGAAAAATTTTTCTTGACCTTCTCCACTGAAGGTATTCTACAGCTTCACGAAACTAAAGAACTTTTTCATTTCTTCAATTGCAGTGTTTCAAATACTCAAATACGATAATCTTAGTTTCGAACAAGCCATAGAGTTTGCTAATTCTAACGGCCTACGCACCTTAAACTCCTAACTGTCTCAAGATTTCCTTGTGTGGGATGCTTGAAGGGCTACTAATCCCTTTATTCTAGAGCGAATTAAGTTTTGATACTCTCTCCATAACGGTTCACCCTATTTTCATAAGAACAATTTTATGAGAACATGCTTAGGCCAGAGCCCTTAGAAAATCGGCTGAATATGAAAATGAGGAGAGTTAGCCGCCCATCATAATCGAAAGCAAGCAAACATAAACTAGCTACTGCATTTTTACACAAACCTACAATCATCGCCAAAAGTATTTGGGACAGTATGTTATAAGTATGTTTTACCCTTAAAAACCCGGTCCCATTATCACATATTTGGATAATTAGACCCCCTTCCCCGCGACTCAATGTTGGGATAACTGTCAACATCGCTTTTACCAACATTGAGTCGGGGGAGAACGGGTATGCGAGAGCGGGAATTTTAGAGAAATTCGAAGTGTCCCGGCATTTTTGGCGAGGATTGTAGTAGCTACATCTCCAAAAATTAATTTAAAAAAGTACTCTCTAAGTAAGCCGAGGAATTAAAGACAGATTAAGAACGTTGAGGCTGAGAATAGGCGAATTGTCAAGAACATCTAGCGTCGACCAAAATTTACTGGTTCTTATAAAAAACAGTGTTTTTAATTTTTAGTAGCATTTCTTGTATGGTAAAAGTAGCATTAAGGGATTACAGGTGCTGCAAGAACCCTCCGCAGGACAAAATTACTAAGGGATCAGTAGCCTCGGCATCCAGCATAAATAAAAAGAGCATTGTGAATTATGTATCTTAAACTTTGAGTTATATATAAGAACTATTAATTGGAACAGGGTGACGTTAGAAAAGCCCTACTCGAATTAGCCTACTAGCGTTAAATTATGGTCCTTCATCCCTAAAACATTTTTTCAGCGGTTGCACTCTTCAGAATAGCGTATACAAGATCCCTGTCGAAACAAAAGGATTTCGAAAGGATTTCAATGAAACAATAGGATTAACGGCAAGGGTGTACGAGACTTCCTAGGAGTAAATTGCCCCACAGATGGCTTGACAAGCAAATTTGAAACACTTAGTTGTAACTTGTCGCATTGCTTCAATAACTTGGTCATTAATAAGCAAAATTTTCCAAATCTTCGGATATAAATTTGATGATTTTTTATGCATTCCTGGTCGAGGTTTTACGTAACTTCAGGGTAACCCTGGCGTAACTAGTTTCTTCAGAGGTTAAGCACGAGTGGAGAAAACTGAAAAGGCCAAATTAACCCTGAAGCTAGTCTTCTTTAAGTGTGCTAGGATTTTCTTATACCATACATCGATTGTATGGAAGGGAAGTATAGAAGCTAGAGCCATCATCCCAATAACAGGAACATTCGAATTGAAACTGTAATCTTCTGCAATTCAATCCAAATAGAACAGGGTAGCGATTGAAGAACGAAGTAGACTTAATGATTCATGCCCTTAATAAGATGTCTATAACATAAATACGCAACGAAATAGGCAAAAGACAGCTATACCCTGCTTCACAATGCTCCGTCCTGCGTAGGCTTCAAATCTGTCAGTAAAAACAAGACCTTCTCATCAAAACCATCGCTTGCATCAACCCAGTAGTTAGCAGATAGAAACACGACTGTATCATTCACTGAAGCATGACTCGAAAATCGAACATTTTCGAAAATTCATATTGAAATCGTCACTGGCCGCAAATTTCAAAAGGACAAAGGATATATATGTGGGCTTATTGAAAATGCGGATTTGTATCAAAAAGCAACGATATTTATGATAAGAAGACAACGATGTATTGATCAGATTAAATAACTTTATGAAACTGTTAAAAAGAGAATGATTTTTCATGACCCAACTCAATACTCAATACCAGTAAGACCGCCCATGCACATATTTGGAAGGAGCCAAGAACTACTATCTATTGTTAGATCTCTTGCCCTCACCAAAAATGGGGTTTTTGTCACCCTTTCTCCCTTCCAGATTTATATTTTGGCACTGGTACCCTGGGTAGCAGGGGGTGAAGAACTGGGAAGGAGATGAAGAGAGTAGAATGCAGTGGGAGAAGTAATATCAAAAGGCAAGAAATACAGTAGGGTTCCCAACCGGGAAATAATATAATTTTGGTACGCATATGTACCGCTCATATGGGTGGGTTTTTACCCTGAAAATTCGGTATTTCCACCCGGTACAAGGTTGATCGAAAATATCCTAGTATATGAGAGGGCTAAACTGCTTCATAAGGAATTCACGAATTTTACCCCTGATCTTTGCTGTGAACCTTATTCATAACCATGATTATGAGCTATTTCCCTCAATCAACCCACACGATTTCAGGAAATTCTTCTGCCCTCCGCTGTCCCAAAAACTCTTAGCCATTCTCATCGGATACGAATCAGGGCAAGGCTAAATAGCTCCCCCCCCCCAAGGTACAGCAAGCCATCTACTCCCTCCTCCTAGGAGTACGGCCTTTCTAGATGATTTCCTAGGTTAGCTTTATTTCTACTAAATACTCCAACCAATCTTCTTGAGCAACTCGCAATATAAGATACAGCTCCCTTCCACTTCTCCCCTCCTCCCGTATAAAAAACGTGTAATAAGGATTTTCCCAGTTCTTCGAAGGGCAGAGCAGAGACACACAAACACAGACATGAACTTGAGAGCGATCTTGACATTATCTTTTCATGTTCCATATTCAACGATTCCAGGCTAAACGGCATTGCAGCAATAAGGGCTTCCCTGAGCCAGATAAGAACATTACAGCCTCTCGCAAGCACTGTACGTCTTCTTTATAATATAGACTAATGGTACAGTACAGCCTTTCACAAGCACTGCCTGTCCGTAATATAATACTGAGAATAGGGCTCGGGAGCTTTCGCAAGCCTCCCGGCCTAATGGCTATCTACCTTATAGTAGAGCCTTACTTTGCCATACTTTCCTTTGCTTTCCTATCTCTATCTCCTCGCTTCTGAAGCTAAGTTAGATACTTCTATATATGCAAAATATTCAGAAATAAACAGGAAACATTACAAATTCGTGAAGATATAGAAGTTAGAGAAATACCGAAACACCAATACAAAGATTTCCTGCATACGTGGTATTAACGACGTCTAATACAAAATCCGGTAAAACGTGAAACAACTAAGTACTACAGTAGGTGACGAACAGAGATTAGTGCTAAGTTACGTTATGTTACGTCCATAAGAAATACTTGTGAATGAATGAAACTAAGAAAACTTAAAGGCCTAAAAGCTGGCAGTATCACAAACGGTCTTAAAACTCTCTACCCAGAGGCGCCGGTAGCAAGGCATCGGGGCACACAAGGTAGTGGGGGAAGAAGCAGCAAATTCAGGGTAAATAACAGGAAATCAAAATTTTCACATCTTTTACGAGGGCAGGGGGGGGGCGATTGCTTCCGCTGTCCCAATGCTTCTGGAGCCCATTGTTTTTCAAAGTGCGAAACCTCCTCCGCACTTCCCAAAACTTAGCCAATTGAAAGAACGAGAATTGAATACGATAAGAAAAGAATCAAAGGGAGTGGTCTTCGAATTTGATCCCTGATTCAGTTCTGATTGAAATGGTCTCATTTGAGTTTCACAACAGAGGTCCGTCTGCGCCTTATGCTATCAAAGACCTTATAACTGTTAAAAACTAATCTAGCAACATCTTAAGAGACTTTCCATCACCATTTATGAGAAGAACCAAATCATTGAAACTTTTTGGCCTTTCTTAAACATGCGAGTCTTAAGTGTCTCTAATTAGATTTTCAACCATTCCCTAACAAAGGTTTTAAGTTTAGACGATTTCACCTAAACTCAGACAGATTAAGAAAAAAGCCGGACTTTTATGCAAGTTACTTAATTAAAATTCTGGGATCATTTTCATTGAAATTAATACACAATATTTCAATTTTCAGGCGATATTTTTGCTCATAAATCGTTCTCCATGTACTTGCGTTTGTGCCAGCTGCAAACAAAGGAGACATAAGGTGTGGGTCGCGCAGATATACCACGTGAAATCACGAAAGAAGGGGGATTTGGCGCGAAAATGCCTGTACAAAAACTAGAGGGCGCGCAATTTATACCAACAGAGCTTTTGATTTATTTGAATAACGGTAAAATTTTTAGTCAGAATTGGCATGTCTATTCCATTGATATCGATCGGTGTGGTGAAGTCTTTTCGCATCTTCATATAGGACAAGGAATTCCTTGTCATTTCATTTCGTTTGAAGAAAAAACTAGAAAAGGTTTTTAATCAATTCCCAAAGCTTAATGTGGAACAAGATACCTTGTCCAGTGGACCATTCATCGTAGAATGCGTCAAAATTGAAAAGTTGCTTAAGGATTTTATCCTTAGTAGTATAAAAGCTCTTTAAATTTTTCGGCCTTCTACTACATGAAGGTTCCTTATAAAGTGGTTCTTAACAAAAAGGCGTGTAGATATCATACCAATCATACCCTTCTTCTAGTGATTGTCCATCATGTTTAGACGTCTATTGCTTGAGTTTGTTAACCTTCCTTATAGCAACAATGATAAAAGCTCTTAGAAGCATCAATGTCTAATCATTCCATCTGAGATTGATTTTGATAAACTACTGAATAAGCCTCAAACTATCAATTCAATAAATAACCATAACTCCTGGGGTGATGGTTTGACTACCCAAAGTGAAAATAACAATGCCTCATCTTATTATTGGTCATTTCGTTGGAACATCTGTTTTGTGAATCATGCGTGATTATCACAACATATCCCACGATTTAAACTGATAATAACCATTACTATCAATAATAACTCTTGTTTATTGGTTTTTCAAGGATACTGAAAATATTAATGATAATGATAATTTTGCAATTTCCTGCCAGCAGAGTTGTGAGATAAAATTCAAAATAGTCATTAAAAATAGAAATTTTGCATATCTGTCGATACGAGTCGATATCAGTGCTTTAGTCTTGCCTTGTTCTCAGCTGGTATGAAAACATCCTGTGTTGGCAAATTTGTTTTTTATTGATTTTTCCTCAGTCATTCTGGAAGCTGACAAAGTTAGTTCGAGTCTTAGGGCCCTGACCAAACGATCAAACATTGTTTGTCAATCATTTCATGCTTGTCAAGCAATGCCTGAGTGTTTAGCCACGTCGCAAAACAATGCTTGACAAGCGAAAAGAAGAAAAACTTCAAGTTCACAAACATTTTAGGGCCTGGCAAACGATCAAACATTGTTTGTCAATCATTTGGTGCTTTTCAAGCGATGTTTGAGCGTTTAAGGACTTCGCAAAACAATGCTTGACACGTGAAAAGAAGCAAAACTTGATGCAAGTAGACAAACATTTTAGGCCGTAGCTAAACGATCAAAGTCACATCTGGCTACGTCACAAAACATTGTTTTGGAAACAGAATTCACTCAGCAATGTTTTTTGAAAAAATTTACAAACATTTAGTGCTTAAATTAAGCAAAAAAATGTTTGATGAGTAATATTACGTTTTGAAGCCAAACATTATGTTTGACAAGCAAATTTCAAATGTTTGAATACAATGTTTGGTCACTTGTCCAGTGCCTTATGTCTGACGAAAGCAATATGTTTGATTATATGTTTGGCAAACATTCTTTTTGACGTGGCCGAATGATAAAACAGTTTGCTTGCCAAACAGATTTCAAGTGTTTGACAAACAATGTTTGGTCACTTGTCCAGTGCCTTATGCCTGACGAAAGAAAGCAATATGTTTGATTAAATGTTTTTGCAAACAATTTTTTTGTGACGTGGCCGAAAGATGAAATAGTTTGCTTGCCAAACAAATTTCCAATGTTTGACAAACAATGTTTGATCGTTTGTCCAGGGCCTAAAAGCTTGAATATCTTTGTCAACAAGGTTTAAAAGCCCTGGCCAAACGATCAAACATTGTTGCTCCAACATTTGAGATTTGCTTGTTGAGCTAAATGTTTGACCGTTTGACCACATCCAAAAACATTGCTCTTCCAACTTTTTTTGTTTGCATGAAGCAAAAAATGTTTGTGAACCTTTTCAAAACATCACGCCACAAATTTGGTTACTTTTCTTGTTGAGCAATGTTTTTGGATGTGGCCAAACGGTCAAGCAAATTTTAAATGTTGCACCAACAATGTTCGATCGTTTGGCCAGAGCCTAAAACACATTAAGCAATTCTGCTTGTTGACTTGGCAAAAGATCAAACATTGCTTGTAAAGCAAATCTCAACTGTTTAACCAAAATTGTTTGATCGTTTGGACGAGAGTTAACATATATGTGATGGATGCCAGCAAGAGCATGACGGGATCTGAAAGCCATGACGATCTCTTATCAGTCTCTGATTCGCAGGAAAAAAGCGATTCATAAAATGTCCTGATTTTGATCAGTAAAGTTGATATAATTTTGCCTCGAGCCTGTCTTAAGCGTAAATGAAAGACAAAAATGAGAAAATAACTTTTTGAAATTTATCACCACAAGCTGTGGGGTCTGAAATTCGTGTTTTAAAATTGTGGCCTAGCCATTGTCTCAGCATGTGAACCTCAAATTGGTTGGTTATCGAAAGGAAAGACAAAAAATACAACACAAGGAGAGACAACTAAAAACAGATCTTTTGTTTCTAAACTTCTTTTTGACTGAGTAATAAATGAATCGGAGTATGCTGTATCCGAATCGGGCAGGGCGTGCTTTGCATACATTGAAATTAGCTGGGATTTCGCTCAAAGCTTCTCAAAACCTGACGGTTCATTAACATTGCTTGGCAAACATCATTCCTGTATTACGCAATGTCCCGCGGAGGGGGTACTGAATATAATGTGGGTATATGTATGTATTTGCCGCCTATATGGGCGGGTTTTCGGCCCTGAAATTCTCTAAATTTGGCATGATTTAACCCAAAACCCTTAGAGATACCGAAACCCCATATCAGAGGGTGGTAAATTGCAGAAAACTCAGAATGTTACCTTATTTGTGTCAGAATAATGTAGAATAATGTTAAAATCGCGTCGATGTTCTTAGTAAATTACAAGTAATTATAAGGCCTAGAAAGCCTTGTTGCTCTGATATTCCTGGATGGGTTGGTAAAATCTGAATGGCACTCTCCTTAATGTAGTGACCAGTTCTAGTGTCTAGTTATACAGGTAGCATATAGCATAAAACAGCATAGCATAGCAGAATCTGAGATCCTCTTCCTCCTTATATGTGTATTTGAATGACCCTAAGAGGGAGCCTAATATAGGGGTACCAGTAGCCGTGAAACTGCGAAGTAATCACCTCAAAGCCCCTTCATTAGGACTTCGTTACACAGCTAGCGGCACCGCACACAGTAGACCCAATTTAACCTCATTCATGGGGAAATAATGAAGGTTTACGAAGGTAGCTACTTGCCCCTCTACGTCAAAAGACGCTGCCGTATTCATAAAACCTTAAACTGGTGTAAATACACAACAAAAGACGAAGGACTCATCTTATTCTGAAGTTGCAAGTCGTAGACAAAACTCTGCAAGGCCCGTAAGCCGCACGCAAAATTGGGACACGAGCCGTGAAGCCGCAAGCCTATAATACGCTCTCCTACGATGCAAAAGTAGCGAATGTCGCTAGACGCTGAATCAACCTACGCACTGAAACGCTATTCTTAGCTCCCTGTCTTTTCAGCATTGTTTAATAACGCTTGAAAACTTCATTCTATATATATACATAGTTGTTCCTTTGGCAAGCATGAAATATTTGAATAAGCAAATGTTGTATAAGGGTTTTATATACATAAGAACGTATAAAGCAATAAGAATATAAGAAACAAAAGACCAACTAAAAAATAAATATTGGACTTTTCAATTGGTTGTAATCAAAATAGAAAGATGTATTTGGTTAAAGTTTTTCGAATAAAAATATGAGCGATATTTTAGCCTTCATGTAGCCTCAAACGAATGGTAGTTTTAGGCCGCACGCATGCTACAATATTTGCATTCCAAGGCCTTGATCAGGAGCTGAGATGGTGGCCTGGGTCATGAAGTAAGCAAGCAGACAATCGTATTTGTTAACACAGTTCGGGCTTCGAGAAAGCGACGCAACTAGTATGAGCGGAATATCCAAGTGCGCGGCTCGTGACAAACAAAAATACGAAACTTTTGTAGAGAACTCTTTTTGACAGATACTTATACTCTCTAGACATACTAAAGGAGTTTCAGCCAGTGCGTCATTGCAGCTACCGCTTTAGGTTGTTGTTGTTGTCAAAAGGCTGCTCAAACATTTCAAGGGTACGAGATTCAGTGTAGCGAATTGGTGCGGCTGTCGGTCTAGATTTTATGAGTGGAACATCAGACTCGTGTAATCAGACTACCCAGAAACGTCGCTCTCCTAGTGCTAGCAGTGCTAGTGTTTTTGATAGCGTAATTACAGCGTTTAACCCGAGTTACCGTACTAACAGCGCTTAACCCTAGTTTTTGGAACTGTCCCGCCAGTCTGTATTTACCATCGTTCGACTGCAAGGTACAAATAGGCCCATATATGAAAGAGCACAGAGAAACAATAAGCTTAACATGTCTAATCTGTAGGCCTCTTGACCTAAGAGTTGCGCAGTAAATAATAAATCCCGTCTATATTTTACGCTTGGGAGACATCTAACTTCGCTTTATTAAGTGCAGTTTCAGTGGTTTAATTCGGCTGTCGAGGTAGTTTTCTATTGCGGGAAGAACTGAAAGGCATCGCCATGTTTGGGTTAGCGTGGAATGCGGGTTAGGCGAGTTTGCGAATCGATAAATGAGAGAATTAGGGCATGGTTTCAATTCAAAGACTTTTTAGTTGTTTATGCATGAGTTATGCAATCAATAACGTAAGGGATTTTGAAACTTAGTACAAGCTTTTTCTGTGTTCGCAGACTTTCTTGTAAGACAGGAATGGAACGATTTTTGATTGATATAACAAACATTTAAATTAACTTTAATTATGGGCGATAGTTTGAAGAAAAAGCTCACCGGTAGTGAAGAAGAACACCAACTCCTCGCTTCTCCAATTATCTTGATACTTTGGGGAACTTCAGCTGTGATCAAAATAGAAAAAAATCAAGTATGAATGTTCAGAATCTATAAACGTCCACGTTTAAAATTTACAAAACTCCGAATGTCAGAATCTTTGATCCTTTCGATACAGTTACGGTTCGCTTAATCATTTCTTAGGCTACAGCCCGCAATCAAAGCTAAGTTCAAACCCATCCCTTTATTGCATACATAAATAAAAGCGGATATTTACCAAGCTGTCCTCTCCAAATATAAAGCTCTAATATCCAAGAAATAATGATGATAATACTTCACTTATAGCCGGTAAAAGTTACTGTATCACAATTTAATAACAAACGCGACTTGCAACATTGTGATAAATCGTTTTTCTTGCTTGACTGACTCCAAATGTGATTTTCTTTTATACTAGAACATTTCAAGACGATTTTCCTTAACCAAAGGCTCCGTTTAACACAGGGGGTAAACATTTGCGAAATGTTACACAAATTGTATGCATTACCATATCATTTAAAATGCCCGTTTGTTCATTTCCGCCCGCCACTACCCCCCTGCAGTCACTCAATGCTCGATTCGATGCATAAAATGCGTTGTTTTCAATGGTAACTATGTTCTTTTAAAATGGATAATACCCTTTGATGCTACTGAATTTTTTTGTAATAAGTGAACGCTAAAGCCTACCGTTTAAAGTGGAGTACGTTAAAATAATTTGATTCTTAAAGATTTTGCTTCCTTTAGCCTTTATATACAATATACAATAGCTACGTCAAAACAACTTGCTAAGCGCTAAATGTGTGAAGGGTATAAAAGAATACAACAATGCAAATACGTATGGCTCTTAAGGGTCAAGAACGGCTATTGCCGTTGCCCTATGAGTCCCTAAAAAGCTTAGCAGCATTATTAAGTCCTTGCCCAAGGTATTGGGGCAAGTTCCCATTTTCAGGGTTTACTAACTTATTTTAGAAGTTCTTATATAGAATATTTGGATTATTAACACCCCCTGATTGAATGTTGTGTTGGGACCACTGAGAACACCAATTTTGCCAACATTGAATCGGGTCGGGGGTAAGCATCTTCACAGTCATAATTTCCAACACAATGGAAGTTTCCCAGCCTTTTCCTTTAATCAGAAGTGTATATCGTGCTTTAGCAGAATTTGTTGTGACTTTTTCTGAAATTCCATCATCGGTTGGGCCTTTCTGGGCCGAATCATCGATCGACAAGCCAAAATCTCAGATCGCGATCGCAAGAGCGCGCTCATGTTGACTGCGGCCAACGGGAATCAGTCGCCCCAGAGCCAAGAAAAGTTACGGTCACACGGTCATTGACCGGAGGAAGGTCAGTTAGAACAAAAGAACATTTGATGCCACACCTAAGACACGCCTATTTTTCATTGTTTAGTGAGGAAGGTTTTCGGCTAGGAGTATTTTGGTCTGGAGGAAGATTGAACACTTTTCTTGACTCTGAGTCGCCCACTAATCGCAGTAGTAGAACATGCCTAATTTGTGGAACTTTGCGCGGACTAGTTGCCGCCAAGAAGAACTAGGTGGCAGAGCACTTATTTCTACCGGCCAGTTGCGATGAATTAACTCCAAAAATCGCCGATTAGCAGTCGGCAACTACTTCTGACTGTTAGCAATGTCGACATAAGATGTCTAACTATACAAAGAAATTGATTCTACCATAATCAAATTTGCGAAGATTTAAAATCACGACGACAGCCTCTTATGACCTGGCATCAACTACTTTTAACAAATAAAGTATTTCCAACAAAAAGGAGTTATCTTTTCGTTTATTTGAGTAAATTCCTCGTGTAAATCCAGTATTTTACCACAAAACCACTGCAGCATTGAAAGTAAGAAGCGTCCTGTTTAATAGCATCAAAGAACAACTTTATATTTGGCTGACTGTTTATGAAAATAATTTGCTTTCAAAATATTTAGCATTGCAACAGTTATTGTTTTATAATCTCCTTATTTGGCTGGTAATTTATAGAATGTCTTAGCTTAAATAAAAGCACTAATGTTAAAACGAACGCGTAGTTCTACATAGCTATCTGCCATTTAGATTTTGACATGGGTCAGACAGAGGATGCAAGGGAGGCAAGCTTTGACAGAAAAAATGATAATGTTGATTCTCATGATTACGATGATGATGATGATGATGATGATCATCATCATCATCATCATGATGATGCTTATGATGGTGATGATGATGATTATGATGATGTTGATCATGATCATGATCATGATGATCATGATCATGATCATAATGATCATGATGATGATGATGATCATGATCATGATCATGATCATGATCATGATCATGATAGCGGTAATGAATGGGTGATGATGATGATGATTTTGATAATGATTATGATGGTACGTAATGATTATGATGTTGATACTGACGATTATAATAACGATCTTGATCATGACATCCGCAGAAATCTCGCAGGATTTCGAATGATATTATCTTAAAGTCCTATGGTGGCATTTTCTCTATTTTTACTTGATATTTGTAAATAATATGATAACTGAAGCAGGGAGTCTCAAAATAAATAAAATTTTCATCCGAATTCAAGATTCTTATCTGAGATTCAAAATCTAGAAAACAGATATTTTGTGTGTGTGTGTCTTTAAAAAATGTAGCGTCCAGCAGTGTCAGTAAGTCAGACTCACGAAAACAGGTCTTGAATTGAAGCTTGCTTGTTTGTAGTTGCCTAGTTGCCTAATTGCTTGGGGGGAATGGGAAGGGGGCTGGAACTGCAGCTAGGATCAAATTGGCGGGGGGGGGCTTCGGAATAAACGGAGGGTTGGCATTTGCATAGGGGTTGTAATATTGACGTATTTTTAAATGCTCACGTACAATCCACGGAGCTAAAAGGCAAGTCACTACTGTCGAACTAACTTTAGATAATTTACAATAACAATGCCTATATACGGTGATAACTTCCATGCATTGTTGTATGTATTATTTACGGATTTCTAAATGTTCAGGTACACTGAGCTAAAGCAAGGCAAGTTCAGAATCAATATTAGTGAAGGTGAAGGTGAAATTGTGTTTTAGCGCCAGTTGATAGGATCTCAGTAGCAGGTTAACTAATCGAGACCTTGACCCTGGCTGTGACGCTACCGTGGCTGGGCTCGAACCCTGACCACAATGGGCTCCTGGCACCACGAGTCAGCTGGATTATACCACGAAGCCACAGCACCTTAATATTGTTCAGTCTTTAACGAAAAAATGTTGGAAAGTCTGTCCTAACAATTGTGGACATTGCTTTCGTCTTTCTTATGTATATTAAGAACGCTTGGCCCTTTTATAAATTCTACCTGACATTTCAATCATTTCTAGCATTAGCAGCTAAGGAACGTAATGGAACTTATAAGCGTTTCGCTATTATTACACGACAAAAAAGAGCGACCGAGCCGCAAATATTTCTGTAATTCGGAATAAAACATAAGTGCACACAACACACGTTGTTGCTGCTTCAAAGGGCACCAACCCCATCCTCACGACAGGCAAACTCCATTTAGGTCTTTCACAAGCACCTAATGAGCGCCGCAAACATAACACTGGGCCAGGTGAATAACGCGGACCCCACGGACCCTGCGGACCTCGCGGACCTGCCTGTTTTGGTCCGCGACATGTGGGTCCGCGTTATTCACTTTTACTAGGCCAAAATGAAAAACGCGGACCTTCCGATTCCGTGGACCTTGACATTATTTCTTCATTTCTTCTTGTTAAGAATTAAAGTACTTCTGATGGCAATTAATTGTCGTATTTATGTTTCTTTTATTAAACGTCAAGCATCACTAAAGCTTTCGTTTATTGTTTGAAAATTTAGGCCGACTTCGTTATCAAGGAAAATTTCGGTGATCAAAACAGGGCGGTTTTGAAATCTTAGAAAATAAACATAAAGCAAATGTTTTACTTCATCTCCTTCAATTAAATACTGACCTTTTTTCTCGAGAGTTGACTTCGAGTTAACTTCACTCGACCACGATACGCAATAAGCAAGGTCCACGATCTTGAAGGTCCGCGTTATTCATTTTCCCCGTATGCATAGATGAATAACGCGGAACTTCTGATTTCGAGGACCATTGTTCAGTTGTTCAATTCTGTTTTCTTGGCACTCGCCACCCTGGCCACCTTCATTGAAATTGAAAGGTCCGCGTTATTCATCTTTGCGTTAGGGGAAAATGAATAACGCGGACCTTCGAGATCGCGGACCTTGCTTATTGCGTATCGTGGTCGAGTGAAGTTAACTCGAAGTCAACTGTCGAGAAAAAGGTCAGTATTTAATTGAAGGAGATGAAGTACATAAAACATTTGATTTATGTTTATTTTTCTAAGATTTCAAAACCGCCCTGTTTTGATCACCGAAATTTTCCTTGATAACGAAGTCGGCATAAATTTTCAAACAATAAACGAAAGCTTTAGTGATGCTTGACGTTTAATTAAAGAAACATAAATACGACAATTAATTGCCATCAGAAGTACTTTAATTCTTAACAAGAAGAAATGAAGAAATAATGTCGAGGTCCGCGAAATCAGAAGGTCCGCGTTTTTCATTTTGGTCTAGTAAAAGTGAATAACGCGGACCCACATGTCGCGGACCAAAACAGGCAGGTCCGCAGGGTCCGCGGGGTCCGCGTTATTCATCTGGCCCACACAGTGTCTCAAGTCACCGAAGTTACTCAGATGACTAAAAGCATTAATAATGAAATCAAACTTACTTAAATACAAGATCAATAAGATCAAGTGCCAAATAAATATAATAAAAGCTAAAAGGTTTAGTCAACTAATTACAGCTATTACATAAATCTCATATTCGCGGTGGGCCTAGGGCGTAAAATAACTGCCAAAACGTTTGCAAACAAGAAGAACAACAAAATCTAAGAATAAACTAAAATTAGCTGCATTACATTTCCATCAAAGTTCGAAAACGAGGCCCGCACGGCGCTGCATGCAGATTTTCAGACACGACTTTCTCGCCACACACAAGCTCTAAATCGTCACGATAATCTTCTCTAAAAACTCATTCTACGTGAGCAATTATTTATTTCTGCATCCAATGGCATTTCATACCCTAGTGTGGTACATTGTTGTTTTAAGGCTCTAAGTCAATGGATTTATGATTGCACGAGGTTTTAATAATCCATCTTTTCAGCCTAATACAATAAAAGTCTCATTCGAATTAGCATTAACAGAACTATATTTACTACAGAACAGAGTTAAACCCTCCAGTTTTAGCCAATTGCTGAAATATTAGTATTCATTGCCGAGGGAGTAAAAAGGGGGTCTTCAGCTTACTTCACGCAGAACCGAACTCAATTTTTCATAGCTTAGCTTCGGAACTTTGGTACTTCATGTTTCACGCTTGAAACTCGTTCACGAATCGTTATATTGTTTTCGGTTACTGCCATGTTTCATATTTCTAAGAGGACTTCTCGTTGCATCATGAAAGTACCCCCTCTCCCCTTATGGAATTTCTATTCTTAAGTCTAAGAGATACAAAACGCGTTAGCTCTTGCATATTGAACAAATTAATGAGTTTGGTAACTTTCTTATTTTCTATAATCATGATATACTTACAAAACTAGTCTCTATCTCTCCTCAACAGTTTAATTAAAACAAATGATTCAAATGCAAACCAATTTGATCAATCTTTCAATCCTGTTTTGTGATATCATTGCTAGTTCTCATTCAAAATCTGAGGGCATCATGAAACAAAGGGACAATGAACTGGCAACATTTTATCAAGAAATGATCCTACCTACCTTTTATACCGCGAAAAGTAAGCTCGCTTAGTTGTCTCATTACGAAGAAAATTTTCCTTGGTCTATCTACCAGGAATCACCATTAACCGACTCGTCTTGAACTTATTTTGTCGTTTGTTTAAAATCAGTCAGGGTGCAGAATTTTATCGAAATCCCTGGCATACTGAGCATGCGTGTAAAATCGATCATATCGTCAACAGAAACTGTACTTTCAAGTTTGATTAAATGAAACGAAACAAATGTGTTTTAGACGTTAGAATTGTAAATTAGATTTATCCAAATTGATCTCTTTGAGATGACATCATGTTTTCCTGGATTTTTTATTTGTTGAGTTGAAAACACCTGCGTCCACAAATTTCGTCATAATTGTTGCGACTGTTGCTATATGGTATCAAAGGAAAACACACAAAAACATCAAAATTTCCTGGTTCTTATGAAAAAAAAAGAGTGTAGTAGTTTTGGATAACCGGAAATTTCTCTTGAAGCCAGCAGTTTTTATTAGGTCTCATTAGGGGGGCAGAATATCCCGCAAGGCATTAAAAGTGGTCTAAGGGCCAAACCGTTTTCGTCATGTGTTTTATTAAACACGAAAGCCACAGTTTCATTTTCTCGTTTGTATGTTCATTGCACATGTGCTGTAGCCACGCCTATTACTTCTAAGATGAAATGATTAAGCATATAGCTGACGTATGTTTGTTTAATTCATTTCCACGAATCATGGGCCATTGGGCCTATCATAATATTATATTCGCTATGGTTAAGTTAATTTCCTATGAACAGTTTTTATCACGACCAACTTAATTAGAATTCAAGTGAAATAATCGTAATTTGAAACTCCAAACATTAAGACCACGAGTAACATTATTATAAGAGTGATATAAAGAATAACAAGTATTAATTATTAGGACAAAAGTAACTTGATTATGAGAGAAACGATCAGGAAGATTTCAAGTCCTGATTATCGTAAGGCCACACACATTCATTAACCCAAAAAATAGATTTGTAAAGTTAAGCTATGATAAGGAGAAGATTTGTCTGAAATATTTCCAATAACCATTCTTCCCTTCAAACATCCTTTTAAAATCTTTTTATGACAAAAATAATGGAAAAGCCACGTTTAATCTTGGTTTGATTTTGTCTGGATTTCAAGCCAGGATTTGGTTACAAAACAAGTTTAAGCTGGTCTTTTTGTTCAAACTGATCTTTCTTGTTTAAACTGGTCTTTTTGCTTAACCTGGTCTTTCTTGTTTAAACCGGTCTTTCTTGACTGCTTGGCAGAGAAGAGTGATGTTCACATTGTGCTTAAAATTGCAAACGCTCATGACAGTGGCGTAACGCACAGTGTGCACCTTTAAACACAAAATTAAGGGCCCCCAAAATATTTGGCCCCGCAAGGGGCCCCCGCGAAAATTTGTAAAAAAACTTTTGGATAAGCGTTTCGAAAAGCTTTAAATTGATTAAAACGAACTTGAGGTCAAAGATATCCCAAAAAAGACTCGATACGCAAGTCAATGCTCGAAGACATAAAAGAATTGGCTTGTAGGGCTGGAATTAGATCTCTTTTGGTAAAAAATTCAAATAACTTTGTATTCATGACGTTTTTAAATATTTGTGGACAAGCTATCGCAGAAACAGATGTTATATTGATTATATGTTTACGGTGTGATAGCCTTGATAAAGCTTGACTGGTACAAAAACTCTATAATAATCCCGGTACTAGGTTACTTAAAATAAAACTTCCGAGAAATCTTCTATTTAACCTGATTTTATAACTTTGTAATTGTTTTGTTGATGTTAGTTTTCTTGTTTTGCTTGAAGATTGTATAACGCTTTTAGATTAAAAAAATTTGCATTTAAAGGCAATCTTGGCGTGTAAACTTATTTTAAAAAAGGGGCCCCAAACCACTATTTTGTTTAAAGGCCCCACACTGCTCCGTTACGCCACTGGCTCATGACCTTATTAGGAAAGCTTTGTTTCTCTTCAACCAATAGGAAGAAAGGCAACATTTAGTCGCTATATTTGAGTCATAAGGCCACAAGTACATATACAAACATTAGCTTAGACTTGGAAAGACAAGATACCATTCAGCTACCTTTTCCCTGGAAGCCTGTTTAGGCAAACAGTACTACAAAATTACTCTGATGAAGCCTTGAATGCCGGGGCGAAATATTAGTATCAAAAATTCGTCTTTTTTTGCTTCGTCTTCTCGTCGCTTTGCAGTGTTACTGCCTCACTGCTACAAAATTAGCCTTGGCAAGACAAGATTTTTTAGAACAAATAATTAAGTTTAACAGGGGATGCATTTCTTTGCATCAGTCCTTGTCGGTAAATTTAGGCCATGCCGGCGAAACGATAAATAATTTCTGGCCAAACAATTGAAATTTGCTTTACAAGCAATGTTTGACCGTTTGGACACGTCACAAAACATTGTTGGAAAAGCTGAATGAACTGAGCAATGTTTTTTAAAATTTCAAGCTTCTTGCAAAATATGTTTCACGAGCAATATTTTGTGACGTGGTCAAACAACGACAAATTGTTTACAAAAATCGTCAGATGTTTGCCAAATGTGGCTAGATCGAGCTACAGGTCAATGCACTTTTAATTCTTCTTCAATTTGCTCTAAAAGCCAGGCTATGTCGAACTACCATACCAAAGAACTAACGCCAACCAGTTATAACTAGGATACTTATGGACTTATGTCATCAGCTAGTCAGAGAGTTGATTGTGCCCACAAGAGCACTCATGTCAGCTGCAAATGACGGGAATCAGTTGTCAATTAATCGTGGAAGTAGAGCGTGCCAATCTTTCTGGAATTATGCGCTGACTATTTCACTAGTTGCCGTAACATAGGAACTAGTTGCCAATTAGTTAGCAGAGTGCTTATGTCGACAGGTCAGTTGAGGTGAATTGGTTCGGACCAATCGCTAATCAGCAGTCGATGCGCAATGTCGTATAAGCTTGGCTTAACATGTCCAAATCCCAGGTCAAAACACCCCAAGAAAGTTTTGTTGTTGTTGTTTTAAGACCAGCCACAGCTTTTACAGACCTCTATTGACGTCCTATCAGCTGAAAGAAGCAAATCAAGGACCTATGAAGCGGGATCAAATGGGACTGGGCTAGAGTGGACCTAAAGCAATCCTGTATGTGATGACATCATAAAGCAACTTCATTCATCTAAAAGATTTTAGTTATTCAGCCTCCTTGGCAATCCCTAAACGCTCAAAATCACACGGAAATGATCATTTTAACATACCCTGCAACTCTATAACTGTGGTTTTTTATCGGCTGGAAAATGATTGTTGCTAGGTGACAGCCCTGGTAACCTAGGAAACAATCGTCCACATTTCTTATTAGCAAATTCAATTTAAAAGTTTTTGAGAGGTGGATGAGTTTGACTTGGCAGAATATTTAAACTCAAAGTCTCGAAATACTTAAAAGGATTACGCTCCTTGGATTTTTAAAAACAAGACATCAAAGAATGACTAATAAGTAGCTAAATGAACAAACAAATGAATGCGAAAAAGAAAAACATTTATGTTTTTGCCGCTGCGAAAACGCTTTATTTTTTCCTTCTAGAAAAACTCAGCTTGGGTTATCACAGCAGAAGGGCGGGGTAATCATCGATGCGTGCTCATGTATCTACAATATATATGTTACGATTAATCAACTAATCATAATTTAATCAAGTACATGATCACATAGATCACTGGTCACAAATGATTTGGAAGCTAACGAACTAAGGAGAGGGGGATGAAGGGGGTCTTTTGTACCGGTACCACAAGGTTTGTTACCAGGTTCCACCAAAATCACAGGTAGTGGTGCAGTACCACGTAATCCAAACTTGGTTGAAGTAAAAATAGATAGAGGTATATGGTTCCACAGCATTTGGTACCACGCTCTGCCCCTTTTTAGAATTTGGTACCAGGTACCACAATTAGATCTTTGTCTTACTTGCCGTGTTTAAGCTTGAGAAAAGGGCCCAATACTTACTATCAAAATGGCACAATCAGACTCAGAAATGATTTAGTACCATAAGGTATTAGACCTCGCTAAAAATATAGCCCCCTTTGGTATTAAGGATATGGCTTATCACGCCGTAGGATCACTTGAAGTCAAGCATACAGTCAATTCAGCTGCCCATTCTCTCGGAGGTAGTTAAATAAGTGCCTAGTTTATTCGTTTTAGAATATCAGTATAGAGGTACAAACTGTAGTTCCATAGCAAAGTGGGGGTAAGGGGGAGTCATTTTGGCACTTCACGTCTCACGCTTAATACCAGCTATAGGTCCATAGCTGAGTAGGGGTAAGGGGGAGTCATTTTGGCACTTCACGTCTCACGCTTAATTCAAGCTATAGGTCCATAGCTGAGTAGGGGTAAGGGGGAGTCATTTTGGCACTTCATGTCTTACGCTTAATACAAGCTATAGGTCCATAGCTGAGTAGGGGTAAGGGGGAGTCATTTTGGCACTTCATGTCTCACAGATTCGTTCAACTTTCACTAACCTTCTTTGGTTACTTTCAAGTTCGACCTTGTCTATAAACCTCTCGTAACGTAACACGGAAATACCCCTTTTCCCCTACCCCTTTCCTCCACATACCAGCTTTGTTGCTGCCTTGAACGCTAAACTTCATTAACCATTAAAGATTGCTTACTTGTAGAATATAGAATATTATCATGCTTAGCCTTACTTACCTTTCAATAAATGCTTTGAGTAGCAAAAACGTTACTTGTTACCGGCTCGAAAATTCCCAGCTACTCCAGATTAGCCTTAGTTTATCTCAGTTTATCTATTTAGAAACGTCATTTGCCCAGAAACAATTTGCAGCGCCACATTGTAGCTGCACATAAACTCGATTCAATGAGTCGACTTGTTACGTAATACTGCTTCCCCGGCAAAGAATTTTCAGTGTGTTGTTCCAAAACAGTCATGAACTTAAACGGTACTTTCGCAGCACTTTGTAGACAAGATGAGCAATTCTCAAGATATCTCTGGCCTTTCACTTTAGTTAATAAGACTGTAACCTACAGAACTTAAAGTAAAAGTCCTGAATTTTTGAGGTCTGACATTGCTAACCGAATTGATCGTCCATAAAAATGCTATTTGTTAGAAAAGAAGTAATTTTACACAAATATAGAGCAAAGATATTTCTGTAAATACAGTGGAGATATTGTGGCAAGATCTCATACAATGCAATTAAACTTTATTCAAAACTAGCGTAAGTAAGGCGACATTGGCAATTGTTATTTAGAAACAAAAAGAGAACGACACACAGAGTTTGAGATAAAGTTCCATTCTTGCAACCATAAGGGGAAGTTATCAAAAACATGGTCACGCAATTCATCGAAACATTGTTTTACTAAAAATACTAGCTCTCCTGAGTTTAGCGATTAGTTTCGTTGTTCTTAAACCCCGAACATTCTACACCATTTTCCCTCGACTAAGCGCCCGATTAAGTCCGTCTCAAAGAGGAGCAATTGTTTGAAAATTTATGGACAAACTAAAGTTCTGACGAAAAGTAAGTCTTGCAGCAACTAGCGAAAGGTGTCTCGTGAATCTTTCATCAAGAGCTTGCAGATACACTATCAAAGGAGAGTCTGGTTAAGGGTAGCAAATATCATCAGAAAATATAGAATCGTAAATCTAAAGCAAGGCACATTTTTATAAAGCTTAGGACTACAAATCAGAGAAAAAACTGATGATATCCCTCCACTGTACTGATGGTATCCCTCCTCTGTATTGATGGTTTCCCTCCACTGAACTGAATATCCTCTACTGTACTGATGTTATCCATCCACTGTACTGCGGATGTACCGATGATATCCATCCACTGTATGCTGGTATCCCTTCACTGTACTGAATATCCTCTACTGTACTGATGGTATCCCTCCACTGTACTGAACATCCTCTACTGTACTGATGACATCCATCAACTATACTGATGACATCCCTCCACCGTACTGAACACCCTCTACTGTGCGTGTACTACTAAATATCCTTCACCGTGCTGCACAGCCTCCACTGTACTATGGGGTACCACACAAACATTACCAGGAGTGATATTCGAAAGCCCCCACCAGCCAAATAATACCCATTTCATGAGACTTTTCTGAAATGAATTTCTGATACGTACCTTACAAATAAAGATGTTATTCCACTTCCTAAGCTGTCAAGCTTGTATCTGTGCCGTCGCTGAAATCTAGCATTATGATTTTGTTGCAAGAATACTGTATGCAAAGGCAAACAAATACTTGGCTGCAATAAAAGTTGCGATCAAAACATTCAATATTTCTATAAATTATGCAGGAAGCTCACAATTTTCACAACGAATCGTAACCAACTTCATTATGAAATGACAGATATGTTTGAAATAAGATTAATTATATAAATTCAGCTATCATGTGGATAAAGTATTTATCCTCTTGTAGAAATAGAAATGTTGTTCAACTTAATATCCCGAAGGATAAATTGTATAAACTTGAATCAGTAGCATAAAACTGCTGAGATTTCTACTGATTATAGAAAATAAACACAAATTATATCGATTGTTGGCTCTAATCAAATTTTCAATAAAGATTATTATATTTTATTAGATTTCTCCTATTTCCTTGTTGATATAGTTTAACAGTTCAGAAAGCGGTGTTCTGAGGGAGATTATTAATAACGCAGAAATAAATTTCTATTTTTAAGCAGTAACATGATTTCACTATATACAAAATAATACCATATTTGGAAACGACCATGCGACATTGCGACGCTGAGACCTGCGACCAGCAGGCAAAGACGACCTCAGTCTCCTTCTGATTTTCGGAGCCTCTATTTGAAGTTGGTCCAAGTTGCATTGTTGCATTGTAAACGGGCCTAAGTTGGACAATTTTCTGCGCTGCACTTCACACAGTGCACACTAGTTCTTATAGAAAATACTGTAAAACAGGGCTGCTTTAGAATCAAAATGGTTAGAGGAGGTCCGGCGAATAGAGCTGTTAGAAGAGCAAGGATATTTCAATTGGCAAAGGTATAATTTCTCTCGGTTTTTGTGATCTTTCTTGAAAACGTTGTTTTTGAGTTTTTTTTGGGCCTAACATGATGATTCCGATAAATGATCGACTGATTGTTTTTGTAGGGTTTTCAAGGAAGGAGAAAGAATTGCTATAAAATTGCAGTGAGAGCTGTACATAGGAAATTACAGTATCAATATGTTGGCAGAAGATTAAAGAAGAGAGATATGAGGAGGGTGAGCAAAAATAACAAAATATCATGCCGAACTTCTGCAAAAAAAAGCTCAGACATCAATAAAAGACCACTACTCTTGCAATCCATGTATGCAGACCCTATCGTATGGGCCATGCAGAAGGTTAAACAATCTTGGTTGGAAAGCTTGCTCACTCTCGTTTGTGCTTGCACCGCTACTATTGTTTGACCTATTGTCATGTTAATAAGCCTATTGTTTCCCCAATCTGGGGGGGTGCTGGTCATTTTGGCTATCAGTCATTTTGGCCAACCTCCCTTTCTGCCAATTAACGTTTCGGCCAATGTGTGTGATGATTTGGCCCATGTTCCCAAAACAACCAACCCTCAGGGACCTTTTGACCTCTGCCGTGAATAACATTTGGCAATGAAGTTTCAGCTGAAACAAGCATGTTTCCCTCCCTGGTAAACAATAGAACAATAGAAAAAAACAATAGAAAATCAGTCTTCCACATGGTTTTTTGGACCCACTGTGTGAATCATTTTTCTTTTAGCTTTGGATTTCAAGAATCAATATTGCAGGACGTGAGCATAATGTTGCTTATTCTAGTTTCATGGAAACTCTAGCAAAGGTATATAAATTGAGCATCTCCTCACTGCATTTCCTTGCCTTAGCATTAATGGTTTGGAAGGGAGGTACTAATATGATTTTCACTGCATTGCTTTATGTTGCATCAGTATCCAGTAAATACAACTAGCATCCCTGTTTCTCATTCATGCTGGACTTTTCACCCAGCATTCTTGGCCATTTCACCCATTCTCCGTTGTTTTCATTTGCTGGTATTGCTCCCGAAACAGTCATCAGTCATTGAGGGTTTGGGGCATTGCCCCCTATTTAAACAATCAGACAATTGACAAGCTACATGAAATAAATGAATCAGCTTCATTTTTGCGTAGATGAAACAACCAGAATTGGTTGGGCAGAACTTCTTAGAAGGTTTAGTGGGTATGGCAAGTCAGAGACTGGGTGAAAGGTCTAGCATTGCATCACCATGAACCAACTTGCATCAACCTGCATCCGCATTGCATTTTGTTTCTTAGTTTTATTTAAGCTGAAGGAGTATTCCAAACAAGTGAATTATCATTTTCGTTATTGTAGGAAGACATTCTTCTCAATCGTAAAGTTCTCTCTGAACTTGCCATTCACGAGCCAAGAACCTTCCAGGTGAGCTTAAAGTGCCTATGAAATGAAATTTTACTTAAACCTTTTTTATCCAAAATAGAACCCTGGAAATGTCTTAATGTTAAAGATTGATACGTGGCCAGAAAGTTTGCATGGGAAGGGTTGTTTCAGGAGGTTTGAAAATCACAGGTCGCTGTGACAAAGCAAAATCAAATTGTCACGTCACGAGGTTTGCAACATGAGTCGTGACACAGAAGCACACATGCTGTGGCTACTTCAAGGGAAGAAATCTAGCAGGAAAGAAAAATTTTACAGTTGTTCCGAGAGAGATCTTCATGTTCAGTGTACAACGCCTGAACGACTGCGCATTGCAGAGATCGCAAACCCCGTGCCGTCACAAATAACCCGCTTTTTTCGTACAAAGAACACTAAATATTCCATTTTTCCGTCGTGCCTATCAGGAGATTCCCTAACGATAAATCGTTGACTCTCTGGTCATGCAGTCGAGGTTCGAATACAGACTATTGTGATATGCTGATTGTGGACAAACCTATCCTGGTGTTCGAAATTAATGGAAATACAATACACGCAGTTTTTTTATAAGCAACCGCTTATAAGCAACCAAGATGTAGAAGGCCTGAAAGTTTAAGCAACGTATAGTACCACAGGAAAAAAACCTAAGCAACTTTTTAAAATTTTTATAATTTATATCACCACAAGCAATCGAGGATTTATAAAAATAGAAGCTATTTCCATTCATTTGTCGTCAAAACTCGCATATAAAGGGAGTGTTTCTCGTTAAGTGAGGCATTTCATTGATGGGTTTCCGTTTAACTTTCAAAAACAAATCTCAAATGGTAACAATATCAGCAGGGAGAAATAATTCCAATCATTTTATGTGCAATGTTAGATTTTGCTGTTTTTCTAGCCTCTATACTATTCTGAGGGCAAAAAGATAAAGTCAAAATTAAGCAACTACTAAGCAACTTTTGCTACTAAAAGATTGCCATAAAAGGTCCAAAAATAAGCAACTTTTGGAACTAGGGCCGAGCGAAGTTGCTTATAAAAGAAACTGCGTGTAATACGATAAATTTCTTTTTTAGTCGCTGGCAGAGTTAGCAAGAAACAGAATAAAAGATGGCCTGTTAGCTGCAATCAAATGAATAAATTGACATTTTCCAAGTGAGAGTTTGTTTTTATAGACTTTTACAGTGATTGATTGACCTTCAAAAACAGATTGGAAGCGCACTTCCTAAAGAGATTTCTTTCGGGTCCGCTCTTGATCTCCGTATACGTTCGCTCAAGGTTAAAACCAAAAACGCTGAGATAAATAGCGAGAAAACAGTTTTTTCGTTAATCACTGAAAGTAAATATCAACTGTCATCTTAATTAAGTTACAACTGCTAGCTAATTACATACAAAATTTAAGAATAAATTGTTTCAAAAGTTCCATTCTTCTCCAGGCTTTGGGGCATCTTTATATTCATCAATAGGTGTGCTGAATGCCGCGTTTTTTCGAAACGGTGTGTCATCTGTACGTACTTGGGACACTCCCTAGAATTAGATAGATATTTAATGAATACAAAGAAAGACATTACGATAAATGGGGACATGATGTTGAAATGAGTTGAAAAAACCTTTCCTGGTCATTACATTGAAGGTGCTGTGGGGTCGTGGTGTAATCCACCTGACTCATGATGTCGACAGCTTAGTCAGGGTTCGAACCCAGCCACGGTAGCGTCACAGCCAGGGTTGAGGTCTCGATTAGTTAACCTACTACTGAGATCCCAGCAAGTGGCGCTAAAACACCATTTCACCTTCGCCTTCACTATTATGACTCGTCCGCCAAAGGAAAAATTCAATGGTGTGATTTAACATCAGAAACGTCACGGCAAACTTAAAAATCTTTCGTTTGACACTCGGGAGAAACACTTGACAAAGACAGGATTACACCCAGATGAAGATCAAAATTTACCAAAGCATAGATTGCAGCATTGCAGATGATTTACGATCAGACACGCAGAAAGTACTTTTGTGAAAAAAGCAATCTTGAGAAGTGTGATTACACGTTATTTTATAAGAACAAACTTCATGAGAAACACCAGGCTGCAATTTAGGTCAAAATTTGATGCCATCTCCGAAACTATTCGAGGTATGCATAAGCAAAGTTCACCAACTTGAAGCCCTTGCTCGGAGACGCATTTTAAATGTTTTGGAGATAGAGAACCACTTCAAATCATCGCGAAAATCAAAGCCGAGTGTTCTTATAAAAAAGGCGTGTAATGCATTAAATAACAACAGTGATCGTTCTGGTTTGAAGATCTTGATCGGGAAGGCTCATTAGCAGACAGTTGCAGACTTACGGAGACACTAAGCTGTAATCGCAGATGGATTATAAAGGATAGCATTGGATTGGTAAAAATCACAGAGAGTCACCTATCCTTATACTATGTATTGAAAACCAGATTCAACTATTAAAAGACTTACATGAATTTGTGGTAGATTTTGGTTCCAGAATGTAACAGGCTGATCAGAGTTGACATCATTTTTCTAAAGGAATATTAAGCAAAATTAATTAACAAGTCTTAGAGAAACAAGGGCTATAAGAGAAAAGTCATTTTGATTATCTAGAGGAACTTACCATAGTAGTCTCTGGAATCAGTGGAACAAAATCTAAAAATAAATTCAAAGATACTTTTTTTCATTCTGCGATATAGCATTGCCTACTACAGGTATGATTGTTTATTAAACTATCTAAGTATTCAAATGTTTTGATATATGTATTCCAACAAATATTCAGATAGTGTATTCCAACAAATCATGAAACAAATGATAATGCAATATTGAATGATCGATGAAGGAAATTTGCGGCCCAAAGAAACGTTTTAAGTTTCACTGACTTCTTTTAGGTTCAGTGACAGGGCAGCAATGATGTGAGGCAATTTGCTTTGCATTACCTCTTTGAGGTGATAGTGCTAGGAGTCGATTGGAAGCTGGATGTCTTATTTTCTTAAATCTACTATAGAGAACTGTTCTTTATCTTTCATCCGCATGGAATTAGAATAGTAAATGATTCTCATCTTCCCTAAAGAACAGCGTTTGCACAATTGTAACAGTTAGAAATTGTACCGTAAGCTCAATCTAAATGTGGGAGTGCTGCGTCTAAGGCAATGTGTCATAAATTTTGTTAGGCATTGTCTGTCTTCATATGCAAGAGATGCCGTCAAATAATGTTGGACGTGCTTTACATAACAACGAAACAAATACTAGCATATAAGCATATAACATTTAATCAAACTCTACCTTTTTTAAAATCCATCTTTGTTGTCGATGTGTAGTCAATCTTTGGTGGAGGAGGATTGAATTCTTTCTTTACCTCTGAGCTAAATCAATTTTAAGTATTTTAATAAAATGAACTGACGTTTCCTGTTTACATTAAAGTCAGGCTTACGTTGACCTATGATACGATAGAACTAACGCAAGCTAGCTATAACTGCTAACTTACATCAACATGTCAGCAACTAGTCAGAACTTATAGAATACAGTTGGTGTTGTTAACAAGAGCTCTCATATCGTTTGCAAATGACAGGAACAGTTGTCAGCTAATCTTAGAAGTAGAACATGTCCAACACCCTGGAACTATGGGCCAACTAGTTGCTGTCGAAAAGGAACTAGTTACCATTTAGTTGCCAGAGCACTTAGCTATATCGACAGGTCAGTTGCAATAATTAGTTTTAAAAACTGCACATTAGCAGTCGCTAACTAGTTCTGACTGTGTGCAGTGTTTGTCCACATAAGTGTTGCTTTACAAACAAATTGTTTCTGATTTTGTCTTGCAAATGCTACGTCAAATTATCAGTGAAATCAGTTGATTCTAGGATTTATCAGCTGATTTTTCCAATGAAAAGATCAAGTTTTTCCAATGAAAAAATCCAGTCGAACTAAACAATAAACAATGTCAGTACCTTATTTGGTCATAGAGTTGCTTCTCTAGCATTTCAAATTTCTTTCCTTTTTGCCTGACGTTTGATTTTGCTGGTTTTTGATATGAATCTTTGCTTGTTGTTGTATCTGCACATTTCCCATCGAATTTCGTTGAAAGAATACCCTAATAGAAATACCAAAAGCAAATCAATTAGCAAAAGCAAATACCATACATGACAGAATTAGCACCCTCTGTCGAATAATCGCCCCTGCAGAATAAGTGCTGCAGGATAAGAGTATTTTTTCAATAACCACCCTTGCCTGAATCACTACCCCCTAGAAGAAAAAGAACTTTGTCAAAAAAGACTTTGTAAACATCTTGGGACTTTGTCATGTGTTCTTAAAACCAAGCCATTATTTTCATTGACCATGTCCCTTTACCCCTCCATGTTGGATGTCTGGCTACGCGACTGAGAAACTTGATTGATATGCATCAATTGTATTTAAAAATTGTGAGAAACAGTGCTCTTGTCAGAAAAAATGTTTAAGTATGCCGCCTACAGATGTTTTCACTGTTTCTCGTAATTGTGATATTGTTTTCATGGTTTTGTGTGGCTTTTGACAAAATTGTTCCAAAATTGCTCCCGTTGAACCAGAGGCAGGAATTTCTTTTGGACTCCTGGCTTGAAACTTTGTTGTGTGCACCAAAGAACTTTGGCACGCAATTTTGGATAAAAAAATAAAAAACAATAGTCCCTATTGTTTGGAGAACAATGGCTATCGGTGCACAGTGTGCAAAGATTCCAGTCTGAAGATGTGAGATAACCGAAGAGATTCATGATACACAGAGTCCATACTCAATCCAGTCTGAAAGTGTGCATTGTTTTGATGAAATCTCAGGGACAGCATAGCCAAAAAACTGCTTGGGTGCAGGGGCAAAAATATGATTTGAACAAAGACTTTTTTGCACGGAAGCATGGGCGTTGGTGCACGGAATGTTTTGAGCAAAATATCTGGGGTGCACCACTGAGACACTCTGCAGACTGGTAGTCTCTATTAAAGAAAATGCAATCGTAACATAACATTTTTACCCTGTGTCCTGTTACATGTAAATCTTTGATGTCCCTTGGTTCTTGGTCAATATGAGCACACTGTCTCTAAAGATAACATAAAAATATCCAAATATAATCACTTTAATAAGGTACCAAACAATAATAAGAATAAAGATAAGCAAACACCTCTAATGCAAGTCCAAAAAGAGAGAGTGAATGGGGAACAAACGAGTACAAACAAGCAACAAGTCCAAAAACAAGCACCCTACCTACCTCTTCAACCCAATTTTCCAGCAAAGTTGTTCCTAGTTTTACTTCATAATTTGGTCCATTTGATAACTGCGAAGCTGTCAGAGTTCGGCTTGTATCCATATTGATTTTATTTCAATCCTATGACAAGAAAAATCCAGTATTTTTAACCTAATGCCTTGGAATGATGTTTCTCTGTTTTGTTCAGCTTATCAATTAATCAATCACTAATTTTTGTTGTTGTTATGGATACGACAGGATCGAGGCTCTTTGCCTCGCATCAGGTTTTTTGTCACAGGGAAACAAGGTGGAGGTGGTGAAAAAAACTGAAAATCAAAAATTTGGACATAACAAAATGGCGGCGGTGTTTGTCAGAGCTGCGAGGAAGCCAGCTTCCATTTTTGGATACAACTGTCGCCTCTTGACTACAAGTATACCAAGACAAGCATTGATAGAGAGAAAAGATTTCAAGGAAGCGATTGTTGGCGAAGAATCAGAGGTATTCAAATAGATAGAGATAGTTAGATAAAAGGCTACTAGTCTCGCAAGTCCTGGTTAATTTTCACACCTTTCGACCCGATCGACCTTTGCAATAAATAGGAAAAAACCACATTTCTCATTGCCCCATGATGGGAGACGGATCTCTCCAAAAACGTTGCCCTACTAAATATCAAAGGCTTGTCATGATAAGTGATGGCTATCATGTCTAATACGGTGACGTCCATCCTTCCGAGGTCAGTAAATGAGTACCCAGGGTATTCATTCTAGAATGTTAGTCTGGGGGCACAAGCTGCAGGTCAACATCAGCGTCAAGCTGCTATACCCTCCAATCTGCATTAACAAATACAGGGTGGCCCAAAAAAAAGGGACCCCCTTAGGTAAATAATTTCTGTATACATTTTCTCAAGGAGGAATTTTATCAAATTTATACCAGGTAATATTCAAGTCAAGTGCGCTATCGTGTAGAAATATGTTGGTGATAAGAGCTTCCATCTCGGCACAATGGGACATTAAATTCATGATGTCCAAAAACCAGCGTAAGGGTTTAAAGTTGCATATTTTGTTACAGTACGTTTTTGGATTGTAAAGTTTTAAAGTCAATTTATTCAGAGATTCTAACCCATATCATCATGATATTTACACGATATATCTCACTTGAGTTGAATATCATGTAGTATTAATTTCATGAAATTCCAACTTAAGAATAAATTATTAATAAATTATTCATTTTAATTTGAAAATGGATAAGCTTCATTCCAGATTTGCCTTCTGTTTGAAATGCATTAAAAGCATATGGGATTTGCATTTTAAATCAAAATGCTCTGAGAGTGGGATGAAACCAATCTGATATGCCTCTGAACCAGTGTAAGCGAAACAAATATGAAATGAAAACATGAACATCTTAAACAATTTCCATCTTAGCCAAAATTTTTGGGCAACTTAATTGTACCTTATGTTCAAACCATTATCTTTATTGTCACTAATCTATTGATAGGTTGGAATTATGAGATAGAAGAGCCAAAAGTGAAAGAAATGAAACCTAAGAATTATGGAGAAAACTTCTCATGGAACAAAAGAACAAGATCATCTACCAAGTAACTACAAACTAATTAAAAATTTGTGTGAAATGACCTCTTTACTTTGATGTTGATTGTTCTACAACTTAGCCAGTTTTGCAGAGTATTTTCAACAAGATATCCAGTGTGCAAGGGCCCTTTTCTATTGTTTCATCCTATTGTTAACCCATTGTTGTATTGAAATACTTGGGTGCAAAATTTGCATTTAATGCCCTACTCTGCAGTGTGGAGTCCTTGACTACTCAGATAATGCAGATAAATGCAAATGATTAATTGAAAGCACAGCACATAACTTTTTCTATAACAAGAGTAAGAAACTAAATAGTCTATGAAAAAGCTCAAGTTTTCTATTACAAGAAAACAAAACTAAGATTCTATGAAAGAGCTCGAATCTAAAGTCAAACAAAGAGTAGACGGTTGAGTCATTTTTCAGTCACTGAGATAATCATGAGTCTTGCACCAAACATCAGCCCAGATATGACAAGAATGAAAAGCACAAAAGCTTGATTTCCTTTCCCATCAGTCCACTGCTTCTTCAAAATGCCACTCAACCCTATAATCAGCACTATATACTCTGTGAAGGTATATCTGAAATACTTTTCTAATAGAATATTCTCCACCGCAAACCATAAAATGACGATTGTAAGCAATATCACCAGCCCAATCTTTGCAGCCTTGCTTTTGTGTATTTTCATACCATACTGCATGTAGATTGTAAAATTGAGACAGGATGCAATTGTCACCCATGCCATGTAGAACATCACGCCATTTTGCACCAGAAAACGCACGCACCAGACATCAGTTTGGTTCTGAGAATCAGCAGGGACATCATTGAGATATGTGTATAGACTTGTGTATGCGAAAAACAAACAACTTTTAAGGCTGAGGGTTATGAGAACCAGGATAGCTGATGAAAGCCTGAGTAACTGTCTTGCCCATACCACCAACCAGCTTACGTTGAAGACACAGGATAGCGTGTAAAACAGATAAAACCACGTGGGTAGGATATCAGCAGCATTCGGCCTGAACAAAAGCGATAGAGAATAAGCAATCCATGAACCTTGCCATAGGTATATCACACCCCATATTGCAAATGTTGCTCCAGCTGGGGTGATTTCTGTGTTATGGCGGTTTGAAACTTCGCCTGTTTTTATTGGAAAGACGCGAGAGATCTTCGTTGCCTCTTTGTTGAAGATTATCGTTGTAATAAAAGCAAAAAAGTTGAATACTATGGCACAACTTTTTGCAAGGAAGACCGCCATCTTGTTTTATGTTTGCTTCCTCCTCTGGGTCTTACGAATGCCACGTGACCAAAACGAAATGTTTGAGCAGAGAACGTGGGGAAAGTAAACAAAATAATTGAATGTGCGCTGCACCCCCTCACCACCCTTACATATTTCCAAAGTGAGGGTGCTAGGTCGTTGGTTGATACAAGGGGTACTAAGCCTTCTCGTTCTCCGAAGACAGACATCTAGGTTTTGTCCTTTTGTACCTACCTCCACGGATACGACAAGCTGTTCAAAGCGACTTGTTTATCTTGTTTTGTTTTGACCAAGAAATGTTGGTCAAACATTTTAAATTTGCTTCATAACAAATGTTTGACCTTTTCGCCAGACCCATCATTGCTTGACGAGGAAAAGTAACCGAGTTAATGGCGTGATGTTTTGAAAAAGTTCAAAAACATTTTTTTGCTTGACGCAAACCAAAAAATGTTGAAGGAGCAATGTTTTTGGACGTGGCCAAACGGTCAAACATTTTGTTTTGCTAGCAAATCTCAAGATGCATCCCCCTTTTTTCCGAAGTAAGTCTGCTATGGGATCGTTGATGCTGGGGGTAAGTTAGGCAAAACGATCAAAAAATGTTGGTCAAACATTTTAAATTTGCTTGATAACAAATGTTTGACCTTTTCACAAGACCCATCATTGCTTGACGAGGAAAAGTAGCCGAGTTAATGGCGTGATGTTTTTGAAAAAGTTCAAAAACATTTTTTTGCTTGACGCAAACCAAAAAATGTTGAAGGAGCAATGTTTTTGGACGTGGCCAAACGGTCAAACATTTTGTTTTGCTAGCATATCTCAAATGTTTGACCAACATTGTTTGATCGTTTGGCCAGGGCCTGAAGCGTTCTCCACGAAGACAGACCTCCAGGTGTTGTTGTTTTTAATGTGCTCTCCTCCTGTTTTCTAAGGGACAGCTTTTTTGTAACTTAATCCAACGCAAAAATTACACAAGACGCTAATTTCATTTGAGCAACATTTCTACAAGTTACATTTCATCAAGAAACTGTTTTCAGTATTATATCAAATAGAGTAGAGTAAAGAATGCGGTTGGGTATATTATACAGAAAATTCGAAAGTTTTAACGCCTTGATTGTTTTCTGTTGGCCTTAGGTTTTCAGCAAACTTTTCTCCAACATCGTTTTGCAGTCAAGTGCTGAAATAGACATAGATACAGTATTGTAATAAGGTAGCATAGATTGGAAGGATAGAGTTAGTTGTGCAGTGATTAGCGGTGCTGCTCGTGTGTTTCAACAATTTTCTCATTTGGCAGTTTATTTTCCTTTCATGTCGGTATTGATTTTTCATGTTGGTAAAGTATCTTATATCCTTGCAATTTCAGCATCCACATTTTTCTTTTCCTTCCAATTAGCTTTCTCTTTAACAATGATCAGAATTATCCTTGCAACGAGAAGAACTGAAGAAATCACCAAAATACCGAGAACAAAGCCTTGATTTCCTTTTCCATTGGTCCAATTTTTCTTCAAAATCCCACTCGTGGCGACAATGAGCACGACATACTCCATGAATACAAATCGAGTGTAGTTTTGGTAGAGGAAGTTTTCCAATAAAAACCAGGTAATTGCTAATACCAGAATAAATGCCAGTGTTCCTGATGCCACATTTTCGGCATTAACATGACCACGGTAATGCATTGCAATCACAAAATTTAGGCATGTTGCAATTGTTACCCATGTGGCATAGAAAATGATGCCGTTTAGAACGAACAATCGAATGCACCATACATCGAAGCAGGTTTTGTCTTGGTCTGGGAACTTTTGGAGGTAATTAAAAAGACTGCTTGCCGCTTGGTCGAGGCATAAAGCCAGAAAATTACAATGCCAACGAGAAATCCAAGTGCAAGTCCAACCATTTCACGGGAGAACACCAGAAGCCAGGATAAATTACACAAAGATGATAATATGAAGAAAATGTACAACTTTGCTGTCAGTTTAGTGTCATCGCATGTGTTTGGTTTCAAGAAATACAACGATCGAGCGACCCATCCAACTTGGAAGAAGTAAATGAATCCCCAAATTGCGAACGTTGATCCACTTGGAGTTATATCTGTTGGGAATTTAGCCGAGACATCTCCAACAGGCTTCGGGAAAATCGACTTTATATTGCCCGATCCATTAAAGAAAAGCACTACCACTAGTACTATAAAGTTCGATACAATTAGTATCTTCTTTATCAGTTTGGCGTCCATCTCTATCATGACCTAGTCCAAATCTTTTTTCCCAAGGTTGCGTCGATTTTGTTTTGCCGAAGTTTGTTCAGCTGAATCGGTTCAAGAATTTATTATCATTTAGAAAGAGAACCATTGTCATTACCATAGTAACCAGTAGCAGCCAATGAAAATGTTACATTTGAACAATGAAACAAACCAGAATTATGCAAGGTTATCTGCAAAATGTAACTACGGTTCAGTTTTATCATTGTCACGACATGATTCATTCTTTGAAACTCTCAAATCCGTAATCTTGTTGCATAATGTAAAATTATTGAAGAGATTGTATGCTTCAGTTGTTAAGAACAACATTTCAAACTTTATTAACTTCTTTCTTAAGCCAGGCTTAAGTCGACATTGCGCACAGTCTGAACTTTTTATCGCAACTAATCTTTGGACATAATGATTGGCAACTAGTTTGCAACTAGTACCTTTGTGACGGCAACTCGTCAGCACATATTTCCAGAAAGTTCGGCATGTTCTATTTCCAGGGCGTGTTGCCGACTGATTCCCGTCAGTCGCACTCAACCTTAGTGCTCTTGCTACCGTGGCCAGCTATTTGCTTTAAGTTAACTGACTAGCTCTTAACATGTCGACATAAATTAGTGTCCCTTCTGTCGTAAGCCACAAGCCTGGCTTGACTCCCACTCAATTGATTCAGTTGATTCGCTCCCAGTCCCCCTAAACACCCGCCCGCACCTCTGCTACATGTTTGCCCATCCTGTTGTACACCCATACACGAGAGGCAGTTCACTCCTTGCAAATCTCTTACACACTTGCCGTAAATTCTATTAATTCCATGGAAATCCCTTTGAAATCCATTTGTATCAACAGGAAACTCACATGATTTGGAAAAGTGTAATCAAATGTCCCTCGCCTGTGCATCTCTGTTGCACCACACAGTAGGCGAAGTTGCTAAGCAAACGTTTTTTCAAAGAGAAAGAGATTGTCAAATAATTCTATTGACCAGCTCTCGGTGAAGCGGATAAATCGTTTTGTTTTCATGAATAAACTTTGTTTGTTGATAAATCATACGCCGCCATGATATCATGTTCTACGGAGTTTTACAAGTCCTGAAAGTAGCCTTCAGAAATAAAGCTTCAATGCTTTTTCTAGGATCTTATATGCCATCATGAAAAACTCTGATAATACGGAGTTCATAAGTCGGAAGCTAGATTGCTTATTGCTCACTGCCAAAGTCCCAAAATCAACGATCAAAGATGTATTATCGTTGTCGAAACCAAAGATTGAGAGTGATATATCGAAGGAAACCCTGGCTAAAATACTTCAGATAAGGCGGACTGAGGAGCGTCTGTTGAGTAGACTTGATTACTGGATTTACAGAGAAAATATTGAAGATTTCACACGAAGAAAAACGTTTACATCTGGTTGTGAAGTTGAGCCAGAGGAGCAAAAATGGGATCTTGATATCCACTCAAAACCGATGAATAATAATCACCATGGTGGTAATAATAGGTCCCATGATGAGATTAAGCCTATAGGTAGATCTGTTAGCTCTATAGAGACAAAATCAAAAACACGAAAGCTGAGGCCATGGAAAAATTCAGCTGAAAAATCAGAGAGCATTTCCATGTTTCATTACAACATGAAATCATCTAACGTTGAAGATGACCGTGTCTCAACAACAGCAACACTACGAACCAAAATATTCACGAAATTTGGTACGCTACCTCGTAAAAAATTAAAGATGTTTTTCACCAAAGGAAATCCAGATGACGATGCAAAGAATACAGAGAGGAAAAAGGAAAACGAAGATACTAAGAAGCCTAAAGAGACGTCGTTTTTCTCCAAATACAGGAGAAAAGATTCCAGAAAAGAAATCGCCTCAACGAGTGATGTCGATAAGGAAACCGTTCCCAGACTCCTTAGGCGGAAACCGAGGCCGAAGTCCGAGGCATTTGACTTTGATGTTGAAAATATTGCCGTAAACGTAGGCAATATGGAACGGCCGGATGAACAAGCGTCACTTACGGACCGAGAAAGTAGTCCATTCAAAAGGAGACTGCGTGCTATGCCGATTTTCTATGTGCCACCAGAGACAAAAATGATCTAGTGCAATATTGTATATTTTAATATATATTCCACGAATGTATAAAGTGTAGTTAGTCAGTAATTTTTATCTAATAATTATTTTTCTGGTATATTTTGATCAAGGGGCAATTCACTCTTTGAAACCTCATACACCATTTGCTGGGATTTCATCTGCTTATATAGAAACCTATTGCTTTGACGGAATCTCGTGCGCCGTTTGAGGGAGTGAATTACCCCTCGATTTTAGTTATATGCTATATAGTTTATAGATATGTTATATAAAGAAACACTTTTTGTGCAATTTTATCAATATATGTGAATATTCGTTTTATTCATCATAGTAATATGACCACTATGAAATGATTTTTGTAATAACTTTTGAATTGCGATTAAACAGTGGAAACATTTTCGGGCATCGTATAGACATGATAATCATCACTTATCATGACAAGCTTTTGATATTTAGTAGGGCAACGTTTCGGGAGAGATCCGTCTCCCATCATCGGGCAACGAGAAATGTGGTTTCTTTCCTATTTATTGCAAAGGTCGTATTTTCGAGCATACTTAAAGCCTTTTTTCGTCTAACGTCTGACAGACACTCCTCAGAGTATGAACGTCAAAAACTAAGGCGGAATTTCATATCAATAGGAAAAATTGGCTAACATTAGATATGGTTCCTGTATTCTAATTTTATCAGTCCGTTTAGACTTAACGTAAAGAGCACATTTCAGAAATTCTAGAAAGCAAAATAAGCATATTTTTAAAAGAAGCCTTGTGAAAAAATTCAGAAATTCAATACGATTTCTCTTCTCGTTCCTGGAAGAAAAAGGTCACCATGAAGTTTTTTTACTAAAATCTTGAAAATAGAAGCTATTCAAGTTGCAGGAAACCTACTTCTTCCCCGTCTTGTCTTCAACGCACTTGACTTAAATCTAATACTGAGAAAACAAGCCAAAAATAAGTTCCCCGTTCCTTGATTTCTGTGATCCTGGGTTCCCTTGTCCCGGCTTTTCTACTTGTTCATCTTGTAGCCTCCTTTGGGAATTCTACGTTGTTGTTGTTGTTTGTTGACCAGATTTCGGCGGGAAAATGAGACACTCCATGTGGGAGGAGAAGTAACATTTAGGCCGCATGATCTAATTATGAATTCTCTCCGAATTTAAATTGAAATCAATTCAACAAGATGTCAAGTTCAGCGAGTACATCTTCTTCCAAACGAGCAAAAGTCGGGTCTGAAAATAATTCAACCGCTTCAGCTAAGCAGAGAAGAATTCACCACGAAAATGGCGGCGTCTCTTCGGCAAGTTCGGATGAATTTTGTCACGGTTCAATTGTCAGAGTAAAATTAATAAACTTCCTGTAAGTTATATTATCGCAATTACTCATTAGTTTATTCTTTTTTATTGTTAGGATTTTTCTTTTGTGTACTGTCGTTTCCTGTGAATTTTAAATGCACAATTGTTCTGTTCATTTTGCTAAAATATTTTTATTATTTTCAGAACATACGATGACGTAGAGTTCAAACCTGGAGCGAATCTCAATGTTATTGTTGGACCAAATGGTAAAAAACCTGACTCTTAGGCTATTGTCCACCCTAAGCCAGTTTTCCACTATGCAAATGTTTCCCTGCTCAATGAATTGCTATTTATTATTTCTGATACAATGCCCATGTGTTAAAACAACATTTTCAATTTCCACTTGAAACCAGGTGACAACATGCTTCTGGTAGAATGCTGCTATTATGTGAATAGCTTTCGAGCCATTTGATTGCTGAACGTTTGACACCATGAGCCAGCTGGATAAGGCCACCATGCAATAGAACCTTTTAGGAATTTTTTCTATACTTCCAGGGTCAATGCTACTGTACCCCTCCCCCCGGTGACCCTGGTCTCAGCATTTTCGGAGAACAATAGATCCATTAGAAATGTTGTATGAATTTGCTTGAAATTTATACAGCTCTTCAATAATGTTTCAAAGCAAATGAAAATGTTTCATATTTTTTTCAGGAACTGGGAAATCTTCAATTGTTTGTGCCTTGTGTCTTGGTCTTGGAGAGAAACCAACAACTCTTGGTAGAGCCAAGGAGGTATATTTGAAGTACTTCTCAGTTATGTAGCCAGACATCAAATGTTGAAGGGGCAAAAAAGCATTGTTATACAGTACTGCTATCGTGGTCCCCTCGATAGAGCTTTTGGATCGGGAGGTCCATGATAGACACCTTGATCCATGCGATCCTCTTGCTCTATCGAGGGGTCCTTGATGTCAGCCAAGGGGTAACATGATCTCAATTGAGGAGTCCGCGATTGCTCTATTGTTATATATGGGGGAATTAAGGAAGTTAGGGAAAGTACTAATCTTTCTCAATAGGATAACACAACAATGAAAATTTCTTGAAAGTAAAGACTTAAATTTCTTGTGTGTAAAATTTAGCTTTCATTATGAACAAACACTGGTACATATATTACCCTATTGACTATGATCTTACTCTTCTCGCAGCTTTTCTGCCCGTTGACGCCCAATTTCCCTCTAGCTCTAGTTCAGAATTTCCTTTTAGTTTAACAATGATAGGAATTCTAAGTCTGAAAATATAAACCTTCGATATAAATTTCCTTGGTAATCTGTTGATAAAACTTGGACTCGTCATATGATTTTTTCAACCTCAGCTCAACCACAGCGCATTTGAATTTTGTCAGTCATTCGAAAGTGTCCCAGGGCAATAGAATACATTGCAAAACATTGTTTGCTAAGTTTTTCTTTTGTTGCCGACACATGTTCTTCACGCCTGCTGGAAAACTTGTGTCATTCGAGGTCTCGATAGGATCGTGGAGGTCATGATTGGATCGAGGGATCCGCGATTGGATTGTGGAGGTCTCCATAGGAAGCCAAGGATAGATGAGGGGTCCGCTATACTCCATGATAGCAAGCATTGTGGGGTATCGCAGATCTGGATATCTTATCTTAATATTGTGGATATCTTATCTTAATTCTTTTATGAGAATTTGACTCTTATGAGATTACTTTTTCAGGCTAAGGACTTTGTCAAGCACAAAAAGACGAAAGCAACAATTGAAATTGAATTGTAAGTGAACTTGTGAATTTTTCCATAAATTAATTTGCCTGTATTGCAGAGTGGCGGAGTCTTCAGTCCTGTACAAATATTGTTAGGACCACTTTGTTGAAGTCAAAGATGGAAGTTAATTGGTTTGCTTAGCACCAGTCGCTTGGATCTCAGTAGGTAAATTAATCGAGACCTCAACCTTGGCTGTGACAATACTGTAGACGGAGCTCAAAACAACCTCATGGAGCATCTAAAACCACTGCATGGCTGGATTAGACCATGACGCCACAGCACCTTCAACAAGCCTACAGTCAATTCAGCAGGTCATCTTTCTGTGGTTGATAAATGAGTACCCATTGTATTAATTCTAGAATATCAGTCTGGGCAGCAGGCCCAAGACGGTTGCAAGAATAGATTTATAATATACCTATTTTTTACATTTCAAGGAAAAATGCTAATGGCCCAAACTATGTGGTGAAAAGAGAAATTCACAAGGCAGAAAATAAAAGTGTTTGGCATTTCAATGGGAAATCTATCAACAAGAATCAAGTAAGTACCTGGATATCTGAATAACAATTTAAAGTGGTATTTTTTCCAAAAAGTGCCCCTTTTCTTTAGTCAATTTTTTAGATTTTTGGGGTGTCAGAGGAGTGTTAAATAGAGAGGGCTTTAACGTTTATTCACGATACCAAAGAATTCAGTACACACTTCTTTTTATGAAAATACCATAATTTTTGGTGAGCCTCAATATTCTGAGAAACTCTAAATTTTGACCCTAAATATATTCTTAAATTATCTGTATTATATACTATATAAATTGTAAATTGCTGTTTAAATGAGAATCTTTTTCAGATCAAGGAAGAAATGAAGAAGCTGAATGTACAGATGGGAAATTTGTGTCAGTTTTTACCGCAGGTGTGTAAAAAATTAGATTGTTTTCACTATAGGTTCCTCACTAATGCTATTAAGTGAAAATTTGAAAACAGTCCTAATGATTTCATGTTCCCATCAACAAACTGTTTACAAAGACCTTGTCCTTCCCAGGATCGTGTTGTTGAATTTGCCAAGATGAGCCAGCAGCAACTGTTAGAAGCTACGGAAAAAGCAGTAAGTTGTTAACTCTTTGTTATTAAATCTTTTTGATAAAGTTTTTAAGATTGATGCAACCAGGAAAGCTCTGAAAAAGCTCTCAAACCTGCCATTTCTACAGAGTTGCCACTACAAGTTATGGCAACTCTGTATCAACTGTGCTGCATCATAGCATTGACATAATGTATGTGGATACAGATGAACGCCAATCATTTTACTGGATTCAGCGAGATTAGTAAAAAGAATTTTTGTTCAAACGTACAAATAAGAAAGCAAACTATGTCCAAAACTGGCATTTTGATAAAGTCCGTGCAATAAATTTTAGCCCTGCAGTGATGTTATTCAACACCTTTGCTAAGTAGCTAACAAGCTTTTGCAACGTAAATTGTCAGGCGAATGCCGAATTACTTGAAAATATTTGACAATCTCACATTCTTTAGAAGAGTTGGACTTTTCTTGCCCCCAGGCTACAACCCTGCTGTGGCTAAGTCAAATAAATACTTAAATTGTTATGGTTATAGATTGGACGACCAGGAATGTATGAAAACCATTTGAAAATATCAACACTTCGAGACCAGAAGAAGACAATGGAGGTATAACTTTTTTATAAATTTCTTTTAAGTTTTTCCTAAAGGTGCTGTGGCGTTGTGAAGTAATCTAGCTGGCTTGTGGTGTCAGGAGCTCAGTGTGGTCAGGGTTTGAGCCCAGCCACCGTGGCGTCACAACTAGGGTCAAGGTCTTGATAAGTTAACCTACTACTGAGATTCTAGCGACTGGCGCTAAAACACCATTTCACCTTCATCTTCACCATTTCTGTACCTTGTTCATTCAATGAAAGTCTCCCAACTTTTAAACACTCCTGTATAAGACTCCCCCTTAAAACTTCAATTACGTAATCAGCACCTTCTCTTCAAAGGGAGGCATGTATTTGAACCAGTAGCCTTTTTTAGTAAATAACTTATCGTGATTTGAGAGTTTGAAATCAGGATTATTTTGAACGATATTTTGATCGATCTCTAATTAATCGATATTCTTGATAAAAACGTTAAAAGGTATTTGTAAGTCTTTAAAAAGAAGAAAAACAGGTAATAACTCCAAATTTAAATTCGATAATTTGCAGGCATCTCTGAAGGAGAAGGAAGAGCACAAAGATAGATTAACACAGAGGAATTCATTGCTTGAAAGAGAAGTGCAAAGATTTCAAGAAAGGCAAAAACATCTTGAATTGGTTGATTTGCTAGAGAAAAAGAAGCCTTGGGCTGTAAGTTTTTATATTCTGTTTAGTGCAAAATAGCTGAAATTCAAAGGCAAAGGGAAGGAGAGCCTCTGGCTGCATGACTTGGAGAGTTGTTTGGCGATTCCATTGAGTGCTATAACTTTCTCGAAACGTTGTTAGCTCTCTGGTCGTGCAGTCCTGGTAAGATTCCCATCTAGTTTTCGCCATTCATTACAAATACAGATGCATGACTTGGAGAGTTTGCTCGGTGATTTCATTGAGCTCTCTAGCTCAGTTGAAACGTCATTGACTCTTTGATAGTGGAACGCTGGTTAGAATCCCCTCTTTTGTGGTATGCTACATTGCTACTTGTAGAAAGCTATCCTAGTGTTTGTCATTATTTCGTAAGAAATTATATAGTAGTGACAAAGATGTTTCGGCTCAAGGAAGTTCTGCACAGCTCATAAACTGTTCATCTACATCGTTTTAGCAATATGAAGAGGCAAGAATAAAGTTTGTTGCAACAAAAAAGAGGAAAGAGACTCTTGAAAAAGAAGTGAAAGAAGCTCAAAAAGTATCAGCACCAATGCAAAAGAAATTAGAACAGATTTCTAAGAAATTGGAAGCAATTAAAGGAACGAGAAGAGATCTTGTGAGTATAGAATTATTTTAGATTAATGCTTAGTTTTTAATCGATTGAGTTGTTGATAAGAACTCTCAGTTACAATAATAAACAATTTGCAGTTGGCATTGAAATGATTATATGTACTATATGTATGATATCAGGCACTTACAAAGCCTTTAGCAGAGTTTGAGAGCAGTTGCACTGTATTGACTCCAGGAGAAGGCTTTCAGGTTTCTAAGGCCCTGGGCAAACAATCAAACATTATCTGTCAAGCATCTCAAATTTGTTTATCAAGCAATGTTTGACCGTTTTGCCATTTTAGAAAACATTGCTCGTCAAACAGTTCTTGTTTATGACAAGCATAAATTGTTTCTGATGTTTCCTGAAAACATTGCTAAGCGAATTCTTCTTGTCAAGCAATTGTCTGCAGCTGGGCTAAACAATCAAACATTGCTTTGAAAGTAGATCTCAAACATTTAATCAGAGATGCTTGAAAGTTTGGTCAAGCAGATTTGATTTAACTTCTATTTAAAAACAGAATGAAGAGGGACAGAATCTATCCTTGAAAGCAAGCAGGAAGAATGATCAGATCGAAAAACAAGTGGAGAAGGTACATGTTTTCTATCTTTTTTTGTCATCTTCGAATAGTCTCTCTGCATTGTTTTTTAAATATTCACAAATTAGAGCGTTATCAATCAGTAAAGCTTTTGTAAAACGTTGCTAACATTGGAAGCAACAATTTTCCCGACGTCCTTTTGCAAGTTGCCTAGTGTTGAGACAAGGATGACTAGAAGTAGCCAACATCTCACAGCACACATTCACTACAACAATCGGAAGACCCCTATTGCTTGTGTAGTGGCTGGAAAAGTTAAGTTAACCAAAGTTTTTTGATTTGGGAAATGTCCAATTTCCATTGTAGATATTTAAACCTGTATTTGATTGTAATGGTAGTCAACTTGTTTGTCTTTGACAGTTACAAAGTTTCCAATGATCTTCTTCAAGTGCAATACTCTGTAGCTTCCAGGATGATGGTTCTCCATTCTTCTCAATTGCAGACGCTGGTGATGATGCTGGAAGGGCTTCATGTTTGTAGCCATGCCGTGAGGCCGTGCAGCATCTTCTCTGGGTGTCTCCTTCTTTCTCTCTTACCGAAGATCTTTCGAGTAGTTACAGTGTGCTCTTTTCCAAGGTTCTGCGTGTTGCAGTGCCCAAAGAACGTTGCTTGACGACTTCTGTAAAATGCAAACTGATTAACTGATGTGTTGAATATTTTATCTCCAGATCGAGGAAGTTTCTTCAGAATTGAAATCTTTGAAAAACCAGGAGAAACAGCGTCAGTCAAGGTACCATTATTTTACATTAAGTCATTCAGTTAATTGTAGATTTACCTTCTTTCGAAAAGATGCGTCTTTTGGATGAAGCTTAGAATTTAAGTCAAACAAACACAAATATAATAATTTTTAAGATTTTGATATTTAGATTTATTTTCTGAATCATTGTTAAGGCAGAAAAAGGATTCAGATTTGGGCTTCACCGTGCATTAAACTGTGCTTTGATGAGGCAGGTAGAAGCAAATTTACTAATTAAAAACTAATTCATATGCGTTTCAATAGATTGAAAGATCTACAAACAAGGATAAATTCACTTGAAAAAGATTTCGAGAATGCACCTGATCCCGAAGCTCTACAGGTAAGATAACTTTGCTTTTGGAATTTTGGAACTAACTAACCAACCAACTAATTAACTAACTAACGAGCTAACTAATCCACTTACTGACTGACAAACAAACTAACTAACTAACTAACTAATTAACTAACTAACTATCTAACTAACTAACTAACTAACTAACTAACTAACTAACTAACTAACTAACTAACTAACTAACTAACTAACTAACTAACTAACTAACTAACTAACTAACTAAATAACTAACTAACTAACTAAATAACTAACCAACCAATTAGCTAGCTAACTAACTAACTAACTAACTAGCTGATGAACTAACTAACTAACTAACTAATTAACTAACTAACTAACTAACTAACTAACTAACTAAAAAGCTATAACTAATTAACTAACTAACTAAATAAATAACTAACTAACTAACTAACTAATTAACCAACTAACTAACTAACGAACTAACTATAAAACTAATTGATTAACTAACTTACTAGCTTACTAACTAACTATTTGAGTATTTCGAACTACTGTCCATTTCTATTCATGTTGCCTCACATAAATTTTCTATTTTCGAATGTTTTTTGCACTCCATTTAGATCACTACAATAGCGATATTTATCCTTTTTGTTTGTTATAGCCAAGGGTGCACGAGGTATCAGAAGAAATGCGATCATTGAATAGAAGCATTACCACTGTTGCACAAGAGGCATCGGCATTGAAAGATGAAGGTGATGCAGTTAAAGCAAGCATTGCTGGTAAGAATAATTCAGTCGATTCAATTTTCTCGCAATGTTCCTTAAAAGAAAAAATCTTGCATAAGGGATGATAAACAGCTCTATTGCTGATGTGGATTTTCAACTTGTGCCCCTAATCTTATCCTAAGACCCCAAAAGTGTTTCCTGAAATCTCATCAGTCAACCAAATGGAAACGGTCTGATGAAGCTTGTGGTGACAAAAGCTAAATAGGGTAGGGATTAGAGCGCCAGCAACGATAGCGTCACAGAGAGGGTTGAGGTATTTGACAGTCCTTAGCCCATTCTTGGCCAGTTCCTCCTTTTTTTATACCCTATCGACTAAGGCTTGTGGTCTATTCCAAGTAGCTCCTGGTGTCAAGAGCTCAAGACAAAGTTCAAGGCCAAACCACGGTAGCATTACAGACAGGGTTGAGGTCTTGTTACTTCATCTACTACTGAGAATCTATCGACTAGCGCTTGTGGTCTAATCCAGATAGCTCATTGTATCAGGAGATCATTTAGGTCGGTGTTTGTACCAAATCCACGTTTACATCACATGCCGGGTCTTAGCAGCTAGTCTTACTACCCCCATTTCGCCTGTCACAACAAGTTGAAATGATTTCCTGCACCTTACAACCATCAAGAGCTGCGAGGACTTGAAGATCCTTATTCTAGTTATACCACTGTGAAATTCACGAGACAAGGCTTTCTGGTTCACTCTTGTCTTGTCTCGTCCTGTCCTTGTCCTGTTTTGTCCTGTCCTGCCTTGTCCTGTCCTGCCTTGTCCTGTCTTGACTTGTCTTGTCTTTTCTTGTCCTGTCCTGTCTTTTCTTGTCCTGTCCTGTCTTGTCCTGTCTTGTCCTGTCTTGTCCTGTCCTGCCTTGTCTTTTCTTTTCTTGTCGTTTCCTGTCTTGTCCTGTCCTGTCCTTGTCCTGTCTTGTCTTTTCTTGTCCTGTCATGTCCTTTAAAGTTTTTCTGTTTTGATTAATGATTACATCCTCTTTTCTTCCTTCAGGTCTAAATAGTCAGCTGAAACAAATCAACGATGTTGGTAATAGACGATTGCAGAAATTAAAACAAGTCAACAACCATGCCTATGATGCTGTACAATGGCTGAATAACAATAAAGATAAATTCAGAGGTCATGTTTACGAACCGATAATGCTGCAGGTTTGTACTTTAGTTAGTATTTCTTTAGTATGCCAAATAGTTTTAAATGACATGCATCATTTAGGTGGTAGGACAGTGTAGGTGACTACATTGATGCCCCTCATCATGGAGGTCCTTAGTTCAGTCTAACTCACTCCCAACGGACGTGAGCTGCATTGATTGACAATTTTAGAAACAGGACGTGGCCATCAATGAGAACGCCGTCTTTGTCAAGAAGGCTCTGTAACGTTTTAATTAGATTTTTAATTTAGCATGGAAGGTTGATGACGCCTACATACCGGATTAATAGGGCCTAAGTGTAAGGCGAGCTAAAGAAAAAGTCCCAGGGTGCCCAGGTTGGACCGATCACAGACAAATCATTTGATAGGCGCAAATCTAATATGTTAATTCCTTTTTTCAGATTAATTTGAAGAACTCAAATAATGCTAAGTTCCTTGAAGCTACTATTGCTCAAAGAGATTTGGAAGCATTTGTTTGTGAATATAAGGAAGACCAACAATTATTTCTCCATGAGGTCAGTTTTAAGCTTTTAAATTACCGAAAATGTACGTGCAGATGCCTTATTGCCAAACTCACCCCTCTCCCCAGTTTAACATCGGATATTTTGTTTTATTGACATCAAAATCAACAGCTTTATTATGCGTGGAAGGGGGCAAAGATATATACCCCAATCAATATGTCTGAGTATCTGTCTCAATATGTGTTGTCCATGATGGTAGCTAATTCTCGCTAGTAGTATGTTCTTCTTCTCCTTCTTCTTCTTCTTCATTTTCTTCTTCGTCTTCTTCTTCTTCATTTTCTTCTTCTTCTCCTCCTCCTCCTTCTTTTTCTTCTTCTTCTTCCTCTTCTTCTTCTTCGTCTTCTTCTTCTTTTTCTTCTTCTTTTATTCTTCTTCTTCATCTTCTTCTCTTCTTCTTCTTTTCTTCTTCCTCTTTTCCTTCTTCCTTCTTCTTCTTCTTCTTCTTCTTTTATTCTTCTTCTTCTTTTATTCTTCTTCTTCTTTTATTCTTCTTCTTCTTTTATTCTTCTTCTTCTTCTTCTTCTTCTTCTTCTTTTCTTCTTTCTCTTCTTTCTCTTTTCCCTTCTTCTTCTTCTTCTTCTTCTTCTTCTTCTTCTTCTTCTTCTTCTTCTTCTTCTTCTTCTTCTTCTTTCAATCTGCCACGCCACCTCTGCCACATGGCCTCCACAAACATTTCCACTCTTAGCGATTTCGTGCCTCTTCCATCCTTTTGGTCAATGTCCCCTCTCCATCTTCTCTTCGATCTACCTTTCCCTCTGTTCCTGTCTCTAGGGGTCCACTCCGTCGTTTGTTTGTCGCAGTAGTATTTTTTTTGATCCAGTAGTATGTTTGTCACAAATAAGCAAGGTCTTCGTTGGACATTAACTCTGGTTAAATTGCACTCAATCGATATTTGATACCTGTAAATGTTTTGAACTTTAATTGTTTCCGTTTACAGACAGGACAGGGTTAATAGATTGTATGTATGTTATTTTTATTTCATTAGGTAAGAGAAAAACAGAATATTCCTGTCAATGTTGTCTCTCCTGCAAGCAAAGAACCACTGTCCAGCTATAAACCAAGGCTGCAGCCTGACCAATTCAAGTAGGGTGTTAATATCTCTTTTCATCTTTTTAAATAAGGTATTTATGCAAATTAATTCCGAAATAGAAATCATGTGATAAGCCTAGTGGTGGCGTGGCCGAGTAGTCAGGGTGCTCGGCTCACGATCGGTAGGTTGAGAACACTTTCCATAAGCCTGCAGTCAAAACAGCTGTCCCTTCTTCTGTGGTCGGTAAACGAGTACCTTGATGTTTCTCCTGGTTCAGACCAGGCTGGTACATGTGTCATAAAGCAACATCCAACATGTCAAGTCTTTGCGTGATTCGACTGAGCGTGGAGTCCTTACCGAAGTGAAAATTGGAAAAATACTGGACGCATTTCTAAGAAGGCTTGAAACGTGCATGGAACAGAACCGAGGACATTCAGACCAAACTCTCAAGTTAAAATCGTTCCTATCTTTTCTTTTGGACACTCTCATCTGTTACTACAGTCTGAGCTTAGTTTGGAGTCTGAGTTTGGATACTCATGTCTGAGTTTAGATTTCTCTGAATTAAGAGAAGTTGACATATTTCTACGAGATACTTTCATTAGGTCCAAGTTTACTTTGTTTACGTTTGGTAAGGGTTCTGCCATAGAAAATATTCTATATTTACTACTTGGTTTCGGGGTTGATTTATTGGCCCACCCGATATATAATTCGTTATTAAAACCATCTCATCAAACCCTTTTTACAGGCAATTTGGATTTTCAAATTATCTTGCTGACTTGTTTGAAGCACCAGAAGTAGTAATGAGATATCTTTTTGAAACTTATCATATTTATAATATTCCCATTGCTCAAACTGAATCCAAAGATAAAATTGAACTGGTAAGTTTTGAATTTTTTGCTTTTATCATTTCTGATTCTTTATCCGGTGATCTAACTGCTGATGATCTTATCTTGAATCTAAAGAATTCTGAAAGCCAGTCGTTTGATCATTGATTGATTGATTGATTAATTGATTGGTTGATTGATTGTTTGGTTGATTGATTGATTGATTGCTTGACTGATTGTATAATTGATTGACTGATTGATTGATTGATTGAATGATTGGTTGATTGATTGATTGATTGATTGATTGATTGAATGTTCTGTGTCCAGCTGGCTTGTGGTGCCAGAAGATCAGGTCCGGATTCGAGTCCCAGCTACGGTAGCGTCACGGCATACTGATTGAAGGTGCTTTGACCCGTGGTGTAATCCAGCTGGTTGGTGGTGTCAGGAGCTCTGTGTGGTCAGGGATCGATCCCAGCCACGGTAGCATCACATCACTGGTCGAGATCTCAATTACTTAACCTACTACTGAGATCCTAGCGATTGGCGTTAAGTACACCATTTCACCTACATTTGATTAAGTGATTGAGTTATAAAGTAAATGAATGATTGAATCTGATTATAATAACGGATTGATTGATTAGGTGACCCACGGAGTGATTTAATGACTGATGAATGATTGATGGTCTGATTGAAGTGATTAATTGATTTATTATTTATTCCTTTTTCAGGCTATTAAAAGATCTGGTCTCGGTTTATTTTTCACTCCAACTCAGAGAGTAAGTTTCCTAATGATTAGATAAAAATGTGAAATGAGCTTCATGAATTTTATAATATAGTATCCAGTCTCAACTGCCGGGAAAGCCTTGCCCTGGCTTTATTCTACCGTCTGTTTATTAATATTACTTTTTAAACTTACTTTAGTACCAGATAAAGAAATCATTATATGGCAACAGAGAGACGTCAACAATGACTTCAAATCTCCGGTGAGTTTTTGTCTTGTCTTGTCCTTTCTTATCCTCTCTTGTCTTGTCTTATCCTGTCCTGTCCTGTCCGGTCCCTTATGTCATGTCTTTTCTAGTCTCGTCTCGTCTTGTCTTGTCTTGTCTTATCCTGTCTTGTCCTGTGCTGTCCTGTCTTGTCTTGTCTTGTCTTGTTTTCTCCTGTCCTGTCTTGTCTTGTCTTGTCTTGTCTTGTCTTGTCTTGTCCTGTCCTGTCTTGTCTTGTTCTGTCCTGTCTTGTCTTGTCTTGTTTTGTCTTGTCTTTCCTTGCCTGGTCTTTTGTCTTCCTCGTTTTTTCTCTACTGTTCTTGCCTCGTCTTGTCTTACCTTGTGTCGTATTTTTTCTTAAAGATAGCTTTATTTTTCTTTTAGACCGGGTAAACTGCTGAGTGTTGCAGTTGATTCAGAGAGAAAGCATCAACTAACTGCTGAAATGCAAGTAAGGGTGGCTGTTACTATTGTTAACAAAATAGATTTCATAAAACATTGCCTTGAAACATTTCTTTTATTATCGAAATCACGAGATCCAGAAACACACTTGTATCAGCTCCTTTGCAGACATACCTTATGCTACAATGTGTTAAAGAGTGAATTTTTAACAGGATATATTTTATGCGTCTTTCTAACTTGCTTAATCTCTTTTAGGAATATGAGAAGGCTTACAAAGACATTCAAGAACAACATAAAAAACTAATTCAAAATGATGCTTCAAACAAGAAGAAACTTGAAAGTTTGAGACAAGAAAAGGTGATTAATATGTCTAGCATGTCTTTCTTTTTAAACGTACCAATTTTCAGAGCTTTCTTTCATGGGGCATAGTGATATATTGTCCTTGCACGAGTTGCGACCTTTCCAAGCCTAGGGCCGAGTCATACCAATGACTATGAAAATGAATTCAGCACAAAGAGTAGGGATGAGGGTAAGTAGTCTTCAGATCAGGGATAAGAGTGGCGCCTACCCCTGCCTTCTGGCAGCAGCTCATGAAAAAGAGACCTTTGTGTCATTTCCGAGTGCGATCGGCCTAGTTACGTACTGACTACTTCTAAGCTCTCAGTAAGGACCAATTTTCCTCTAGTTTTCTTTTATTTTCAGAAAGAACTTCAAACACAAATGAACAGACGCAAGGCATTGCAAACGCAGATTGAAACAAAGAGGAAAACGTAAGCATATTTATTACAGGATTTTTAATCTTTGAATGAATTTGCATTTAAATCTTTTAATTTCTCCTGAACAGTCTCTTTCACATTAGGTAGTCCTCCAAGTGCTGTGATTTCGTAGAGATTAAAGACAAGCAGTGCTTGATAATTTGGCAAGGGCCTTATTCCTTTTACTAATCTCGTTTTCAGTCTTGAGAGTATTCAAGAAGAGGCTCCAGATATTCAAAAGGAAGAAGAAAACCAAGAAAGAAATCATAAAAATAAACAAAAAAAGAGTTCAACTTGCACAAGATTATCAGTCTGAAGTTCTGGTAAAAAGAGATTGATTTGATCATTATACTTGTCATTAATACTGTAGTTTTAAGGGTCCAAGTAACAGCCTAGCCGCAAACATGTTTCGGCCATAGGACAACACTTGCTCGATAACCCAAACTGTGCAGAAAATTCAGCGAGGATCGTTTTAAGATTATTGGTAAAGCAAGATCTTTGTTTCATTTTGAAGTTTAGAATCTGTCCACATCAAAACCAGAAGGCCAGTTCTATGTATACAGAAAGAGTTCGTTTGTTTGACGGGAATTATACCTATTGGTTCTATTGTTTCTTTTCTAGTCACATAGCCTGAAAACGTCATTTGTCTAACAGCTATTATTTTCGTAATACCTCCTAATTGACTTTCTTAATACAGCTTCGTGTGTCATCCGGTTCAGGCATTCTCCTGACAAACCAATTATCTGCTGCTTCCAGAAGTTTCTATTATGCCCAAGAATGTTTCCGCTGTTTATCACCATTCAATCTACATTGACCAAAGACCAAGACTTTCCGAAGCTCTTATCAAACGATTAAACATTGTTCGTCAAACGTTTGAACTATGCTTTCAAGCAATGTTTGAGCGTTTGATTCTCACTTGATTCTAGCAATAGATACTTGCAACAATGCTTTGCGACGTGACCAAAGGATAAAACATTTTGCTTGACAAACAAGTTTCTCATGTTTGATTTTTGATTATCTATGTCTATGTCTATGCCAATGAATGTTTGATTGTTATGACCAGCGCCTTAAAATTTGTGATTTCTACTGCCAAAATTCTTTTCTTGCATACTTGAATCTTTTTTCTGATTCTACAACAGAAATGTTTAGAGGTATCAAAGAAGAGGCTGGTCCTTGCTTTACATGAAGGCCAAACCGTTGCTGTAAAGTCTTCTATCGAAAGCCAAATTAAAGAATCAATGAAAGCTGCTCAACATTTAGAGGTAAAGTCGCATTAGATTATTGTCTCAATTCGAGTTTATTTTGAAAATTGTCTCTGTGTTGTATAAAACTTTAGTATTGTGAGCAAAAGTGGAAACATCTGGGAACATACTTGAAGCTGTTTCGCCTGACACTGCTCAGAGTATAAACATCTGAAACAGGTCGAAACAATTGACTTATGCGGAATTTATACCTAGATCCGGATCGCAGAAAATCAATTGGAAAGGTTTTGCCTAGAAGGACGTGTCAAAGGAGCTCGAAGGAGAGGCAGGCTCCGAAGGACCACTGCCAACGAGCTGGCATTAGCGACAAACATGACTACCAAACAACTGGCTATGATTCGGAGCGCATTCAACGTAAAAAACTTTTCGACAAAGACTAAAGTCTCCATTTGGCCCTTCGAAGCTAGAAATTGCCCTGATCCAGTCATAGTTACATTGAATTGCTAAATTTTTCACACGTGACATACCACAATAGATGTGTTTGAACCTGGACTGCATGACCAGAGAGCCAACGACGTTTCCACTGAGCTATAGAGCTAGCTATAGAGCTTATGAAATCGCCGAGTATTTCTCCAAGTTGTACAGCCCAAGGCTCTCCTCCCATTTGATTTTTGTCTTTCGGCTTTGGTGAACCTTCTTCAGCACCATACATATTTGTATTTATTTGTCATGAATAGCGAACACTAGGATGGATTTTTCCACAAGTGGCATATCACAACAGGTGGGATTCAACCTTGGACTTCATGGACTTCATGACCAGGGAGCAAACAACGTTTCTACTGAGCTATAGAGCTCTAGAGCTCAATGAAATCGCAGAGTAACTCTCCAAGTTATACAGCCCAAGGCTTTCCTCCCATTTTACTCTTATTTTTCGGCTATGTTGAGCCTTCTTCAGCAGCATGCATATTTGTATATATTTGTCATGAATGGTGTGAATTGGTAATATTGTTCAACCTTATTGATGCTGAGTGTAAAATTTGTTAATTTTCAATGAACTTTGAATTTTAGAATGAATTCAGACAAGTGAATGATGCTTTCTTGATGCAAAGAGAAGCTGCAAAAAGATTGTTAGCCATGGCAAGAAGAGCAACAAACACACCTGATAAACAAGAGCTTTCAGAAGAATATAAAACAGTTAGTTCTCCGTTTTATATTTTCTGCTTTTAACGTTGCTTAAGTCATGTCAATAGCTGTGTAAAAAGAAGATACTTGATTAGGCCCTGGCCAAACGATCAAACATTGTTGGTCAAGCATTTGAGATTTTGCTTTTCAGGCAATGTTTGATAAACAATATTTCATTATTTAGCCAAGACCTTAGACTCTTGCCAAACTATGAAACGTTTTTGGTTAGACATTTTAGATTTTGCTTTATAGACAATGTTTGACCGTATGGCCACGTCGCACAACATTGCTTGACAAGCAGAATTCCTTCAGGAATGTCTTTCAAAAACTTTAAAAACTGCTAATGCTTTGATCAAGAAAAACTGTTTGAAGAGCAATGTTTTGTGAAGTGGCCAAACGGTCGAACATTTTGTTTCACAAGCAAGTCCCAAATGTTTGAGAAACAATATTTGATTGTTTGGCAAGGGTCTTTGTGTAGTGCTTCCAACCCAAGTCTTAATAACATACCTCCTTATATGCATATACTAGATGTAAATTTCTGTATTCTTATTCATTGCAGAGATTTGACAAGTTGCCAAACTCAGTTGATGAAATTGATGATATGATTCATGAAGAAAGAGCCAAAGCTGATTGTAATTACGAAACCAACCCTGAGGTGCCTAAACTTCACTTTTTTGTATATACTTTTTCTGAATTCTTTTCTGATAATTTGGTTATTATATTCTTCCGATTCCTGAGTTTTGCTGCAGATCATTCACCTTGATAACCCAGTTTCTCCCGTTTGAATTATATTTCCTTTTATTCAAGGTTCTCAGAGAGTATAAGAAAAACAATCAAGAAATTACTAAACTAACCAGTGAGGTAATCATACACGTTCATCATATTTTTTATTCTGTGGTTATAGATCTTCATCCCTTTCGATCATTTGCCATATGAGGTATCTGTTGCGTGGACATGCCTGGGTGGCTGATACTTCTTTAATACTGTCCATATACATCATCTTTGCCGCCCTTGAGAGCGACTTCCCTGAATCTTCCCAGTAAGAACTACTGTAAAAGCTCTATTAAGCCCCCTGTCTTTTTAGCCCCCCTCTCTATTAAGCCCCTTTTTCAAGTAAATATTTTAAATAAGCCCCTCCTCTCTATTAAGCCTCCCTCCCTCTTTTTGGGTTAACATTTTGGCTACTTGAACGTTCAGTAGTACACGTATGATATTGAATGAAATTAAGTTGTATAATGTTTGATATAAAAAACTTGTGTCTTACAACAACTAATAACTACTTAGTTACTACGAATTTCATGTGATCTAACGTTAAAACTTTCTTTTATAGTTCATTTTTAATGTCTGTAGCATTCGTCTTGACAAATAAAGAACAAAATATGCTAAATAATTTATTAAGCCCCACTTTCTAATAAGCCCTCCTCTCTAATAATCCCCCCTCAAGAAATTGAGCCCCCGGGGAGCTAAATAGGGCTTTTACGGCAAATGCCCGAGCTCTCGTTTTCGGGTAACATGCTCGAGAAATCTTAATTGTCTTCCTTTGACATTTAGCAACTGGTATTGCCCTTGGAAACAACTATTATAGGCTTAAAGAAACCATGTTTCAAGGTTTAGCAGCTTTAGAAGGCCTTGCTTATCATCAATCCAGTCCTCTATAACTCAAGCTCAAGTTGTATTAAATCCCCTTTTCTCTTTTTAAAGAACTTCTTTGTAAATAGCCACTTCGTTCATTTTATGGGCCTATAGCAAAACACTCTGGCGACCATTGGACATCTCTACAATAAAGTTCGAGATAGCGGATTCCGAATGTATTTATAGTTAGCCCTTGTTTGAAAATGATGTGATATTTCAATTTCATTCCTTCAGATCGAAAATGAAGAAGAAAATAAAGCAACCACTGATAGTGAAATTGAAACGATCAAAAAAGAGTAAGATGATTTTCATCCATTTATGTCCTTACCATTCATTATAGTGAGTTTGATACCATAATCAGGTTATAGGTTATAAAATAGGGTCTCAAGCAATAATCAATAAAGAAAACCATATTTCGAGGTTTAGCAGCTTTAGCAGGCTCTACTCATTATTTATCCAGTCCATGGAGTCTCTCTTTATTTTCCATGTCAATTTAAGACATGGACGATCATACCTTTCCACAGCTCCCTTTCCCTTTACTTTTTTCAACAGTTCTTGCTCTGTCAAACACCCTCTTTCCCTTCTGGTACACGTTATGCCATACATGAACTCAAACTCGCCAAGAATTTGATCACTGGTCTCCCTCTGCTTTTATTCCTTTTGTTCCTTAAAGTCTCCAGACTTTCTTGTCTCATTCTATGGTCCAGAAATTCCAACAGCAGCTTTCTTTCGGTTCTTATTTTCTTTAGAATATCTTAATTTGTAACGTTCGCCACAATATTTCTAATCTATTGGCTATAACATAATTGTTCTCGGCTTCGGGTTCTTGATAATGATAATGTACTATCTACCTTAACTGTATTGTAGATATCGTTATACCTCTGATGGTCTGAACTAAAAGGAATAAGGTTTTATTTCCTTTTTTCAGATGGTTGAGGCCTTTGGAAGCATTGATTGCTGAAATAAATGAGAAATATTGTGAGTTCTTTAGAAGAATGGGTTGCGCAGGACAAGTCAGCCTCTATAAAGACCCAGTAAGTATTTCTCGCGTATTGATTTTCCCATATCTTGTCAATTAATTTCTAGCCAATTCACTGCAAAACATTAGGCCCTGGCCACACACACGATCAAACATTGTTAGTCAAACATTTAAGATTTCATCATCGAGCAATGTTTGAACGCTTGGCCACATCATAATATTTCTACGATAATTGTTTTATATTATGGCCAAAGGGTACATTTGGCTTGGCAAATTTCGAATGTTTGGCAAACATTGTTTGATCGTTAGGGCAAGGCCTTATACCAACAATGTTTGACCGTTTGCTTGAAAAACAAATTTCGAATGTTTGGCGAACAATGTTTGATCGTTTGATCAAGGCCTTCGACCAACAATGTTTGATCGTTGGCTTGAAAATCCAATTTCAAATGTTTTGAAAACAATGTTTGATCGTTTGCTTGAAAACAAATTTCTAATGTTTGGCGAACAATGTTTGATCGTTTGCTTGAAAAACAAATTTCAAATGTTTGGCGAACAATGTTTGATCGTTTGATCAAGGCCTTCGACCAACAATGTTTGATCGTTGGCTTGAAAATCCAATTTCAAATGTTTTGAAAACAATGTTTGATCGTTTGCTTGAAAAACAAATTTCTAATGTTTGGCGAACAATGTTTGATCGTTTGCTTGAAAAACAAATTTCAAATGTTTGGCGAACAATGTTTGATCGTTTGATCAAGGCCTTCGACCAACAATGTTTGATCGTTGGCTTGAAAATCCAATTTCAAATGTTTTGAAAACAATGTTTGATCGTTTGCTTGAAAAACAAATTTCAAATGTTTGGCAAACAATGTTTCATCGTTTGCTTGAAAAACAAATTTCAAATTTTTTGAAAACAATGTTTGATCGTTTGCTTGAAAAACAAATTTCAAATGTTTGGCAAACAATGTTTGATCGTTTGATCAAGGCCTTCGACAAACAATGTTTGATCGTTGGCTTCAAAAGCCAATTTCAAATGTTTTGAAAACAATGTTTGACCGTTTGACCAAGGGCCTTATACCAACAATGTTTGATCGTTTGCTTGTAAAACAAATTTCAAATGTTTGGCGAACAATGTTTGATCGTTTGATCAAGGCCTTCGACCAACAATGTTTGATCGTTGGCTTGAAAATCCAATTTCAAATGTTTTGAAAACAATGTTTCATCGTTTGCTTGAAAAACAAATTTCAAATGTTTGGCAAACAATGTTTGATCGTTTGGGCAAGGGCCTTATAATTGCAAAATATAATTGCATTACAAACAATGTTTGACCATTAGAATGAAATTAAATGGCTGTTATTCGGGTTTCAAAGCTTAATCATTTAATTTTAGGATGAGAATTACAGCAAATATGGAATCGAAATAAAAGTGACTTATCGTTCGAATGAAAAATTAAAAGTTTTGACAGCACATCATCAAAGTGGAGGGGAAAGAAGTGTTGCCACAATGTTGTATTTGATTTCATTGCAAGAACTTAATCGATGTCCTTTCCGAGTTGTAGATGAAATTAATCAGGTAATGGACAAGATTATTTTGACCAATAATGTTATGATGATGGGAGATGTGGGAATATGAGAAAAAATATTCACGAACAGAATCTATTTCTAGGCGTTGTTGAGCTAGTGATCGCTTTGTTAGGGCATTTCAAGCATCTGATTCCGTAGTGTAGCGGTTATCACGTGCGCCTAACACGCGCAAGGTCCCCGGTTCGAGCCCGGGCGGAATCATGTTTTTGCATTTTATCTTAAAACATTTCTGGGTAGACTTTTGACAAAAATTTTAAGTGCTCATTTTCAAATCGTATGGAAGCTTTTTAGTGTTGTTGGAATAATTATCCCTCTTGTTTTCTTTATTTTTATTCTAATATTTAGATTTTTAAAATTAGGTATTCTTTTAAATAAATAAATTTGTTTTTTTTTGTCAGGGAATGGACCCAAATAATGAAAGAAGGGTGTTTGATTTGGTTGTTGAAACAGTTTGTCGCCCTGATACAAGTCAATATTTTCTTATCACACCAAAGGTATAGTTTATTATGCATTGTCTGTTATATATTATATATAATCTTATATATTTTATAAAATATATTTCATATTTTACTATATATTTTTTATATTATTTTTTGTACCTTTGCGATATATATATTGTATACTACATGCTGCATATAATATACTATACATATATTTTATATTACATATTATTTATTATAAATTATATGATATTAATTTATTATATACTATATATATTGTATATTATATATACTATATATTATATCTTTTACATATTATATACTATTTATTATAGTTTATTGGTAATTATTTGTTCTTAGTAATTGTTTTTTATTTATTATAAAGTTACTTTATATGATATATTTATTATTTATTACTTGTTACTTTTATTTATTTTTAATATTTATTATTAATTATTACTTATTTATTGTTTATTATTTATTTTTTTCTTTTTATTATTCATTATTTATTTTCATTTTTTATCATTTTTTTAATTATTTATTATTAATTATTCATTATTTATTATTCATTATTTATTTTTTATTATTTATTATTTATATTAATTGTTTATATTTATTATACATTATTTATTTTAGCTGTTGCCTGACTTGAGATATACAGAGAGAATGACAATTTTGTTAGTTTTAAATGGACATTGGTTGCCAACACACACTGAATTCAGTGTCAAGGAATTCATCAAAAGAAAAAGACAGTCAAAGATGAGTTGAAACATTCATTTTGTATTTATAAATATAAAACAAAATAAGAACAAAACTACTTTAACATTTTCAATCTAACCCATAAGATTCCCTTTATTAATAACTTCAGTATGAGCTTCAAGAATGCAAAGTTGACGTAAAAAATAATAGCACTGTAGATTGATGCTACCTTTTATGCTTTTCTTAGAAGCATTTTTATATTTCAAACGAAATTTCAGGCGAGTTGTGTTAAGTTCCTTAAAATACTTTGTAAAATCGTAGCCTATAAAGTTTCTCTAGCATTAGATATTAATATTTTGCCTGTCCCTTATAATGTTATGTATTAAGCTGTTTTGTTTTGTTGTGAAATTGTATGCGTAAAATTTTTACAATTATATTGTTGATTTTGCTATAAATCTTCTGTTATTTTTTTGCAGTCTTTATTTCGTTAATTTTTCCTATCTTGACGACAATGTTTTCCTGACAAAAATAAACCAGAATTCTGTGGATCTGAATCGTATAATGTACCATTGACCAATCAGCGTTCAGATGATAGAATCAACCAATCAAATTACTTCAAAATGACATCATCGATTAATAAGTGATTTGCTTGGTTAAAAATATTGACCAATGGCTGACGTTCTTCATGACATCATTTCTAAATATAGAAAAGTATTGCACCACAACTTGTACAAAAGGGCGACCGAATTTCTGCTTGTACCTCTTTCATTTTTATCAACTTCGGAGCTAGTATCAGTGATCCAAACTGGAGGAAAAAGACTTGCAAACAGATTTAGAAGCAGTGTTATCTCACTCTTTCTTCCCAGGAGTTACCTGGCAAAGCGACAACTCAGAGAGCAAGTTTTTATCCTTGCTTTCTCCAGAAGTTCCTGGCTTAGGCCCCAATCAAGGGTTCTAGGCCAAACACACGAAAGTCTTTCCCAACTTCACTACGGATTGTACCACTTCGTCTGTTGATTACAACACGTCGAAATGGGTTCGGAAAGTAAAGCAACCACTCAGATCTGCCTCCATGGCTGTCTTAGAAGAATTCAACAAGATCCCTCCATACGACGAGGGGACCCTGTCCCCTTGCTCAACTGGAGTGGAGGATCTTATGATGGACGAGATTCCCCAGATGGAACACCGAAGCGAATTGAAACGAACTTTGAGCAACAATACGGAATTTAAATTGGGTAAGAATCTTTCAAGTGATCTCTTATCTTATTCATGTGGGGTTAAAAATCAAGGGCAATTCACTCCTGGAATCCCTACACCCCTTTTGCTTGGAAATCCTTTTGTTTTGCTTCAAAGGAATGTCATGGGACTTTCTTCCTTTCTGTAGACATTTTTTATGTATTTCTAATTTATCATACACAAAAGTAATAGTGATACAAAGTAGATGGACAAAGTTTGGTCCTTCCTGGTTGGATGAAGGATCCATAAAATGATTGAGACAAGACCAGCCCAGCGTGCGGTGAGACTGATGGATTTTGGCAAATTTGTTGGGTGCTAGTTGTGCAAAATGCAAATTCACTTGCCATCCCATCATGTTAATATGTTAATATTTGCCATTGTTAAATCAGCAATTTCCTTCTCAATAGATCTGGAAGATAATTGGAACAACATATTGGAAAACTACTCTGAAGATAGTGTTTTAAGAGAAGCCTATGAGGAATTTCATTCTGCAGCAGAAAACAAAATCTCTTCAGCTAAAGAAGACATACAACCAGCTCCAACAAGTTTTTCTAACATCCCTTCACCTGTCGATGATGACATCCTGTCTGATTTTGAAGACATTGAAAAATTCTTCTCTGAAGTTAACACAGAAAGTCTGCAGAATAGCTCCTCACATCATGAAGAAGAGAACGTTTTGGTGAAAAATGAGCCTAATAGTCCAAAAGAATGTGAACATTATGAAGAGGAAAATCATGATATCTGTTCACTGCTTCTTGAGGGAGGCGCCTCGGATTTCCCAAACTTAACTACCAATTTGAATGAAATGAAAGAAACTTGTGATGTGGTCACTGTGGAGTCTACGGATTTTTTCGAGCAATATTTTGATCTAACCCCTGATTGCTTGCCATCAACAAACATGTTCCTTGCACAACTGATGCAAAAGTCTGGAATCAATGATCAAGAACTTGACTCAAACATAATTTCTAACTTAAACAACTTTTCCTCAAACAATGAAGGAGCATCCAAGAAAAGAAAAGCTTCTGATGAAATATCAGTTTGTTCCACAAAATCTCCAAAAATGACAGAAAATGAAAATGATGATATTTATTCTCTATGTAGCTCCTGTGTTTCTTCTCCCGAGGACAACAGAATTGTTGAAAGACGACGAAAGAATAACATAGCATCGAAAATATCAAGAGCTAACAGGAAGACCAAACACCAGCTATTATTTGAAAGAGAGAAAGAACTGATAGAAGAGAATGCAAAATTACGTCTTCTTGTTGACGAAATGGCCCAGGAGGCTGAAGAATTAAGGAAGATATTAATCGAGAAACTCAGTGGAAATGTATAAGTTGCTTTTTAAATAGTTTCAAAGACTTCACAAATTTTACCATTTATAGTCAAATACAAATTTTTGAAATTTTTTTGTTTTGAACATTATACCCCTTTGTTAAATTTTATTGTTTTAGAATTAATACATGAAAAAATTAGAAATCATAGTAGTTTCAGTTGGAATTGTATAATTTTCTCGATCATTTTAAGAGGTAATTCTATACAGTATAATCATATCTTTGCACATTGCACACTTTTCAAGGTGTATTTTAACCATTGCTATTTTAACAATGTTTGTTACACGAATTATTCAATAACCATGAACATTATAGTGAGTTTTTGTTCCTTTCCCTCTACCAGACCTGCAGGAAAAACATATTGCGTTAATGTCGTTATACAAACACAGCTCAAACTTTTTTCCCAAAACCTAAAGGTACATCGAGATGTATAGCCAAATCTGGCCATTTTGCCTTAGTATAGCCTTGCCTTTTTGCCTAAAATCGGTCGATTTTTAGCCCTTTTTTCTGCAAAAAAGTACTTCACAATAGCCTCATAATAGGTTCAAAAGGCTCCTAATAACTTCTAGGGGTCATTTCTGAAGCTTTTGGGCAATTTTAAAGACCTTGGATTTTGGCCAATTTCTGGCCATTTTGCCTTAGTATAGCCTTGCCTTTTTGCCTAAAATCGGTCGATTTTTAGCCCTTTTTTCTGCAAAAAAGTACTTCACAATAGCCTCATAATAGGTTCAAAAGGCTCCTAATAACTTCTAGGGGTCATTTCTGAAGCCTTTGGGCAATTTTAAAAACCTTGGATTTTGGCCAATTTCTGGCCATTTTGCCTTAGTATAGCCTTGCCTTTTTGCCTAAAATCGGTCGATTTTAGTCCTTTTTCCGCAAAAAATACTTCAAAATAGCCTCATAATAGGTTCCAAAGGCTCCTAATAGCTTCTAGGGGTCATTTCTGAAGCTCTTGGGCAATTTTAAAAACCTTGGATTTTGTCCAATTTCTGGCCATTTTGCCTTAGTATAGCCTTGCCTTTTTGCCTAAAATCGGTCGATTTTAGTCCTTTTTCCGCAAAAAATACTTCAAAATAGCCTCATAATAGGTTCCAAAGGCTCCTAATAGCTTCTAGGGGTCATTTCTGAAGTTTTTGGGCAATTTTAAAAACCTTGGATTTTGTCCAATTTCTGGCCATTTTGCCTTAGTATAGCCTTGCCTTTTTGCCTAAAATCGGTCGATTTTTAGCCCTTTTTTCTGCAAAAAAGTACTTCAGAATAGCCTCATAATAGGTTCAAAAGGCTCCTAATAGCTTCTAGGGGTCATTTCTGAAGCTTTTGGGCAATTTTAGAAACCTTGGATTTTGGCCAATTTCTTGCAGTTTTGCCTTAATATAGCCTTGCCTTTTTGCCTAAAGATCGGTCGATTTTTAGCCCGTTTTTCTGCAAACGAAATACTTCAAAATAGCCTCATAATAAGTTCAAAAGGTTTTCTAATAGCTTCTAGGGGTCATTTCTGAAGCTTTTGGGCAATTTTAAAACCTTGGATTTTCAATTTCTGGCCATTTTGCCTTAGTATAGTCTTGCCTTTTTGCCTAAAATCGGTGGATTTTTAGCCCTTTTCTGCAAAAAGTACTTCAGAATAGCCTCATAAAGCTTTTGGGCAATTTTCTGGGCAATTTTAAAAACCTTGGATTTTGGCCAATTTCTGGCCATTTTGCCTTAGTATAGCCTTGCCTTTTTGCCTAAAATCGGTCGATTTTTAGCCCTTTTTTCTGCAAAAAATACTTCAAAATAGCCTCATAATAGGTTCAAAAGGCTCCTAATAGCTTCTAGGGTCATTTCTGAAGCTTTTGGGCAATTTTAAAAACCTTGGATTTTGGCCAATTTCTGGCCATTTTGCCTTAGTATAGCCTTGCCTTTTTGCCTAAAATCGGTCGATTTTTAGCCCTTTTTCTGCAAAAAATACTTCAAAATAGCCTCATAATAGGTTCAAAAGGCTCCTAATAGCTTCTAGGGGTCATTTCTGAAGCTTTCTGGCAATTCTTAAAACCTTGAATTTTGGCCAATTTCTGGCCATTTTGCCTTAGTATAGCCTTGCCTTTTAGCCTAAAATCGGTCGATTTTTAGCCCTTTTTTCTGCAAAATAATACTTCAAAATAGCCTCATAATAGGTTCAAAAGGCTCTTAATGGCTGCTAGGGGTCATTTCTGAAGCTTCTGGGCAATTTTAAAAACCTTGGATTTTGGCCAATTTCTGGCCATTTTGCCTTAGTATAGCCTTGCCTTTTTGCCTAAAATCGGTCGATTTTAGCCCTTTTTCTGCAAAAAAGTACTTCACAATAGCCTCATAATAGGTTCAAAAGGCTCGTAATAGCTTCTAGGGGTCATTTCTGAAGCTTTCTGGCAATTCTAAAAACCTTGAATTTTGGCCAATTTCTGGCCATTTTGCCTTAGTATAGCCTTGCCTTTTAGCCTAAAATCGGTCGATTTTTAGCCCTTTTTTCTGCAAAATAATACTTCAAAATAGCCTCATAATAGGTTCAAAAGGCTCTTAATGGCTGCTAGGGGTCATTTCTGAAGCTTCTGGGCAATTTTAAAAACCTTGGATTTTGGCCAATTTCTGGCCATTTTGCCTTAGTATAGCCTTGCCTTTTTGTCTAAAATCGGTCGATTTTTAGCCTGTTTTTCTGCAAAAAAGTACTTCACAATAGCCTCATAATAGGTTCAAAAGGCTCCTGATAGCTTCTAGGGGTCATTTCTGAAGCTTTTGGGCAATTTTAAAAACCTTGGATTTTGGCCAATTTCTGGCCATTTTGCCTTAGTATAGCCTTGCCTTTTTGCCTAAAATCGGTCGATTTTTAGCCCTTTTTTCTGCAAAAAATACTTCAGAATAGCCTCATAATAGGTTCAAAAGGCTCCTAATAGCTTCTAGGGGTCATTTCTGAAGCTTTTGGGCAATTTTAAAAACCTTGGATTTTGGCCAATTTCTGGCCATTTTACCTTAGTATAGCCTTGCCTTTTTGCCTAAAATCGGTCGATTTTTAGCCTTTTTTTCCGCAAAAAAATACTTCAAAATAGCCTCATAATAGGTTCAAAGGCTCCTAATAGCTTCTAAGGGTCATTTCTGACGCTTTTGGGCGATTTTAAAAACCTTGGATTTTGGCCAATTTCTGGTCATTTTATCTTGGTATAGCCTTGCCTTTTTGCCTGCAAATTGGTCAATTTTTAGCCCTTTCTTCTGCAAAAAATACCTGAAAATAGCCTCATAATAGGTTCAAAAGGCTCCTAATAGCTTCTAGGGGTCATTTCTGAAGCTTTTGGGCAATTTTAAAAACCTTGGATTTTGGCCAATTTCTGGTCATTTTGCCTTAGTATAGCCTTGCTTTTTTGCCTAAAATCGGTCGATTTTTAGCCCTTTTTTCTGCAAAAAAATACTTCAACATAGCCTCATAATAGGTTCAAAAGGCTCGTAATTGCTTCTAGGGGTCATTTCTGAAGCTTTTGGGCAATCTTAAAAACCTTGGATTTTGGCCAGTTTCTGGCCATATTGCCTTAGTATAGCCTTGCCTTTTTGCCTAAAATAAGTCGATTTTTAGCCCTTTTTTCTGCAAAAAAAAACTTCGAAATAGCCTCATAATAGGTTCAAAAGGCTCTTAATTGCTTCTAGGGGTCATTTCTGAAGCTCTTGGGCAAATTTAAAAACCTTGGATTTTGGCCAATTTCTGCCCATTTTGCATTAGCATAGCCTTGCCTTTTTGCCTAAAATCGGCCGAATTTTAGCCCTTTTTTCTGCAAAAAAAGTTCTCCAGAATAGCCTCATAATGGGTTCAAAAGGCTCCTAATAGCTTCTAGGGGCATTTCTGAAGCTTTCTGGCAATTTTAAAACCTTGAATTTTGGCCAATTTCTGGCCATTTTGCCTTAGTATAGCCTTGCCTTTTTGCCTAAAATCGGTCGATTTTTAGCCCTTTTTTCTGCAAAAAAGCATTTCAGAATAGCCTCATAATAGGTTCAAAAGGCTCCTAATAGCTTCTAGGGGTCGTTTCTGAAGCTTTTGGGCAATTTTAAAAACCTTGGATATTGCCAAATTTCTGGCCATTTTGCCTTAGTATAGCCTTGCCTTTTAGCCTAAAATCGGTCAATTTTTAGCCCTTTTTTCTGCAAAAAAATACTTCAAAATAGCCTCATAATAGGTTCAAAAGGCTCTTAATAGCTTCTAGAGGTCATTTCTGAACCTTTTTGGCAATTTTAAAAACCTTGGATTTTGGCCAATTTCTGGCCATTTTGCCTTACTATAGCCTTGCCTTTTTGCCTAAAATCGGTCGACTTTTAGCCCTTTTTTCTGCAAAAAATACTTCAAAATAGCCTCATAATAGGTTCAAAAGGCTCCTAATAGCTTCTTGGGGTCATTTCTGAAGCTTTTGGGCAATTTTAAAAACCTTGGATTTCGGCCAATTTCTGGCCATTTTGCCTTAGTATAGCCTTGCCTTTTTGCCTAAAATCGGTCGATTTTTAGCCCTTTTTCTGCAAAAAAGTACTTCACAATAGCCTCATAATAGGTTCAAAAGGCTCCTAATAACTTCTAGGGGTCATTTCTGAAGCCTTTGGGCAATTTTAAAAACCTTGGATTTTGGCCAATTTCTGGCCATTTTGCCTTAGTATAGCCTTGCCTTTTTGCCTAAAATCGGTCGATTTTTAGTCCTTTTTTCCGCAAAAAAATACTTCAAAATAGCCTCATAATAGGTTCCAAAGGCTCCTAATAGCTTCTAGGGGTCATTTCTGAAGCTCTTGGGCAATTTTAAAAACCTTGGATTTTGTCCAATTTCTGGCCATTTTGCCTTAGTATAGCCTTGCCTTTTTGCCTAAAATCGGTCGATTTTTAGTCCTTTTTTCCGCAAAAAAATACTTCAAAATAGCCTCATAATAGGTTCCAAAGGCTCCTAATAGCTTCTAGGGGTCATTTCTGAAGTTTTTGGGCAATTTTAAAAACCTTGGATTTTGTCCAATTTCTGGCCATTTTGCCTTAGTATAGCCTTGCCTTTTTGCCTAAAATCGGTCGATTTTTAGCCCTTTTTTCTGCAAAAAAGTACTTCAGAATAGCCTCATAATAGGTTCAAAAGGCTCCTAATAGCTTCTAGGGGTCATTTCTGAAGCTTTTGGGCAATTTTAGAAACCTTGGATTTTGGCCAATTTCTTGCAGTTTTGCCTTAATATAGCCTTGCCTTTTTGCCTAAAGATCTGTCGATTTTTAGCCCGTTTTTCTGCAAACGAAATACTTCAAAATAGCCTCATAATAAGTTCAAAAGGTTTTCTAATAGCTTCTAGGGGTCATTTCTGAAGCTTTTGGGCAATTTTAAAAACCTTGGATTTTGGCCAATTTCTGGCCATTTTGCCTTAGTATAGTCTTGCCTTTTTGCCTAAAATCGGTGGATTTTTAGCCCTTTTTCTGCAAAAAAGTACTTCAGAATAGCCTCATAATAGGTCCAAAAGGCTCTTAATGGCTTCTAGGGGTCATTTCTGAAGCTTCTGGGCAATTTTAAAAACCTTGGATTTTGGCCAATTTCTGGCCATTTTGCCTTAGTATAGCCTTGCCTTTTTGCCTAAAATCGGTCGATTTTTAGCCCTTTTTTCTGCAAAAAAATACTTCAAAATAGCCTCATAATAGGTTCAAAAGGCTCCTAATAGCTTCTAGGGGTCATTTCTGAAGCTTTTGGGCAATTTTAAAAACCTTGGATTTTGGCCAATTTCTGGCCATTTTGCCTTAGTATAGCCTTGCCTTTTTGCCTAAAATCGGTCGATTTTAGCCCTTTTTCTGCAAAAAATACTTCAAAATAGCCTCATAATAGGTTCAAAAGGCTCCTAATAGCTTCTAGGGGTCATTTCTGAAGCTTTCTGGCAATTCTAAAAACCTTGAATTTTGGCCAATTTCTGGCCATTTTGCCTTAGTATAGCCTTGCCTTTTAGCCTAAAATCGGTCGATTTTTAGCCCTTTTTTCTGCAAAATAATACTTCAAAATAGCCTCATAATAGGTTCAAAAGGCTCTTAATGGCTGCTAGGGGTCATTTCTGAAGCTTCTGGGCAATTTTAAAAACCTTGGATTTTGGCCAATTTCTGGCCATTTTGCCTTAGTATAGCCTTGCCTTTTTGCCTAAAATCGGTCGATTTTTAGCCTGTTTTTCTGCAAAAAAGTACTTCACAATAGCCTCATAATAGGTTCAAAAGGCTCGTAATAGCTTCTAGGGTCATTTCTGAAGCTTTTGGGCAATTTTAAAAACCTTGGATTTTGGCCAATTTCTGGCCATTTTGCCTTAGTATAGCCTTGCCTTTTTGCCTAAAATCGGTCGATTTTTAGCCCTTTTTTCTGCAAAATAATACTTCAAAATAGCCTCATAATAGGTTCAAAAGGCTCGTAATAGCTTCTAGGGGTCATTTCTGAAGCTTTCTGGCAATTCTAAAAACCTTGAATTTTGGCCAATTTCTGGCCATTTTGCCTTAGTATAGCCTTGCCTTTTAGCCTAAAATCGGTCGATTTTTAGCCCTTTTTTCTGCAAAATAATACTTCAAAATAGCCTCATAATAGGTTCAAAAGGCTCTTAATGGCTGCTAGGGGTCATTTCTGAAGCTTTTGGGCAATTTTAAAAACCTTGGATTTTGGCCAATTTCTGGCCATTTTGCCTTAGTATAGCCTTGCCTTTTTGCCTAAAATCGGTCGATTCTTAGCCCTTTCTTCTGCAAAAAAGTACTTCACAATAGCCTCATAATAAGTTCAAAAGGCTCCTAATAGCTTCTAGGGGTCATTTCTGAAGCTTTTGGGCAATTTTAAAAACCTTGGATTTTGGCCAATTTCTGGCCATTTTGCCTTAGTATAGCCTTGCCTTTTTGCCTAAAATCGGTCGATTTTTAGCCCTTCTTTCTGCAAAAAAATACTTTAGAATAGCCTCATAATAGGTTCAAAAGGCTCCTAATAGCTTCTTGGGGTCATTTCTGAAGCTTTTGGGCAATTTTAAAAACCTTGGATTTTGGCCAATTTCTGGCCATTTTACCTTAGTATAGCCTTGCCTTTTTGCCTAAAATCGGTCGATTTTTAGCCTTTTTTTCCGCAAAAAAATACTTCAAAATAGCCTCATAATAGGTTCAAAGGCTCCTAATAGCTTCTAAGGGTCATTTCTGACGCTTTTGGGCGATTTTAAAAACCTTGGATTTTGGCCAATTTCTGGTCATTTTATCTTGGTATAGCCTTGCCTTTTTGCCTGAAATTGGTCAATTTTTAGCCCTTTCTTCTGCAAAAAATACCTGAAAATAGCCTCATAATAGGTTCAAAAGGCTCCTAATAGCTTCTAGGGGTCATTTCTGAAGCTTTTGGGCAATTTTAAAAACCTTGGATTTTGGCCAATTTCTGGTCATTTTGCCTTAGTATAGCCTTGCTTTTTTGCCTAAAATCGGTCGATTTTTAGCCCTTTTTTCTGCAAAAAAATACTTCAACATAGCCTCATAATAGGTTCAAAAGGCTCGTAATTGCTTCTAGGGGTCATTTCTGAAGCTTTTGGGCAATCTTAAAAACCTTGGATTTTGGCCAGTTTCTGGCCATATTGCCTTAGTATAGCCTTGCCTTTTTGCCTAAAATAAGTCGATTTTTAGCCCTTTTTTCTGCAAAAAAAAACTTCGAAATAGCCTCATAATAGGTTCAAAAGGCTCTTAATTGCTTCTAGGGGTCATTTCTGAAGCTCTTGGGCAAATTTAAAAACCTTGGATTTTGGCCAATTTCTGCCCATTTTGCATTAGCATAGCCTTGCCTTTTTGCCTAAAATCGGCCGAATCTTAGCCCTTTTTTCTGCAAAAAAAGTTCTCCAGAATAGCCTCATAATGGGTTCAAAAGGCTCCTAATAGCTTCTAGGGGGCATTTCTGAAGCTTTCTGGCAATTCTAAAAACCTTGAATTTTGGCCAATTTCTGGCCATTTTGCCTTAGTATAGCCTTGCCTTTTTGCCTAAAATCGGTCGATTTTTAGCCCTTTTTTCTGCAAAAAAGCATTTCAGAATAGCCTCATAATAGGTTCAAAAGGCTCCTAATAGCTTCTAGGGGTCGTTTCTGAAGCTTTTGGGCAATTTTAAAAACCTTGGATATTGCCAAATTTCTGGCCATTTTGCCTTAGTATAGCCTTGCCTTTTAGCCTAAAATCGGTCAATTTTTAGCCCTTTTTTCTGCAAAAAAATACTTCAAAATAGCCTCATAATAGGTTCAAAAGGCTCTTAATAGCTTCTAGAGGTCATTTCTGAACCTTTTTGGCAATTTTAAAAACCTTGGATTTTGGCCAATTTCTGGCCATTTTGCCTTACTATAGCCTTGCCTTTTTGCCTAAAATCGGTCGACTTTTAGCCCTTTTTTCTGCAAAAAATACTTCAAAATAGCCTCATAATAGGTTCAAAAGGCTCCTAATAGCTTCTTGGGGTCATTTCTGAAGCTTTTGGGCAATTTTATAAACCTTGGATTTCGGCCAACTTTTGGCCATTTTGCCTTATTATAGCCTTGCCTTTTTGCCTAAAATAAGTCGATTTTTAGCCCTTTTTTCTGCAAAAAAATACTTCGAAATAGCCTCATAATAGGTTCAAAAGGCTCCTAATAGCTTCTAGGGGTCATTTCTGAAGCTCTTGGGCAATTTTAAAAACCTTGGATTTCGGCCAATTTCTGGCCATATTGCCTTAGTATAGCCTTGCCTTTTTGCCTAAAATAAGTCGATTTTTAGCCCTTTTTTCTGCAAAAAAATACTTCGAAATAGCCTCATAATAGGTTCAAAAGGCTCTTAATAGCTTCTAGGGGTCATTTCTGAAGCTCTTGGGCAATTTTAAAAACCTTGGATTTTGGCCAAATTCTTGCCATTTTGCCTTAGCCTAGCCTTGCCTTTTTGCCTAAAATCGGCCGAATTTTAGCCCTTTTTTCTGCAAAAAATTTCTCCAGAATAGCCTCATAATGGGTTCAAAAGGCTCCTAATAGCTTCTAGGGGGCATTTCTGAAGCTTTCTGGCAATTCTAAAAACCTTGAATTTTGGCCAATTTCTGGCCATTTTGCCTTAGTATAGCCTTGCCTTTTAGCCTAAAATCGGTCAATTTTTAGCCCTTTTTTCTGCAAAAAATACCTGAAAATAGCCTCATAATAGGTTCAAAAGGCTCCTAATAGCTTCTAGGGGTCATTTCTGAAGCTTTTGGGCAATTTTAAAAACCTTGGATTTTGGCCAATTTCTGGTCATTTTTGCCTTAGTATAGCCTTGCTTTTTTGCCTAAAATCGGTCGATTTTTAGCCCTTTTTTCTGCAAAAAAATACTTCAACATAGCCTCATAATAGGTTCAAAAGGCTCGTAATTGCTTCTAGGGGTCATTTCTGAAGCTTTTGGGCAATCTTAAAAACCTTGGATTTTGGCCAGTTTCTGGCCATATTGCCTTAGTATAGCCTTGCCTTTTTGCCTAAAATAAGTCGATTTTAGCCCTTTTTCTGCAAAAAAACTTCGAAATAGCCTCATAATAGGTTCAAAAGGCTCTTAATTGCTTCTAGGGGTCATTTCTGAAGCTCTTGGGCAAATTTAAAAACCTTGGATTTTGGCCAATTTCTGCCCATTTTGCATTAGCATAGCCTTGCCTTTTTGCCTAAAATCGGCCGAATTTTAGCCCTTTTTTCTGCAAAAAAAGTTCTCCAGAATAGCCTCATAATGGGTTCAAAAGGCTCCTAATAGCTTCTAGGGGGCATTTCTGAAGCTTTCTGGCAATTCTAAAAACCTTGAATTTTGGCCAATTTCTGGCCATTTTGCCTTAGTATAGCCTTGCCTTTTTGCCTAAAATTGGTCGATTTTTAGCCCTTTTTTCTGCAAAAAAGTACTTCACAATAGCCTCATAATAGGTTCAAAAGGCTCCTAATAACTTCTAGGGGTCATTTCTGAAGCTTTTGGGCAATTTTAAAAACCTTGGATTTTGGCCAATTTCTGGCCATTTTGCCTTAGTATAGCCTTGCCTTTTTGCCTAAAATCGGTCGATTTTTAGTCCTTTTTTCCGCAAAAAAATACTTCAAAATAGCCTCATAATAGGTTCCAAAGGCTCCTAATAGCTTCTAGGGGTCATTTCTGAAGCTCTTGGGCAATTTTAAAAACCTTGGATTTTGTCCAATTTCTGGCCATTTTGCCTTAGTATAGCCTTGCCTTTTTGCCTAAAATCGGTCGATTTTTAGCCTTTTTTCTGCAAGAAAATACTTCAAAATAGCCTCATAATAGGTTCAAAAGGCTTCGAATAGCTTTTAGGGGTCATTTCTGAAGTTCTCGGGGAATTTGAAAACCTTGGATTTTCGCCAATTTTGGACCATTTTTCCTTAATTTAGTATTGTCTTTTCACCCGAAATTGATGGATTTTAGCCCTTATTTTCTGCACAAAAATAGTCCAATATAGCCTCGTAATTGGTTCAAAAGGTCTCGAGCAATTTTGGAAACCTCGGATTTTGGCCGCTTTTCGGCCTTGCCTTTTTGCCAAAATCGGTCGGTTTTCAACCCTTTTTTCCTGCGCAAGAATTCTTTCAAATTGCCTGATAGTGGCTTCAAAATGCTTCTAATAGCTTTTAGGGGCTATTTTTGAAGGTTAGGAGCAATTTTGAAAATCTTGGATTTTGGGCAATTTTCGGCCATTTTGCCTTAGTATAGCCTTGCCTTTTTGATTGACGGTTTTGCCCAAAATCGGTTCATTCTTAGCTCTTTTTTCTGTAGAAAAATACCTCAGCATTATCTTATAAAGTTTTTATTATGAAGCTCTATTGGCTTAAGCCTTAATAGGAAATTCTGAAAGAAAGTGCTTTTTCAAAATAAAATCTGTCATTTTCATCAAATTCTGCTTACAGGTAATTACAATTTGAAATGTTTTATGGATTAACAACAGCTCTTAGATCGAAGTTAAAAAGAAAAGAGCAACACTTCTAAATATATATAAGAAACAAAACTGAGAATTTAATTAAACTGAGTTATCAGACCCATACAGATTTTAGGAGAATTTCATAATGCGTTTATTTAACTTGTTTTAGGAACAAAGGATTTGATAATTTTTCGCATATACATATTCTGTTGAAAAGTTTTGCCATTAATAATTGAAAAAATTCAAAAAAAGTTTTTATGGGTCTGAAAAAACTAAAATAAGTTTAAAATATAACGTTACATATCTGTTAGCGAAAACATTGAAGAAAATAAATTACAAACTTTAAAAATGAAATATCTTACACTGTTAATAATGATCAAACGAGGAAGATTTTTTTTTGAGAAAATATTTAAGAAATTTAAAAGTCCTTCAATAATAATAAAAAAATCAGTCAATATTAAACACTTTAGAACTAATAATTACAGCTAAAAAAATTAGTGACAGAACATAAAAATAAGTTTAAATAAAAGCTTTTAAGAGGATACTAGGTTTTTAAGAAAAGACCTTTTCAAAGAGGTGTGTGCCAGCGTGATATTTTTTTGAAGATGGCGGCATTATTAGCAAGGGAATCCTCTCCGCCTGCAATGGACAGTTTTGAGGTCGCTTAAGGAGATGTAGTGCAGCAAATTCGGCTTCAAATTCACGATTAATTGGATTAAAAGTGAAAGAAAGGATTCAAGTCCCAGCTTATCTGCACAGGGAGCCTTGCCTTTTTGGGCAAAATTGGGTGATTTTTAGGGTATTTTTTCGGGCCATTTTCTGTCCCAAAAGCTTTAGTTTAGGCAGTGAGAGGCATCAGATAGGTTTATTTTACTCCTATAAAAAGCTTTTTTAATGATTTTAGGGCCTTTTAGACACCCTCGATTTTGGCCGTTTTTTGACCATTTTGCCTTAGCATAGCCTTGCATTTTGGGCAAAATGGGTGATTTTTGGGGTATTTTTATCGCCCTGTTTCTGCCCTAATAAGATTTATTTTAGGCAGTGAGAGGCATCAGAAAGGTTTATTTTACCCCTATAAGGCTATTTTTAATGATTTTAGGGCCATTTTGTCAGGTATTCTCGTTTTTGTGAGTTTCTTGCATCTTGCTTCTTTTGCTTCTGTAGGTATTTTCAACATTTCAAGTCGCAAATTACCTTTCTCTCTTTGTCTTACATTATTCGTGAATTTGAAGAAAAATTGCCGCACAACCTCTCCTGAAGCGACCGGTCTTTGAGAATTCCCTTGCTCAAGCTGTCCACCATCTTCCAGAAAAATGTCGCACGAGCCCAGACCTCTTTGAAAAGGTCTCTTAAACGAAAGTAAACAAAAGTAAACAAAAGCTTGAATAAGAAACAGGTTTAACAAAAAGAACTAATTTTTCTGTGTTTTTACAGGACGGTATCACACCGTGCTGCAATGTTGTATGACTATATGTTTTCATTACCTCTAAGAGATATACAACATCATATACTGAACAAGGATCTGAGACTGACTGTAGAGAAGCCATTCTTTGCCATCAGTTTATCCATTTTTTGAGCTGCGAGAAAGAAATGCAGGCATTATTAACAGAGATGATTTAATCTTCCTGAAAAGGCGTCTTTCGTCTGTGATAAAGTTACACTGTTTTTGAACTGCAAACAATGTTGCTATACATGAAATCTCAACATAAATTCGTATGAACCAAGCGAGAGCGTAATATAGTTGTTAGGCCCTAGCCAAAAGACCAAACATTGTTTGCCCAACTTTTCAAATTTGCTTAACAACAGATGTTTGGCCGTTTGGCAACGTCCAAAAACATAACTGTCCAACACCGATGTTATTGCTTATCAAAAAACACGAACGCCTTGTTGCTAAGAAATATTGCTAGGTGGTGAAATGTTGCGAGTTCTTGAAGTTTTACAATAACAAAAGAAATGTTTGACAAGCAATATTAGAAAGGTGGCCAAACGATCAAACATTGCTTGACAAGAGCAATTAGCAAAATTTGTCGCGTGATGTTTTTGAAAAAGTTCAAAAACAGTTTTTGCTTGACGCACGCGAAAAATATTGGACGAGCAATGTTTTTGGACGTGGCCAAACGGTCAAACATTTAGCTTGACAAGCAAATTTCAAATGTTGGATCAACAATGTTTGATGGTTGACAAGGGCCTTACAAAAGCTTTGGTTGTATGAGTTGGAGAGTAGCTCTTCAACTCATGATTAACATAAATGTCTTCCGGGTTATCAATTGTAGTATGCCACTCACTTTAGAAAGGTATAAGTTACGAAGAGGTTTTGTCCTTTCTTTTAGAGTGGGCAAGTTCAGGCACTCATTGAAAATACACATTCACTATGAAGTGATAAAGAAAAACAATTCCTCTTCTTAATACCTATTTAAATAAGGAAGGTGCTGTGGCGTCGTGGTGTAATCCAGCTGACTCGTGGTGTCAGAAGCTCAGTGTGGTCAGGGTTCGAGCCCAGCCACGGTAGCGTCACAGCCAGGGTCGTGGTCTCGATTAGTTAACCTACTACTGAGATCCTAGCGACTGGCGCTAAAACACCATTTCACCTTCGCCTTAAGTTCAATTTAACCGAGGCCTTCCCCTTAAGGGTCTCGTAGTTATATATTCACAAAGCTTACCAAATTTATTGTTTTCTAAAGTTCCTCTGTGAAGCCCAGAAGATTCTGTTTTTCCAGAGAACAACTTTTGCAAATAGTATAGCTGATTGTATAGCTGAGCATCGGAGTACTAGAAAGAAGGCAAATCTGAAAGCTCGAGAAATTTCTTTATCAACAGACCAGTTCATGAATTACTTATGTAACTTGACTTGCTTATCCAAGGCCCAGCAGAGTTCTAGCGAAAGTCTCAACACGTTGCGTCATGCGCTGGTAAAAGGGTAATGCACGCTTGTGGGGTGCCATGTCGAATCATAGTGCAAGACCAGTGTTCTTCATGTCCGGTTAGACTTATTAATTACACGTCGTACTGTTGGCAAACAGCAACAACCACCTTGCAACAACCACAACAAGCTGGCTGCTGTTTGTATCAAAATACAAATCATAACAATGGGTTTTCAAAACTTGAAAAAAGAGCAATAATATTGTTAATAGTTGATGGTGAAGAAAAATTATGACTTCTGCCTTAGCCAGTCAGAAGAAAAAGCTTTAAAGTGCGCCCTATGATGTTTCCGCTGTTTTTTTGCAATCTGCAAGTTCTTTGTAGCCGTTTGGGAAAGAGCTTGAGGAAGGTATTGAGTCCAAAATCCGGTCCCCATTTGGTAAAAGACAAAGACATGATGAAGAAATAAAAGGTATACGTCGAGATACAAATGTTGTACTTAAAAATTCGTTTCACTTCCTTTTAATATCCTGTTGAAATCAGACACTGCAACTGACCAATGGGGAGCTCGACAAAGCATTGCATCCTTATATTGTTCATAAAATTCTCTACGTATCTTACTGTAATGGTTCTGCTCCTGTACTCGATTGGTTTTTACGCTTTTCGACTTACACTCTTTTTCTTTTATAAGAACAAATTTATAAGAACACGAGCCTGGATTTTGCCCAGATTTTAAGAACAAATTAAGAACAAGCTGAGGCTGGCCTTTTAAAAAGCGCTAAATATGTAAGCCAGACTGTCAAACTGAACGTAAAAAGCAAGCAAACAAAGAAATAGACAAGATTGCTGCATTTTCACACCAACCTAGTACCACCCTAGACTTTCATTAAAAAATATAGATATCTAAGTAACCAAGGAATTAAGAACAGATTAAGAACATTTCAGGCTAAAAAACGGCAAAATCTTAAGAACAGCCAGCCTCGATAAAAATTTCCTGGTTCTTATAAAAGAAAAAGAGTGTATGTCAAAGAATTTCAATATAACTCAATTTCAATAATTTCAATGTAATTAAGCTTTTGAAGATGATAATAATCAAGCTACTTACGACAACTCGTAAATGACCAGTTTTACAGTCGTAACACAGCTGGCCATCGTAACTGCCTGTCAGTCTTATTAGTTTAGTTTGTTTCGCACAAGTAGCGTCGTCACATGCCACCCAGCCCTACAAAGAAAAGATACGTGTCATAAAAAAAACACACTACAGGGTACAACAAGCAACAAAGCGGTCTTTCTGCAATCATACGCTGTTTTATAGACCCGTCTACATGAGACTAAAAAGAGTTTGCCAAAAACAGGTTACCAACAAGTACGTCCTTAGTAGATTGAAAACTAGCACAAAACGTTTCTCACCTGGTAATAGAGGTTTATCTTCTGTCGAATGAATAATGTTAATGAATTTAAAATGAAATTCGGATTGTAGTTCTCTTTGCATTCAGGACATACCCAAGGATTCTAAAAAAAAATAACAACAAAATTACCAGAGATAGCTGATAAAAAAGGTAATTTAAGTTACAAAACCAATGCGTTGTACAAAGTATCTTAAGCATTCAAAGCTTTATCTAGACTTGCAACAAGACACATCAAACTCAGTTTCCGGTCATAAAATCTAGATCAACAACTACAATCTTGGACAAAATATTTGGAACAAGGCATTTTCTCAAAGGAATATGGCCTATTGCATAGATTTTCTACTTCCATAACTCCAATTCTTCCCCCTTTTACCCTCAAAACAATGTTGGTAGTCGAGCAAAACAACTTTTATACGAAACAACATTGTAACGGGGGAGAAGGGGGAATCAATAGATAATAGCAAAACAATATACGCCATTCCAATATATTTTTTCCAAGATCGGCAACCTTCAGCAACAGCAACAACAATTTATTGAAAAAATTGAATTGGATGGCCTAATTCTCAGAGGTGGACTTATCAACTTAATCACAAAATCCTGGACCGACCGTAGTTCTAAGCGGCCTATCTTTATCAGATTGGCCTAAGGAGCGAAAACTACGACTCATGGAACAAGTCTAACCAACAGGGACTCGTGTTAGCAGCCTAATTTGTAAATAAAAAATGTCCCAGATTTGACTTCCAGTTGAGTGGAAAAGCAGTATGCATATTATTATAACACATCAGCCCCTGTTAGCTAAAGGAAATTTGAAGACATCTTTAGTTGTTTAAAGCTATACACAAATTCTGTACTATAAGTCACAGTACTAAATATTATTACAGAAATAAGGTTTTATTTCTACCTTATCTTTTGCGAAACTGCCTTGAAATTCAACCTCTTCTTTATAGATTTTACAGTTTTGATTCTTGCAGCAAACTTTGAACTTTTCTACATCCTAGAAAGAAAAACGAAAATGGCAACTAATGAATTTAAAATCATACAAAGCTCAAATGCTAACCAACTTGCTAAGAAATCACAGATTTTTGATAAATTCCTTGAAAATAGACCTGATGATGTTCAGAGAATAAGACGGAATCATTAACATGACATTCCTCAATTCATATAAACTTAACCTAAACAGTCATATTATTCCAGTGAAAAAAATAATGTTAAAGAATATAAAAAAGTCGACAGAATATCAAACGGAACAATAGCTAGTAACTCTCTAAGTCACTCAGTCCTCCCGTTCTACTATGTTGAGCCTTCTTCAGCACCATAAACATCTATATATATATATATATATATATATATATAAATACGTACGTGGCATACCAAAATAAATACGATTCTATTCTCGATTAGAGAAATAATGACGTTTCCAAAGAGCTACAGAGTTTAATTAGATCGCGAATAGAACCTCTCCAAGTCATACAGCCCAAGGCTCTCCTCTCGTTTAACTTCCGTGTCTCGACTTTGTTTAAGTATATAAAGTTAATACACAGTTTCCTGTGAATAAATATAAAAAAACATCGGATGGGCAATGGTAGAAAATGTCACAGTAAATATAACTCACATTGAACCTCTCTTCATCTGATAAGAAAACTTTGATACCCAAATTTGGATCTGAATCCTGAGCTTGATAGGTTGTCCTGCTACTGTAGTTTGAAGGATCCAAACCTAAAATAACAGTTAGTTTAGTATTCAGTAGTAAACAGGGTGAGATTCATTCGAGGAGTCGAAATCAGCATAATGGATTACAATAATAGGTACAAAATGAAACAAGGCAAAGTTCAACTCAACGAGTTATAACAATATAGAATAGAGCCTTTTAAGAGAACTTTAAGTTATCATATTCGCTTATTCAAAATCCGTCTCAAAGAGGAGAAATAATTTGAAAATTCATCTAAAAACTAATGTTCTGACGAACGCTAAGCTAAACTAAAAAGACTAGTTTAAACAAGAAAGACCGGTTTAAACGAAAACCCAGTTTAAACCAAAAGACCAGTTTGAACAAAAAGACCAGCTTAAACTAGAAAGGCCAGTTTAAACAAGAAAGACAAGCTTAAACTAAAAAGACTAGTTTAAACAAGAAAGAAAGGTTTAAACGAAAACCCAGTTTAAACAAAAAGACCAGTTTGAACAAAAAGACCAGCTTAAACTAGAAAGGCCAGTTTAAACATAAAAGACCAGTTGAAACAAGAAAGACCAGTTTAAACAAGAAAGACCAGTTAAAACTTGTTTTGTAACCAAATCCTTGCTTGAAATCCAGACAAAATCAAACCAAGATTAAACGTGGCTTTTCCATTATTTTTGTCATAAAAAGATTTTAAAAGGATGTTTGAAGGGAAGAATGGTTATTGGAAATATTTCAGACAAATCTTCTCCTTATCATAGCTTAACTTTACAAATCTATTTTTGGGTTAATGAATGTGTGTGGCTTTGAAGCAACTAGCAAACTGGGTCTCTTTATTTCTTCAATAAGGAGTTAGCACATACACTATCAGGAGTGTCTGGGACCAATCTGATGGGCGGCTCATTTGAGGAAAAACGGTATACACTTTTTTTTTTAATAAGCAACTTGACTTTTGTCCAGCCCTCAAAGTTGCTTAAAATTTTAGACATTTCAGCCCTCAAAGTTGCTTAAAAGTTGCTTAACTTTTTTTACCTAACAACCACCCCTGACTTTGTGGGTCAAAATTGTCAACTGTTAGGCCCTTAAGACGACTTCTGGGAGACAGTAAGTGGAAAAACGTTACCAAAACAAACAATTTCCTAACAACAAGAAAGCGTATAAGCTCGGTTGTTTGACTTCTTAGTTGCTTACAGAATTCAATTGAGCCCTCAAGTTGCTTAATGTTAAGTCCAGTTCAGCCCTAGTTGCTTATTGAGCGGTTGCTTATTAAAAAAGTGTATTAAACTTAAAAAATGATATTAAAACGTACCAAGACATTCCGCTATGAGAGCAGGGTTAGTTCCTTCAATTGGATCGATCATTCGTGATACCACAGGATGAACTTGATTAGCTAAATAATATTTATAATCTAATACAAGTTAAGAAACCTAAACCAAAAAGCAATATATCAAATGCGAGTTTCCCATTAAGCTTGTTCCACTTCTCTGTATCTATGTAAGCATTTATATATGTATATACTCTGAAGATTTTTCACAAGTGGCATACCACAATGGATTGGGTTCAAACCTTGAGTGCATGACCAGAGAGCCAACGACCTTTCCACTGAGCCATAGAACTAAATGAAATCGCCGAGTTACTCTCTAAGTCATACAGCCAAAGACGCTCCTCCACTTGCGGCAAAATCTATCCTTGTGTTCGCCATTCATGAAAAATATGTATAAATATGTATGGTGCTGAAAAAGGCTCATCATAGCCGAAACAGGGAGCAAATCTTACGAAACCTTCTGCCTGTAGGAGTAGCTTCCTGAGGCATCCCGAAACTGGAAACCCAATCTGCTTCGGAGTTCCAGCTGAAACGAACAAGGGTTCCAGGCAGAAGATGGAAAATTCTTGAAAGAAGATTATAAATAAACATAAATGAATAAACAGAATGACTTTATGAAAGGATACCAATCTTTAAATTTGAACTTTTCAAAAATTCATCTGGATGATAAGCACGTTGAGTGGCTGGAAGATTCGAACCATCCTAAAATCACAATTATTAAATAAGACACTGAAAAAACAATGAATTATTCCCCAAAGGGAGGTCATTCGGTGCCAAGACAAATGGGGAGGGTGATCCGATATTTCTGGGCTAGAAAATTCTCCAAAACGATAGTTTAAAGTCGAATAGGCCTCTGACATCTCTTACTTAGGAAAACAGTCATCGTTTTGATAGTTGTTTCGAAAAGCAACTCTAACAAAATACTTATGGGTTTACATCACTATATCTTGATCGTTATTATGTAATTTTCTGGGGCGGAAATGTCAGTCGAGGTGATATTTTTGGGTCAAGAAAACGATTTAGCTTAGCTGATATTAACGGGTAGCCGATAAGACTCTGGGACTAACCCTCATGTTTGTCCCCCTACGACAATCACCTCCCACTCTACTACGATTCCAGCTAGAGCGATCTCTCTTATCGTGGCCTCCTCAAGAGGATACATAGCAGAGACTGTAAGAAAACATCAACTTACATCACAAATAATATAACTGATCGTGTCTCCAACAGCAACCCTTTTGCCTTGACTCATCAACCGCTGTGCAACGGTAACATGTGGTAATGATTTTTTATCTGGATACTCTTCTGGTGCTTTAGCAAGTCCCTTGAAAAGAGAGAAAATATTAATATAACTATTAGTTTTTGTAGCAAGCAGTTCGAGACTTTCTTAACAGAAATAGTAGAGAAAAATGACCTATAGGAATAGATCCTTTGGAACCTTAGAACATTTAGGCTCTGGCCAAACGATCACACATTATTTGTCTTACATTTGAGGTATGTTTTACAAGCAATGTTTGTCAGTTTGGCCACAACTCAAAATATTGCTTCACATGCAGAATGTGTTAGCAATGTTTTTTGAATATCTCAACAACATTTTCTGCTTTTACAGGCAACGTATGTTTGAGCAATGTTTTGGAATGTGGCCAAACGGTCGAGCATTTTGATTCAAAAGACAACTGCAAGTGTTTTACCAACATTGTTGTTAAGGGCTTAAGATGATTAAGCAACAAAGAGACAAGGGCAATGTCACGGCAAAAGGACAACATTTCTGCATTAAACTTGAGTCCAAGTGTCCAACTAAAGTTCCCATTCGATTTGGTCTCAAAAATTTATGCTGCCAAACTTTCTTTCCCAAACAGTGTTTCGTCACTTCATGTTTATTTAAAGGGTGTTCCAATTCATATTGGCAAGCAATGTAGATTGCTATGAAGCATTCCTGTTGCATTGTTCCCCAGCACAGTTGATTGCAACTCAAACACAATTTTTTCCAGCTACATATAGAAGTTAGAATATCGTACGTGGCATTCGTTAGCAAATTGAAATAATCAAATAGATTTTGAAAATTTTCAACATCTTCCCTACCTTCGCTATTTGAAACTTTCTCGTAGCTATTTTGTCAGAATCGATTTTTCCTCTCACTAAAAACAAACAAAAAGAGTAAACAATTACGCCAAATTTTTCGCCGAATTTCATTTTGACGTTGCCTGCTGTTGGGGTAGAGGTTGTCGAACGCTGCAAACAATTAGCCCAACATGAATGCTGGCAAATGTTGGGTGAAATGCTGGCTATCTTGGACCATGGCTTAAGTGCTCGTCTTTTCTAGAATATCAAAAAAGAAGAGCAGAAAACTTGTTGTTTTTTAATTAATTTAAAAAATGAAATATTCGAAGCTTACATTTTATAAGATAGTCGTGAATGCTCTCTACGATAACATCACATGGTTTGCATGACAAAATTTGATTGATGACAAATCTAGAAAAGAAGAAACTGCAAATGAAAAGATGTATACTAAAATCAAGCAACTCGATTTGCTTTACAACACAGTAGAGAAACGTTGGAGTGTCAGAAAGCAAGCATATAAAACAATTGTGTATTTCCTAAAATAAGCACCTTCCTTTGAACAAGCGCCCCCATTTGGATTGATCTGCCAATCAAGTTGGTCCCAGACATTTCTTTTATAGTGTATGTCCAAGCTCTCAAATGGGAGAAATCAAGAGAAACCCTTATTCAGCTTCTGCAAAACTTCAGAGTGATCACAAGAGAGTAACGTTGGAGGGAAAACTAGCATATAAAACAGTAGTCTATAGTCTACATATGAGCCAATTAATAAGTTAGTGGATATTCCTTTCGAAAGATAAGTGCAAGTGAAGCCAGGTTAAAAGGAGAAAGGTTTATAAATTATAATTGTATTTAAGATCCCAGAAACATTCCACTTATATTACTGGCTGGCGTGGCTTATAGAGGTATCATTCACTCAGCAGTCATTTTTGGAATATCAACCCCAGGCCGAACTCTTCACTAGCTCTGATGGTGGTCACTGCCAGAGGGTTCTTTACGTCCTCAGTGGATCTTTAACGTACCAATTTATCCTAAGACGGGTACGCAATCTTACGTGATCATCCGAGCTTCTGAGAGCAAGGGTTCTGGCACCTTGTAATTTGAGCACTTTAGCCTGGCTTTTAACCGCAGGTATTAAACACAAATGGTGAAGGTGAAATGGTGTTTTAGCGCCAGTCGTTACGATCTCAATAGTAGGTTAACTAATCGAGACATCGACCCTGCCTGTGACGCTACCGAGACTTGGCTCAAACCTTGACCACACTGATGAGCTTCTGACACCACGAGTCAGCTGGATTACACCACGACCCACAGCACACTCAAACGGCGCAAGTGCTAACCATTACACTTCCCTGTAATCTTAAGGTAGGAGCAAATAACAACAATACATACATTCCAGCTTCTTTAGCAAGATCACACCAGTCCCTTCTCACAATATCAAGACCTTTCAATTCTCTTGTTTGGACAATCTCACCTTAAACAGAATATAAGAACAGTTAAATGATTTTATAAATCAAATCACTTTGCGTAAACCACTTCTTACAATTAATCTGGCATATTCACTATATTTCAAGAGTTTCTCGTATTATGTGGGCAGGAAGTTTCTGAGTAAGTAAGTAGGCCGTCCTAAGTCGGATGCAACCACAAGACTCCTCTTTCGATAGCTGCTAACCGTGAGGGTAGGGGGTGAGTCTATTCAAATCCCTGATCAGAAGAACACGTACCCTCGTTCCTATCCTTAAGTGCCGAGTTCTGAATCAAAAATTGGTATGATTCGGCCTTGGCTTGAACTAAAAACTTCACGACTCTTTGGTGACTACTTCACTCTACTAGGGACCTACAATTATGGACAAAATTGTTGAGACAATTCTGAAAAAGGACGCTCAGATCCCTTAGTGTCCCACTTAGGCCTAGTTCCGCTCCCCAGTTTAACGCTGGATATTTTGTTTCATTGGCAATCAGAATTAACAGATTATCATGCGGGGGAAGATGTGTAATGAAATCAGTCAGAAGGAAATCAACATTGAATGGGGGTGGGGGCAAAGACATAGACACCAAATATATATGACTGATTATTTGTCTCAACATATCTTCTCCTTGATTGTAGATCCAAAGACCTACAACACATAAGAGGCACTGACAGCAGCAGCTTTTGCTAAGTAACGGTACATGAAAACAACTTTGATGTCATGTAAATTTGCATAGACTCACCATTTGCAAGTTTCTGAATTGCCACAGCAGCGTATCTTGAAAGAGAACATGCATACAAACATTAGAAACATGAGGCAACGATGAAGATAAAGACAATCACAGTGGAGCTATTCCGTCATATCTGTTAAATATTTCAAGATACGCTTGTGAAGCAAATCTTTAATTGATAATCTTCAATAGCTAAGGTGCCACAAGCAGGTTTATGAAACAGATCACAGTACTCCCTTTGGATATAGCAGTGCAACAAAATCTATCTGCTTCCCTCGCGTGAGTTATTCACGTTATCATCTATCTGAATTGAATCCAGGATGCATTCGCTTGAAGAACCGAAAATGAAAGTGGTTTATCTCTATGTTTGTGACTTTGAACAGTGTAACTCATCCTCCGTGGTTCGACACAAGGATTAGCGTACAACAGGATATGAGAATATGAGAGAAGCAACATATATAGAGGCTAGCATCTCTAAAAGGACAAAAATAATCAACTCACTTTTTCTTTTTGAGAAGCAGCATCGATTTGAAGATTCCATCGATATCAATTTCAAGCATTTTGTAAAGTTTGTTTACTTCATTTTTTACCTAGAAAAAATACTGAATTTCAGGTTGCGTGGCCGAGTACTCTAAACTAGGAGACATGTCGCGAGCGAAAATGTTTTCGGCGTGTTCACTTAGTTAAACATGCAAGTGACAAGCCAGCAACATGTTTCCCGAGTCACAGAGTCTCTCTCGCTACAAAATTTGTCGCGTGCTACAAAGTTTCCGAGGTGGCTAAGCTGGGAGGCATCAAGGGGGACATGTCACGTGCGACAATATCACACGCAACATGTCTCCTAGTTTAGCCAAGCCTTTAAAAATCTAGGGTTTGAGTCTCGTCGGGACCACTTTCCACAAGCCTACAGTCAACTCAGCTGTCCGTCCTTCTGTGGTCGGTAAATGAGTACCCAGGGTATTCGTTCTAGAATATCAGTCTGGGGCAAAAGCTGCAGGTCCACATCAACTGAACTGACGCCATTCCCTGGTCCGCGCTAACAAATACATATGGCTTGCTTGCTTGTTTGAACATTACTTACAAAAGGCTATTATGTTAAATTGACACCCGACCTCAGGCACCGAAACATGGAACAGTTGCCTCATTTCACATGCGCACTAATTCATCTACAGATCCATTTCAACGGACAAAATTCAAATTTAAATTATTTGTGGACGTTTGATTCATGTAGGCAGCAAACTAAAACGTTTATCACATACCCTATTGCCAATTTTGTAAACCTCGTCGAAATCTGTCGAATTTGTATTGATCATAATAGAATCAGTATCACCATAAATGACATCGAGATTTAAAGCTTGAACCAAATCTTTCGTCTTCATTAAAATCTAGAATTTGAAATATTCGTTTATCAAGGCGGTTACAAATGTTCGTGCTCATCGCTAATTTTGATTTTACAACTTGCTTTAAGTCTATTTCTCAATATCCTTCTCCTCAGGTCCACCAATCCATGAAAGAACAAAGAAGTGGGAGAGAAACATTTCTCTCTCGTTCTCCTTTGTTTTCATGGAATGGTGGACTTTTAGAGAAGAATATTGAGAAATAGACTTGGGGCAAGTCTAGCTGATTAAACGAATGAACATACTTCTCTTCCTTTCATTGTAACCATTGCTGCTAATGGTTTGGCATAGAATCTTGAATGACTGAATCCAAGACAGCCATACATGCTACAAGAACAAATGGTAAATAAATCATTGTTCAAACTAGTTTATTTATTGATAAATTTCTAAATAATGATTGAAGAGATGCATGAACTGAAATGACGTCGAAATGGTATTGGTATCTGAATGGTATCTCACCTTGTAAATCAAAGCATGGCACTGGAGAGCAAAATGCTGCTTAGATTAGTTTGCTTTTAGTTTGGTTAGATAAGTTGTTTTTATTAGGTTCGAGATTAGTTTTTTTACTTCTGCTAAATTGCAAAGATCTTTAAACAAATATCTGGGTTTGTGCAAGTGCTGAAATCTTTACAATATTTTGTATAAGAGCCTGTTTCATATGCCAGACTGCAGTGGTTCTTATATGAAGGGTGGTTAATTATAGTAAATCTGCAGAAGCACAGAAAAGCAGTACATAGGACAGCGCAGTAGGGTTGCAAATGGCATTGAAATACACGCTTTTTTTATAAAGAACCACTTCGTAAGGTACCTAAATGTAGAAGGTCCGAAAATTTAAAGAACTTATGCTACTAAAGAGAAAATCATTAAGGAACGTTTGAATGTTGAATACTTTTATCATTGCAAACAATCAAGAATTAGAAGCCGGTTCCATTCATTTGCAGTCGAAAATCACATAAATTGTACGTTAAGCATGTATCCAATGTTTCTTTGAGTAGTCTCGAGCTTTGCTCACATGCAAATGTCTCTCTTTTATTGTTAAGACCACTGCATATGCAGTTAAAATTAAGGAACTATTAAGGAACTTTTGGAACTACAATTGCCTCAAAAGAGGCCCAAAAATAAGGAACTTTAAGAACTAGGCCTTGAGGTAGGTTCCTTACTTAAAATGATGTTGAAATCTTGTACATACCTGTTGGCAGTGAGTTTCAAGGCCTTTTGTCTGATGTCATACTGCAAAATAAATAGGCAAATGATAATAGTTTTTATCAAGAGGAAAATTTTTATGTCAGGGCAACGGAATACCAAGGCAATATCCACCCAGGATGCAGCAATTTGCCTTGCAATTTGCCTTGCGATTTTTATAATACTCAAGTGATTTTCCAGTTCTTATTTAGCCCTCCTGTATCTAATTTTAAACACGTCCTTTTATAAATGGTACGAGACACTGAAATTATTGCAAACGTGTATAAACTGTTCAAATAAAAATATGTAAAGAGCGCAACGAAACGTCATTACGTCTGTTAATCATAATTTCTGAAATCGCAACATGTACCAAAAATCATAAGGTCAGATCGTCCAGTTCGCTGCCACAGCTGCATTAACGTCTGGGCACTTTGATGATTTCCCCACTTCCCTCCAATCATGCTGGTCCATTGTTGTGCTCCTGTAGGTCGACAAGCCGATATATGAATTCCAGCTAACCCGTGGTCTCCCTTCCATCCCAACCATCATACCATTTTAAAAAGGTGGCAACAGCTACAAAACTTGTCCTATTCTGTGGAATTTTTGTGTTTTTTGGAAGTTTCAGTTCAAAATTGCCAAAAATAACAAGTGCGACATAACGGGCAAAATAACTGTAACTGCTACTAGCTATATTACCAGTTATACAGGAGAAAAAATTACCTGCAGGTACATTTCAGCATCTTTAGCAACAGACTTCATCATTCCTTTTACCTAGAAAATATAAAATTTTGTTACTTCTAATCAAAATTGCGATAAACAGCGAAAACATTTATATTAAAAGCAACAAGGCAATACGGCACAGAAATAAAAACAATAAAATAAATTTTTTATGCCAATATTTCGTCCAGCCATGCAGGACTTCTTCAGGGCGAAAACATTGTCGGACATACTTAAAAGCTGTACTCTTCTGACACTCCTTAGAGATCAACGTCAGAAACAGAACGAAACAATTGACTGAGGCCGAATTCAAACCCAGATGCGGAGCAAAATGCATCAAAAAGAAGCTACAATCCTCGTCAAAAATATTGGGGACAGTATGTTATAAGTATGTTTTACCTTAAAAACCCCGTCCCATTACAACATATTTGGGTAATAAGACCCCCCTCCCCCCCGACTCAATGTTGGGACCACTGTCAACATCGATTTCACCAACATTGAGTCGGGGAGGGGGGTATGCGTCTTTAGAGCGAGAATTTTACAAAAGTTCGAAGTGTCCCAGCCTTTTTGGCGAGGATTGTCTGAATTTTGAGTAATCACAGCAAAACAGAAGGTCAGAAATTCTGTTATAAACAGTAACGGGAGGGTTGTAAATTTACATAAAACAGTCTGCATTATGTTGTCTCGAGACGAACCTAACTATAAACTGAAAACTTTTCATCAAAGCTCATAAACTGACTCCACTGTTTAGCAGTGAATTATTACGAAATGCAGAAAATGAAACGAATTATGCAGGCATGATGTACTTGCTTTCAAGTGTTGTTGAGCTTCACAACAGAGAGCGGAAGAATGCTAAAGTAAGCATAATTGGCATTGTTATTTGATGGACTGCTAATTTGAATAAGGAGCAACCAAGCGGGATGCCAAGTTCTACAGTTCTCCACACAGTTCTCCCCACAGTTCTCCATCTTCAAATGTAAATATCTCCTCGTTGCTTGAAAGACTGCACTTGTAACTTTGTAATTCTGTATTATTTCATGTCTACTTTAAGATTTTCAACAGAGTTCGACTGCCAATGCATGGCAAAGTATATTTCTCACAGTTCTCCACCTGTTTTTAAAGATATGTTTTCACCAGCTGTATTGTTTACTTACTACAGAGAGTGGAGAACTGTCAGAAAACGAACTCAGAATGAATGACAAAAAGGGAAAATTATTTTATAACATGAAATACCCCAGAAATGTATTGTCAGATAGCGAGAAGTATGGGAAAATTATTTGGACTTGAGTTATTCCACTTTTATGCGGTAGAAAATGATGGAGAACTGTCAGTTTCTTAGATGTCAAGCTCTCTCCTCCGCAGCGGCAGACGCATCGCTTGAATTGTGGTCTACAGAACGGTTCTAAAGATGCATTTGAATGATAAAGGTATTGCTTCTGCAGCTGAAAATGTGTACCATTGCCTCTTATGATTTTGCGATGTTGGAAAGTGAATTACGGCCTTTTTCAAGGGATTCCTTCACTTTTCAATGAATTTTCACATTTTGCAAAATTTTGGCCCTGACCCCCCAAAGCCCCCCAAAATATAAATTCATTCCTCCTATTTACAATAAACATCACTTAAGCCTTTTGAGTCTTTCCATTCTTGAGAAAAACACAATTTTAGATTTCTGCTCTTGCTCAGACAGTCTGAATTTTGAGTAATCACAGCAAAACAGAAGGTCAGAAATTCTGTTATAAACAGTAACGGGAGGGTTGTAAATTTACATAAAACAGTCTGCATTATGTTGTCTCGAGACGAACCTAACTATAAACTGAAAACTTTTCATCAAAGCTCATAAACTGACTCCACTGTTTAGCAGTGAATTATTACGAAATGCAGAAAATGAAACGAATTATGCAGGCATGATGTACTTGCTTTCAAGTGTTGTTGAGCTTCACAACAGAGAGCGGAAGAATGCTAAAGTAAGCATAATTGGCATTGTTATTTGATGGACTGCTAATTTGAATAAGGAGCAACCAAGCGGGATGCCAAGTTCTACAGTTCTCCACACAGTTCTCCCACAGTTCTCCATCTTCAAATGTAAATATCTCCTCGTTGCTTGAAAGACTGCACTTGTAACTTTGTAATTCTGTATTATTTCATGTCTACTTTAAGATTTTCAACAGAGTTCGACTGCCAATGCATGGCAAAGTATATTTCTCACAGTTCTCCACCTGTTTTTAAAGATATGTTTTCACCAGCTGTATTGTTTACTTACTACAGAGAGTGGAGAACTGTCAGAAAACGAACTCAGAATGAATGACAAAAAGGGAAAATTATTTTATAACATGAAATACCCCCAGAAATGTATTGTCAGATAGCGAGAAGTATGGGAAAATTATTTGGACTTGAGTTATTCCACTTTTATGCGGTAGAAAATGATGGAGAACTGTCAGTTTCTTAGATGTCAAGCTCTCTCCTCCGCAGCGGCAGACGCATCGCTTGAATTGTGGTCTACAGAACGGTTCTAAAGATGCATTTGAATGATAAAGGTATTGCTTCTGCAGCTGAAAAATGTGTACCATTGCCTCTTATGATTTTGCGATGTTGGAAAGTGAATTACGGCCTTTTTCAAGGGATTCCTTCACTTTTCAATGAATTTTCACATTTTGCAAAATTTTGGCCCTGACCCCCCAAAGCCCCCCAAAATATAAATTCATTCCTCCTATTTACAATAAACATCACTTAAGCCTTTTGAGTCTTTCCATTCTTGAGAAAAACACAATTTTAGATTTCTGCTCTTGCTCAGACGTCTGAATTTTGAGTAATCACAGCAAAACAGAAGGTCAGAAATTCTGTTATAAACAGTAACGGGAGGGTTGTAAATTTACATAAAACAGTCTGCATTATGTTGTCTCGAGACGAACCTAACTATAAACTGAAAACTTTTCATCAAAGCTCATAAACTGACTCCACTGTTTAGCAGTGAATTATTACGAAATGCAGAAAATGAAACGAATTATGCAGGCATGATGTACTTGCTTTCAAGTGTTGTTGAGCTTCACAACAGAGAGCGGAAGAATGCTAAAGTAAGCATAATTGGCATTGTTATTTGATGGACTGCTAATTTGAATAAGGAGCAACCAAGCGGGATGCCAAGTTCTACAGTTCTCCACACAGTTCTCCCCACAGTTCACCATCTTCAAAAGTCGGGGGAAGGGGGGTATGCGTCTTTAGAGCGAGAATTTTACAAAAGTTCGAAGTGTCCCAGCCTTTTTGGCGAGGATTGTAGATTGGTGTTGTGTTTTGAACACTAATCAGCTCACGTGATACAGCGAGATGATCAATAGAAATACATTAAAGAGTCCACAAGTGCGAAAACAAAAAAATTGTTTTAATGTGGACAGATTCCAAAACGCTAAGATCAAACAAGGGAAAAAATAGGCCCGGCCAGCATAAGACTGCAAAGAACCCATAACAACTTAAATAAACAATCTTAGGAACCGTAACGCACTCACTTGTTTTCTTCTCTCCACAAGTTTTCTAATCTCGGTCGGTAGAATCCCTGGCGGTAGGTCTGAGTCAGGCAATTCTGGAATCTCTGATTCATCCTGCCATTCAACAAGGTTTAAATCAATTAACATTACTTCCATCTCAAATACTAAAAAAATTGGAGTCAAATACAGTATATCAATATTATACAAAACCATGGCGTGCAAGCAAAAAAGGAACCCCACAAAGGCAAAAGTTTACGAGAACCCTCATCTATAGTAAAAGCTCTAGCAAGCCCCCAAGGGGTTATTTTGTTTTAGAAGTTTTTAAGGGGAGACTTGTTAGAGGCGAGGGCTCATAGAAAGGGGGGAATGATAAATACAGGAACACATTCAGCTATCTATTAAGGAAGACGGGTGTACACACAGAAAAAAGTGAGCATGAATATATGCTTACCTCGCTAGTTGATTGTCTGTTTACCGTTGTGAAGCAGATGTTGAATTCTTGAATGATCGATGGGTAAAGACTGTTAAAATCCAGCAGCAAAATAAATTTGTCGTAGAATCCTAAAAACAAAAAATTATACAATTTGGAATGAGCAAAGATAAAGAAAATCCAAAGGTTTATTCGAAACTTTACTTTGAAAAGCGTAATGTAAGGATGTAAGGAAAATGTTTCCTGTATGTTAAAGTTCTTTTTGTGTACTTTTAAAGACCGGAATAAATCAATTTACCTTTTTTGGGTTCAAGGACAAGCCCGCCAGCGTATTGTGGCTTTTTCCTTGTTTTTCCTTTCTGCGGTTCATGGCCTTCTTCGTCTTCATGAAAATGTACCTGAATTAACGAACAATAAATAGCTGTGATTAAGGAACAACAGGTCCGTTTTAGAAAAATTCATTTGCTACATCTGCTATCTAAGATACAGACTTTGAACTCTATAAAAACTAAGCTTATTAGAAAAAGGGTTCTCGTTTCATATTCTGCAAAGTTCAAAACGTCAGAAATAAAGTGGTTGGGATAGCAGGCCTTCTTCAGAAGAAAAATCCTTTCAATGCTACAGTTTGTTGGTATTGATAGCAACCTTCGTTCTTGGCCAAGGCCAGAAGATCAAAGGTTGTTCGTGAAACAACTGACATTTGTTTGTAAAAAACATTGCTCGCCAAACACCTGTTGCTTCGAGCTGGTAGAAAATTTCTGGTTTTCTTCAAAAACATTTCTAAGCAAATTCTGGCAAATTCTGCATGTCAAGCAATATTTCAAGCAATATTTCAACGGCAAAACGGCCAAACAACAATCTCAAATGTTTGACCAAAATGTTTGATCGGTTGGCCTTAGAAGCTTTGCAAAAAATTAGAAAAAAAAACAAGTTAAAGGAAAGCAAGATGATAAAATTCGGCAAAAAGAAAAAAGTTTTCCAGCACGTTCAAATTTCAAAAAAGTTCACCTCTGGTTTTTTTGAGTATGTCTTGTCTGGGCAGATGTATCCTCTACAAGAAAAATAGATAATTCTTGCAATGAAGGGTTTGAATTCAGGATAGAGGACCAAAATCTTTATCATAAACTATTCACGAACTGTAGTTTCTTTCATGAAGGTCAAATACGATGACATCATACGTGACGTCATCTATTGCGTCATTATGACGTCATCTACAGTAGGAGGCTGAAAACTTGAGACTATTTTACTGAGTCATTGATAGGGGTTTCAGGGGCAAGGGGCAAGACCTGAAACGGCCTGTGAGAATGGGATCATAAGTAGAAAGTTAGCAAACGGATTTCTGCTCGAATTTTTCGTATCTCGTATTTGATTTCTGCTCAAATTTATCTTTGAACAGGGTTACTTGAAGTACAAGGTTGATTTTGAGGGGGAAAAGGTAGCATGGCGCTTTTCAAGATGGGAGCAAGGGAGGAACTACAATCCCTTTCAGAAACGCTTTACTTACTCTTTAGCAAAAGCATGCAGAAGTAGAAATTCATTTCGCTCTGATCTGCCACCTTGTAGTGTTCTTGACTGAAAAATAACAACTCAAAAATTTAGAATTTTATTTTATTTTTTATTACTGTTTCAAATGTTGTGCTTTTAAATATGAATTTATTGAAAATAATTGTTTAAAAGATTACCAAAACATTGCCACAAATGCCAGTTATCTGATACGCCAATGGAAGAGCCTGAAAATAATCAACGTAAAATTTAGAAAAATAAAAAAAATATAAAAATTACAGAAGCATTACATAATGCAGTATAATACAAATTTTCTAGAAGTTCGTGAGTGATATAATTCATTTTTTTCCTATATATTTATGTGTGATAATTGGCTTGAAAAATTTATTTTACATCAACTTAGCAATAAGACAGACTTATTATGGATTTCAAAATTACCGAAACAAAATTATTCGTCAGGGGACACCCGGGATTGAACCAGGGACCTCTCGATCTGCAGTCGAATGCTCTACCACTGAGCTATATCCCCGACAATAGAAAATGTGATAAATTCGGTTGTCATTGTTGGGCATTTTCTATATCCTTTGAAAATTTGACTTGAAAAGTTAACAAAAACTTACGTTTAACTCATAAACAATTTTCAAACTGTATAATGCATCCATCTACAAAATAAATAACAACGAAATAATAAATATAAATAAGAAACGAATCGACAAGTAGGAAAGTCAATAAATAAATAAAATCAACGAAGAAAGAAAATAAAAAAATACAAGAAAAGAAATAAATAAAGAAAATAAATGAATAAATAAAATTATATAGCTAACATAGAGAAGAAAACCAATAAAATAAAAAATAGGACATAAATAAAATGAATAAATAAATGAATAAATAAATAAATAAATAAAAACGTGAATAAATAAATAAATGAAATATACTATAAACACAATTAAAACATAAGATCAATAAATAAACAAAAGCAACAAAGGAAATGAAATAAAAACAAGAAAAATTAAAATTAAAAATCGATAAAATCGATAAAATAGGAAAAAATATAATAAACTATATTATAAATAAAATGAAATAAATTAAAATCAATAAATTAATTAATCAACAAAGAAACGAATAAATGAAAAAAAAATCAATTCGATGTTTTACCGTTGTGATATCAAGAAGATGAAGAAGATCTTTTGACTTTCTGCGGAAAAAATAAATTTAAGAAATTTACATAAAATACGAGACGAGAACTATTGGACTTAAAATCTTCTTGCCTAAAAGCATCATGAAATCCATAAATAATTATATTGCTTTTTAAAAAACATATTTAATGGTTTTTCTGACCTCATCTTTCCAGGGACATCATCAACATCAACTTCTTCCCTGATGTTGTTGAGAACAACTTTAGAAAGTTCTAAAGAAAAAAACAACTAAGACAAAACAGCAAATACAAAATACAAAGAATAACAATATTTTTCACGGAAACTGAATTTCAATATTATTAAATTTGAAGTTAAACAAGATGGGATTATTTTAATTTGACCGTTTGGCCATAGTCCCATAAGCACAGATGCTCAGCAATCCTTTGAAACCCTTCAAAAACATTTTCTGCTCGTCTAGGCCAAACCATCAAACATTGTTTGTCAAACATTTGAGGTTTGCTTTAAAGCAATGTTTGACCGTTTGGCCACGTCACAAAACATTGCTTAAAAAGCAAAATAAGTTTCAAAATTGAAAAATTTCTTTGCTTGATACAGGCAAAAACAGGTTGGACGATGGATGTTTTGTGACAAGGCTAAACAGTCAAACATTTTGCTTGATAAGCAAATTTCAAGTTATTGATTGACGAACATTAATTGACTATTAGGCCAGGGCTTTAAGCCAACCTTGTCAAACGTTTGAGATTTGCTTTGCAAGCAACGTTTGAACGTTTTTCCACGTCACAAACAAACCGTGAAAGCAAAAGTAGCCCAAGCATTCAAAAAAATCATTTACTTCATGCAGGCGAAAACATGTTGGAAGATCGAAGATCGGAAAATTTTACTTGACAAGCAAATCTCAAACGTTTACAAATTAATATTTGATCGTTTTGCCAGGATCTTAGACTTTCGAAAATTTTTACTTATTTCATTCTAGGTCTCCTAAGAATGAAAGTCCCCAGAAATTTAGCAACGTTCTAAAGAAAATTCTGCTTAGCAAACCCCCTTGTAAAATACTAAATCATAAGCGATTTTCAGTAGTTTTTAATAAATGCACGGAGGTAACAAAATTATTCACCTGTAAGGTCATAGCTTTTACAGCGAATTAGTTCTTTAGCACTTATTTTCGTATCGCAGACTAATCGTCCGCAAGATGTGCTTTTATCACCAAAATGTGCTCCTTTTGAACCATGCGAACCCTGAAAATATAAACAATTTACAAGCCTCAATTTCTTTTAATATTATTCAAAATTGCAATCAACCAGCGGAAAAATAGTAGGGAATACTTAACAGCTTTTTCTCCTTAGAGAGTATAACTATCAGAAACAGACCAAAAAAGTTGTAAAGGAGAAACATTTTGACGTTTATACTATGATAAGAAATAAGCTTCAAGTAAACATTTCGAGGTTTCCGCTGTTTATCGCAATTTTGAAGTCCTGAACAACTAAACAATAATTGACACTATTCGAAATTTGGTCGATTTGATTTGAAAACAGTAAAGGAAACAAGTAGAGGACTTTATGTAAAACGACTTACGGATGCCGTATTAGACATGATAGTCACCACTTATCATGACAAGCCTTTAACATTTAGTTGGGCAACGTTTCGGGAGAGATCCGTCTTCCATCATCAGGCAATGAGAAATGTGGTTTCTTCCTATTTATTGCAAAGTTCTTTTCTCTCTATTCTCTCTATTATTTAAGATTCTCTACTCTCATTGCCCGATGATGGAAGACGGATCTCTCCCGAAACGTTGCCCAACTAAATATCAAAGGCTTGTCATGATAAGTGCTGACTATCATATCATGTCTAATACGGTGTCAGAAACAGCCTTGATAAGTCCGAATATATTTACTCTGACTTACGGATAACTTAGGCATAGATTGTCTCTTTAATCGCCCAATTTTTGACCATTGTGGGACCTGAGGAGAAAAGTTTGATTTACATAATACGTATGACAAATACAGATACAAATACTTAAATGATGTAGAAACATGATGGCAGATAGATTTAGGCTCTAAGCCTCGGCTACCCGAGGCTATTTCTTGGTGAGGCTATTTTCAGCTTCTGTTTACATGAGGGAAAATAACCTCGGCTTGCTGAGGCTATTTTAATTTGGCGCCAAATTTGACATTTTTCGTGCGTAGGATGGCGGGAATTTCAAAATCAAAATGGCTGCTCACAATAAGAAGAGACAATTGTAGATTCTATTAATTAATAGTTCTTCGTTATTTATGATGTTAAACCAGATAAATAGTTTAGTTCTGTTATCCCAGCTCTATCTGGGAAATTTAGTTAGAATGTCTGGATTTAATTTTTAGCGCAGCTCAGGACTTCCGCAGCATTTGGTGCTTACGTAGGGTCAAACGGGAGGAGGAAATGGACTCTATGAATTAGAGAGTCAGTCATCAGACTCTGTAGCTCAGTGGAATTTTCGTAGGCTCTCAGATCATGTAGTCTAGCTTTGTGTCCCTTTAATATCCATTTAAGGGAAATGTAGCTAGGTATGTTGCAACGTTCGAGTCCAAAAACTTCTCCCTATGAGGGTTAGAATAGACGATGTTACCCTGCGATTTCTCAAACGTTTGAAGTTGGAAAAGAAATCTTAAAATCGAATCAAGTACTGCTATACCTGAATAAGATAATTTAGGGATATGATTATAAGACTGACATACCTTATTAGCGCTAATTCTATGCAGCAAAACGTCAAAATCAAAACCAATGACATCGTGCCCCTTAAAGGAAGATTATAAAAGTAAGAAATTGTGAACAGAAATATGAAAGAATCAAAATTTCAGCAATAAATAAAAACTTCAACAAGAATCACAATCTGATCAAAAAGATAAAAAGGAATTGGATCAATCAGAAAGGATTTGAGCTTGTCTGCCAACCTACCACAATAACATCCGGATCAACCAACTGGAAACGGGCAAGAAGAAGACCGAGAAGAGCTCTTTCTGACGTAAAGACTTGAATTTGTCTTTTCTGAAAGTAGAAACTCAGTTTAATTTATATTCGACATGAAAGTGTAAGATCAGAAGAATTGTTGGACAACGTAAGATATGTTCACTAATAGAAGGAAGTTTCTGCATCCAGGGTCCAAAGATGTTCAACCTACTACCTAAACAACTTAGGGACTTGAGTGGGGGTATCGCTGGATGTGTTCAAGAAAGGCTTGGATGATTTTCTGTCTCGAATTCTTGATGAGCTTCAACTTGTTGGTTATACGGCAATAACAAAGTTGATATTAACTCTTTAGTTGATATGATCAAAATTGGATCTTCTTCAAGGGATAGGCATCTTAGTGTTAATCCTTAAGATAATATATCTTTAAACCTTTAATATTAATAAATAATAATGTTCACCATAAGGAAGACACTTCTGTATTGAGTTTGTGGATAGCTGGTGAAGGTGAAAGTGAAATGGTGTATTAACGCCAGACGCTAGGATCTATGTAGAAGGGAACTTATCGAGAACTTGACCCTAACTGTCCCCAGTACCTAAAATATATTAAGTACTCCCCCGGGTGGTACAGAAAAAAGGCAGACAAATAATACCTGAAACACAAATACGAAAGGGGGAGGGAATTTAGACTGTATCCTGACAATTTATTTGATTGGCCAGTTGAATTTTTGGCCACACAGAAAAGAGGATTCCCCTAACACCGCAGCTGAGCACAGAAGGAAAACTTTTAGTCTCATTTTGCAGAATTTTCTATAATAGTCAAGAGTGTTTTTTAGACATTTTGTTATATGTGGCTACTGATATTGTAGGATTATAAAGTAAATGCAATCATACCTCATTCTTAATCACAGACTGGAAATCATATGGTAGAATATGCTCCGTTGGCTTGGTAATAACTGAATGAGAAAATCAAAGGAGTCAAATTAATGTTATTCATTGAGGTTGACATTCATATAATTGCTTGCCTTTTGTATTAATGTGCAGTTAGCAATCACAAAACCGTAGCAGGACTGAATGTACGGTCATTTGCTTCGAAAACTTCTTCTTAGGAAACTTTGCAGAACCAGGGATATACAATAAGAGCAAGCATGCAAGCAAGCAAGCAAGCAAGCAAGCAAGCAAGCAAGCAGTCTTTATTTGTTAATGCAAGTCAAGAGTTCTGGCAGCTATGCATACAGAATGCACACAGCTGATGGGAACCTGCACCTTCTGTCCCAAGACTGATATTATAGAACGAATACCCTGGGAGTTTAACATACCAAGTACGAGGGATTTCAAGCATTTTGAATAGGCAATAGCGTGAGTAATATCTCTTAACTTCGCATGTCCTAGCTCATTTGTGAGTGACTTTTCACCAGTAGTAATAAGAATAGAATGTTCCTATCCATTCCTCTTGGAAGTAATCAGTAATTTTGAATCTGAAATTATAATGACTTTATCGAGCAATAAATATCGCATATTTAACTCGATAAAAACTCCAGACTTACATGAAAAGCAGTGGTTGAAAGGGTTCTTTGGTGCTGCCTTATCCAAGCAGAATTCAGTCTGAACCAAACCAGTTACACCGAGAATCTTCAAAACAAGACAAAAATATTTAAAACATAAACACATAAACACACAAAGCAGGATAAAAAATGCCAAAGGATTTATTGGGAGATGAAATATTGATACGACCAGAACAGGACAGACAAAGTTTGCACTGTGTTTGTTGGTTACGGTAGTCTCCTACAGTGTGTAGGGATAAAGCCTGGAATTGTGGATGAGTCGTACGACTTTGTCGCAAGGAGAGCTAGCGGTCAGGTAGGTTAGTGGGCAAACCATTGATTTAAAAAGCAAAAGCTCGTATATTTGATACTTGTCTTTGGGGAAGAGCTGGAATAATAACTATGGGAGCTTTACTGCAGTAAGAGGTTCTATATGTTGCACTGATGCTGTAGACCGGCAATGATTTGCACCGGAGGTTCGCGCACCTAGCAGGGACAAAATAGTTGTCTAACTACCACCTCTAGATTGGCTAAAATTACAGTTCAGTTCATTCAGTTCAGTTCAATTGCCATTTTCATATTAGCTATAAAGATACTATGGTATCATGAAAGACTTGGAATTGAAAATTGGCGGTAAGAAGGTTGTGAGGATAATACAACATGTATGGAACTTAATGTCTGATATTAATGTTAGTTAGTTAGTAAACTAGTTAGTTATCTAGTTAGTTAGCTAGATAGATAAGTAGATAGTTAATTAGATAGTTATTATAGCTTGTAAGTAATAGTCAGTTAGTTAGCTAGTGCATTATTAATTATTTAGTTTGTTTAACTAGTTAGTTATCTAGATAGTTAGCTAGTTAAGTGGATAGTTAGTTAGTTAGTTAGTTAGTTAGTTAGTTAGTTATTACAGTTAGTTATTACAGCTTGTAAATTACTCATAGTTTTAAGTTTCTGGAGAATGAAAGGCGATGAAAATATGAAAATGAACAAAGAAAACTAGGTGTTATTGCTTAGATGAACAAAAAACTAGGGGTTCAAATCTAAAAAACGCTTCGCACTTCTAACCATCGTTTCAATATCTCACGTTTTTCCAAAAAACGTAAATTGACTAATTAGGTTTGAAAGAAGATCATGACTGAAACCACAGCTCTCAAGTTTTCTGGAAGATTTTAAATTGGTCTTCTGAATACAGTATGTCGTACAGCAAGCTTTAGGTATTGGTGTAGGTATAGGTATAGGTAGCTTTTAGTATAGGCTATAGGTACTTGTACGGGTAATAGCTAAGGGTAATAGCTATAGATTTAGGTATAGACAATAGCTAAGGTATAGCTATAAGTATAGATAATAGCTATAGGTATAGGTATGGGTAATAGCTATAGGAAAAGGTATAGGTAATAGCTATAGGTATAGGTATGGGTAATAGCTATAGGAAAAGGTATAGGTAATAGCTATAGGTATAGGTATGGGTAATAGCTATAGGTATTGGTGTAGGTATAGGAATAGGTAGCTATTAGTATAGGTAATAGCTATACTTATATTTTAAATTGGTCTTCTGAATACAGTATGTCGTACAGCAAGCTATATATTTTGCTTCTCAACCAGATCAAGATTAAGTACAGATTCAAAAGATATTCGTCAATATAGTTACCTCATGAGCACGCGTCTTTGAATTCCTTATAGTTCTAATAGCCAAACTAAGAACGGTCTAGGAAAAGAAAAATTCAAAATTTCAGGTTTCTTGTGGGACGATTGTACATTAGAAAAGAAGGACATGAATAATATCAGGTCAGGTGACAAAACAAAATAGTGATTCATTAAGTCATTGGCATTGCTTACGTCTGTTTCAAATAAAGCATTTTACTTGCAATTTACTTGAAATCTGCTTGCAGGTGACTAGGACACCAAGAAGAAGAAGAAGAAGAAGAAGAAGAAGAAGAAGAAGAAGAAAAGAAGAAGAAGAGGAACAAGAAGAAGAAAGAAGGAATGAAGAAAGAAGAAGAAGAAAGAAGGAGAAGAAAAGAAAGAAGAAGAAGGAAGAAGGAAGAAGAAGAAGAAGAAGAAGAAGAAGAAGAAAGAAGGAGAAGGAAGAAGTAGAAGAAGAAGAAGAAGAAGAAGAAAAGCAGAAAGAAAGAAGGAGAAGAAGAAGAAGAAGAAGAAGAAGAAGAAGAAGAAGAAAGAAGGAGGAGGGGAAGAAGAAGAAGAAATAATGAAATTCATGTTTATGCACTTACCAATGGAGGAGCCGGTGCTTGTTCAGGAACGACTTCAATAAACTCAGGTTTGCTCACAAGGGCCTAAGTAATAAAACACATATTAGTTTAAGGTCAAATGAAATATATTGGTGAATGCTTGCTCTATTCGCAGATTAGACAAGTTTATAGCTGGCAAGGTATAATTGTTTGCATTTTGACGGATATCCAAGGATATCAGCTACGATACTATCTACGGAAAGCTCCGGCATAATGTAAACACCAATCCTTGTCCGATACGATGACCAAGACACCCGGATGGCTATCCAGTAAAGAATAGATGGGCCCTTTTGTTGAAGCATCACAATAATAACTTTGATATAAACAAGTAAGGAAAAACAAATTACATGCCTCAATTTTACACCAGCTGACATTTTGCTTTGGTACTTCTACGAAGCAATAATACGTAGAAAAAAGTCAGAATTCATTATAATAATTTCGTCAACATCTAAAGAAAAGCTCTGCTAATATGATCGTTTAAAAACGAAATAATAAATTGTCTACACTCACGAGGATACTTAATGTGAATCCAAGAAGGTCCTTTCAATTTTCTGCTGACGAGGAGAAGTTCCAGACTGAAAAATGTAATGAAAATAAGACGCTAAATTAAACAACATGTAAAAAGATTCAAAATTTTTTCTTCATGATCCTTGACATCTATTGTCAGATCAAAATAATATAAAAATTGTCGCTGCGTCCGCAAAAAGTAAAAGCCGCAAGTGTAGCCAGGAAAGATATAAGAACAAAACTTTCTGCGACCTGACGAAGACGGACGAACTTTTCGCGACCTCATTTGGCTAGTTGCTAATAATGTCGCAGCATGTAGCCATTTTTCTGCACTGGCGATGCAAAACTTTGCGATTTTTTCACGCATTTTCCTGGAACCCGCTCTTCTATGGCGCAAGCTTTATTGCGGCATATTTGTCAAAAAGGTGCCAAATAAACGCCCCCCCGTTTATTAATTTTGAGTTTTTTCCCCCACCCCCCGGACCTTATTAGGACCCACCGTTTATTAATTTTAGAAGAAAACATTTCACTTGTGAAAGGATTAAACTACGTTTATTAAATTTTCCCCACCCCCGGACCTTATAAGGACCCCCGTTTATCAAATTTTCAAAAACTTTCCCAACCCCCTCCGTTTATTTGACACCTCAGGATTTCTCAGAACAAGACATTCTCAGGTGTATCGAAATGTCACAACAGGTGAAAAATTGCACCTGTAGTCACGGCCTAAATATGGCAATTTACTTTACCTTGAAGTATTAGTACCAAATACTCGAGTGAAGGTATGCCCATGCAAGTCCTTGGGTAACTGCGGTTGATCAGCCTTCAAAAAGAATAGTGGTGTTTGAGTTTATTAAAATTGAAAATGAACAACTTATTTCTTAGGCAACAGGTCAACTCGCCCCACTACCAACTCGCCCCGCCTTAACATGGTCAACTCGTTCACCCTTTCAACACTTTCAAGTCATGTCGCACACGTGTTCGTCCAACTCGCCCCATCTGCTTAGTCAACTCACCCCACCATTAAATAAATGATAGAAAACGATATAATTGAGTGAATCTATCAGTGTGATAAAAGGGGGTCTAGGGGCTGTCTAGGGGTTGTCTAGGGGCGGAGCCCTAACTTTACACATAGTACAGTGGGGGCAAGTTGACTTTTGAGATGAGGTGAGTTGACTTTGAAGGTGGGGCGAGTTGGCGTAAAAAGTGAGGCGAGTTAGAAATGGGGAGAGTTGGTAGTGGGGCGAGTTGACTAGAAACCATTCCTAGATAGCAAGTGGAATGAAGAAAAATACAAAAGAAAATAAAGACTGAAACCTTATACTTACAGAATATACGATTTCCAAGTAATCAGACTCCGAAGGAACATCATTCAGTTCGAAGGCATATTTCATCTTGCATGGCTGAAAAGAATAACAGCAAACAAAACTTGAGATCTCGTTTACACCATACTGGATAGCTTTTGGAGCGTGTTGATTATCGTATCGGATAGGGTTGGTGTTTACATTATGCCAGAGCTATCTAATACGAAACGCTCCAAAAATTGGAGTGATTTTCACTCCGTTTTGTAGGAGATATGAAAATCACTCCGCTCCGGATGTAATTGACATTCTTTTGTTAGTGGGGATTAACTATTGAAATTTTCTGTTGTATCGGCTATCTGGTAAAGTTTAAAGGGTCTATCAGATATGAATTAAGACGCTCCGATCGCTACCCGGTAATATGTAAGCACTTCCCCTATACCCGATATGGGTTAAGGGAAGGCGCGGCGCTCCGATAGCTACAGGCTGAGTGTAAACGGGGCGTAAGACGTGCTTTATATGGACTAAAAATAGAGTGATGCTGCTAGGAAAGGAAAAGTGAAGAAAGGATGGCATTACAGCATCAAGAGTGCATTTAATTCACAAGAACTTTAACAGAACAAGATAGGAAACATTATTTTCTGCAGTGAAGAAGAGCTGATCATTCTTCATGATAATACCTGATAGGTAACACCGAGAAAAGATCACCAAGATAACTTAAAACATTAAAAGTAGAAGCTTTACAGTAATATAAAAACGCAACCTTGCATTTGAAGCTCATAATCTTCATTCTAGATGCGATGTTGTTGAATTCCTAAAATAAAAAATCTCAACATGAAATGTCCACTTTTTAACCCATAGAACGAGACAAAAAGGTGAAGGTGAAATGGTGTTTTAGCGCCAGTCGCTAGGATCTCAGTAGAAAGTTAAACGTCGTTTACTATGAAGAGTTCGACCCCGGTCCTGCAGGCTGGGCTGTAAGCCCTTTTAACTACTGCGATAATTCGAACTTCAAAATCTCGCCAAATAACAGAATTCAACGCTTTGTACCTCATAAACATCTTTCATGGTGACTTCTTGCTCAGTTTCCTTGCCATTTTTGTCCAGTTTCTACAAACATTAAATCAAAAACTTATCACAAACCAAAAGTAAAACCGCTAAATAACAAGCCAAAAATATAAAGCGGCTGACAAGTGCTACGGCAACTTTTCGTTTAAGCTAAACATGCTACCTTTTTGCTTGAAATAGCGACAGAACATATTCGATAATTGTCGCCGCGATCGGAAAAAAGCGTGTAGCCACGTCGGGTGTTTTCATAACAGGACATTTTCAGGAGTGTAACGTCACCAGAATAAGTTAAAATTCGCACGTATGTAGCCACGGACACGAACTGGACACGAACACGACACGAACTCTCTCACTGGACAAATTGAAGGTGAAATGGTGTTTTAGAGCCACTTGCTAGGATCTCAGTAGCAGGTTAACTAATTGAGACGTCGACCCTGGCTGTGATGCTACCGTGGCTGGGCTCGAACACTGACCACACTAATCTCCTGACACCACGAGTCAGCTGGATTACACCACGACGCCACAGCACCTTCAATGGTTCTTATCAGCTTATAAGTTAAAGATATGTTGGCTAGATCATACTTACGAATTTTCGTGGAAGAAGAAGCAACCTTTTCTCGATATTTTTGACCGTGACACAACAGCTAAAAACAGAAAAGGTGGGTGTGAATGTGAAGCGAAAAATCTAAAATATTGCCAGAAAATACAGAGAAGTACACACTTTACGTCATCTAAAACAATTACAGCACAATTATTACCTGACATGAGCTTTAGCTGTTTCCAAATAAACCTTTCCAAACAAATAAACCGTGCCTAGAAGAAAACGCCCGAGGATGCTTATTTGAACTCTAAAAATTGGTAAATCAGAATAGATGATAAGGTAGGTAAAATCATAGGTTTAGCTATAGCTACTGGTAATACTATAGGTATTGGTGTAGGTATGAGTATAGGTAGCTATAAGTATAGGTAATAGCTATAGGTACATGTATAGGAAATAGCTATATGTAGGCAATAGTTATAGGGATGGGTATAGGTATAGGTAAAGCTATAGCTACTGGTAATACCTATAGGTATTGGTGTAGGTATGAGTATAGGTAGCTATAAGTATAGGTAATAGCTATAGGTACATGTATAGGAAAAAGCTATATGTAGGCAATAGTTATAGGGATGGGTTTAGGTATAGGTATAGCTATAGGTAATAGCTATAGGTATAGGTAAAGCTATAGCTACTGGTAATACCTATAAGTATTGGTGTAGGTATGAGTATAGGTAGCTATAAGTATAGGTAATAGCTATAGGTACATGTATAGGAAATAGCTATATGTAGGCAATAGTTATAGGGATGGGTATAGGTATAGGTATGGCTATAGGTAATAGCTATAGGTATAGGTAAAGCTATAGCTTCTGGTAATACCTATAGGTATTGGTGTAGGTATGAGTATAGGTAGCTATAAGTATAGGTAATAGCTATAGGTACATGTATAGGAAATAGCTATATGTAGGCAATAGTTATAGGGATGGGTATAGGTATAGGTATAGCTATAGGCAATAGCTATAGGTATTAGTGTTGGTATGGGTATAGGTAGCTATAAGAATAGGTAATAGTTATAGGTACATGTAAAGAAAATAGCTATATGTAGTTTATAGTTGATGGGATGAGTTTAGGTATAGCTATAGCTATAGGTAAGAGCTATAGGTATAGGTATAGGTAATAGCTATAGGTATAGGTATGGGTATAGATATAGATAATGGCATAGGTAATTAATAGTTATAGGCATGGGTATAGGCAATAGCTATAGGTATAGGTATAGGTATGGTTACTAACTGATAGCAGTAACTCAGAGTATCAGAGGAAAGTAACAAATTAAATTAGACAAACATAATGAGGAAATAAAGTAAAAATGAAAATGAATCCCCCATTTTTATGGATTTACCAGGTTGATGGTAACTGTCTTCATAAGCGTCTAGCCAGAACATCCGCAAAACTTTTTCTCCTGAAAATAAACAAAAACCAAATAAAGATACAAACGGGTAATAGTTGACTGGTTTGTAGAAGTCTGACTGCATATATAACTGCCGAATATAACAGCGTTTGATAAGGGCGAAGAGAGCATTCCTTTTCTCGCAATTTTAGGCCCTGACCAAACAATCAAGAATGGTTGATCAAACATGGCTTTATAAGCAAGTTTGACCGTTTGGCCACGTTGTTAAGCATTGCTTTACAAGAAAACAGCCTTAACTTGTTTCACGATGTTTTTAATATCGCAATGTCACAAGAAAAATATGTTTGACAAGCAATGTTTTGCAAATGGCCAAAAGGGACAGCATTTTAGCTGACAAGCAAATTTCAAATGTTTGAACAAGAATGTTTGATCGTTTGGGCAGGACCCAATGTTTTAGAAAAGTTTAAAAAACACCTTTGCTTGATGCAGGCAAAATATGTTGCACGAGCACATTTTTGGACTTTGCAAAACAGTTAAAATTTTTGCTTGACAAGCGAATTTCAAATGTTTGAAAAATAATGTTTTATCGTTTGGCCGGAGCCTAAGGTCTTATATTGTGAATACCTGGTGGACAATAAACAAAACTGCAAAATGATTTACAAATTACCGTCTACTTCAGTGAGAGGCAGGGATGACGAATCCACGCTGACATTGGCATAAATCTAATAATAAAAAGAGCAATTAATTCATGAAAAACGTTTTGTTTGGCAAAGGAATTTCAGATTCATAAGAAACACTTTTTGATCGCTCGCAGGGCCACAATCACTCGCTGTTTACAATCAAAATGGCTCTAAAGCTGTGGCTAAACTAGACATGTCTCCCAGGGTGGCTAAACATGCGAGTGACAAGCGATCAACATGTCCCCGAATCGCAGAGACATTCTGTTGTCTCCCAGAAACATTTGCGTGTCTCTCGCTACAAATTTTGTCGTGCGCTACAAAGTTTCTGAGTTGGTTAAGCCTAAACTGGGACATGTTACGTGTGACAAAGTCGTGCACGACATGTCTCCTAGTTTAGCCAGGCGAAGAAAAGATTATGTGTCAAATGGATTTGAAACTAGACCTCTTTATCATCATCGACTTGACTTTTCTGTAAAATTTCTTCCCAGGTGCAATGAATTCCCGAATCTTGGCTGAAAAGTACAAGAATCAATGTATTTTAATCCGAAACAAATAAATAACGTCAAGTAACTACAACTGAAATTGTCACTCACTAGACAATTCATACAACTTTATGTTATACTGTTCATTTAGGTCTTTTTGTGGTTAACTGTAGTACCTACGTTTATAGTATTTTGTAAAATGGTTGTACTGTTCATTAATCTGAGACTGTGCGAAAATGCATATGGAGTTCCCATACATTTCCACGTAGCAGATCGTCCACTGCATTAAAATTTTATTTTGAACTGAGAGCAGTGGTAGTGGCACATAACGGCTAGGAAGGCTAGCCCTTTGCCCACATCTGATATCCGATGAGGTAACTAATAAGAATACATTATTGATCACTTTGTGGAAAGTTTGGGGGAAACTTCTGGTTTTTGCATTGAGCATATAAAGATTAAGCTAAATTCCTTGCCGAAAGCCCCAGCAACCCCAGCAAAAACTTTCCAAAAAATTCTGTCACAATTCCTTGAATCGGGCCAGGCAGAAATTCTAAGATAACAATGTCTTCTTCTTGGAGGAAACAAGGAAGAAACGAAGAAGATTTCCTTTGTGAAGATAGTAAATGTTTCAAATTCCTCTAATGGAAATCAGGCTTTGGAAGAGAAATATCTAATAGCAAACCTTTCATCTGTTTCTTCTTCCCTCGCTGGTTTCTTTTTTCTTCCTCGATCTATTCGATTGAAAAGAATAAAATTAACATTTCACTAAGGTATTTTTATCAAACCAACCCAAATAAGAAGCTTTTACTTGCCCTACCAAATAAAGCAACAAAGCCAAGGGCCCTCCACAAATCCTAGTCACATCAATGGCACCTATTTCAAACCATATTCTAAGGCGGACTAACCATTGCAACTAATCAACAGTATCGTATTTCCTCAAATAAGCACCCTCCTATGAATAGACGCCCCATTTAGATAAAGCAGCCAATCAGGTTGGTCTCAGACACTCTTTTGATAGTGTATGTACAAGCTTCTGAAAGGAGGAATGAAGTTGAAGGTAAATGGTGTTTTAGCGCCAGTCGCTAGGATCTCAGTAGTAGGTTAACTAATCGAGACCTCGACCCTAGCTGTGACGCTACCGTGGCTGGGCTCGAACCCTGACCACACTGAGCTCTTGACACCACGGGTCAGCTGGATTACACCACGATGCCACAGCACCATCAAGGGACACCACTTGCTAGTTGCTGCAAACCTTAATTTTTACCAGAACGTCAGTTTGGTAATAAATTTTCAAATAATTGCTCCTCTCTGAGATGGTATTTTAAATAAGTGCCCCAGGTGCTTAATCGAGAAAATACGGTATGCATTAAGTTTGTCAAGAGTAGATGATGACTGGCGGTGATAGCATCCCTTTCTAACGAAGCAGAATGTCATGAAACACATTTTCAGTCGCTTTTTATGAAAGACCTTAGTATGATGTTAATTTAACAGACGCTACTAGCCTAATAGAGAGTTCTAGATTGAAAGATGGGTGAACTTGTAATTGGCTCTCAATGGGCAATAACGGTCATTGCCCGGAGAGCTTAAATGAAGTATTCACCACCAGATCACAGATTTCGAAATATCAAACAAGAAATCAACTGGATTTAGATATTCCAAGACTCAACCTAGAGCTCACAAAAACAAGTTTGTTCTACGCTATTGCAAAGAATTGGAACGAGATTTCATTGCAAATAAGAACAAGTTCAATTGGCTCTAATTTTAGAAAGAAACTGAAGGAATTTCTGCAGAATTGAATTCCTCCCTCAATCACGATCCCAAGGAAGAACATCAAATCTCTAACATTTTGTTGATAATCTTTTACTTTATTAGCTTAAATCATTTTTGTTTATCATTTATAAATTAGCTGATAGGGTTTTGTGTAAAAACATGATAAATGAAATGAAATGAACCTAAAAACCTTAAGAAGTAGTTTGGCTGAAAGCAAAGGCCTAGAGATGTTTCTAGAAAGCAAGAACATTGTAGCTACCTCATCCACATCAATCTCATCTCCCATATCAATATTTGCATCAAAATCATCCATGCCATCGTCCTTTGGTTTTTCGTGAAGACTTTGAACTGCAGTTGGTTCCGCATCTGCAACATCTGCAGCTAAAACGAAATTAGAAGTTTATTAAAAACTAGTCTAAAGTCTGGGTTTTTATGAGATCATTCATGAGATGATAGCATATCTCTTTGCGGTATTAAGCCACGTTTCACAATTAGCGCTCGATTGTAAACAAAACTAAGGCAAAATGCTTGTTGTGCTGGTCCTAATGTGGATGCAAGACATGGAAAATGAATAAAGCTGACAACAAAGCATTTGATATGTTTCAAAATAAGTGTTTAAAGAAGATTTCTTAAAACCCAATGGCAAGACCACTTAAGCACAGTAGAACTACAAAAACAGCCCACTTGAGAAGGTGTTAAATGATTGGTTATATACTGGACAGGACCAAAACAACGACTGCAGCATTGCAATGACTTCGGTAACTGAGGGGAGAAGAAGAAGAGGAAGTCCAAAGACCATCTGGAGATGCACAGTGGGGAAAGAGAGCAAACACGCAGTGTTGAGATCATTGGCAGAAGCAAGAAAACCTGCTGCCGACCGGGAGAAGGGAAAAAACTTTGTTGAGGCATTATGTACCACTATTTCCATGTGTGCCATCGTGACACTACGTGTACAGGTAACAGGAAATCAGTAAAATAACTAACCATCCTGAATATCCAAATCGTTGCTATAATCATTATCATCGAAGTTGTTCTCATTTTCTAATTCCATTGACGCAGGAGCTTCATCTTGCTTCGTCTTTACAGGAGAAAATTTTGGTTTTTTAAATGTCGTTTCTGCTCTGTGTGTCTTTAGCTTGATGACAGGCTTGTTATGGTGAAGATCTGAATCTGCAGTCTAAGACAGATGAAAAACCTACGAGTTATAATCATAACCATGGGCGACACAAGCTAAAATAAGTTGTAGAATCGAGATCAGGGATAGCAGTTGAGGGTTAGAACTATAGGACTATAAGAATCACGTTCAAACAATGCTAGAATCAATAACCGAAGCAATAGTGTTCAGAAAGAATGACAAAGTGGCGAGAGAGTCGGACTTGCAATCTATGATTCTGTGTTCGATTTCCACCAAGATCAAACTTGATAAGCGAAAAAGTCACACGGAGCTTTTGGCAACAGGGACATTGCTGTGGGCTGATTAGCATATTTAACAAATGTACTACGTCGAGGAATTAACATTGGAAAGGCAAATTAAGAATTTAAATTCCATTCATTATTTAGTTTTTAAACTTATAAATGAGTTGAGTGGAGTAACAAATCTAAATTATTTCAAAAATTTGAGCTGAAAAGCTTAAACTGTTTGAACTGGGTTTAAAGAATAAATTTACCAAAATTCAAGAAACTTTTTCATTCTAACCATAAAACAAGGAGAATTTATGGGTGAATTTTATAATAAGGGTACGGTTCCTTTTGTACACGTCAATTTTTGGAAAAGCGATTTATCTATTTTCCGACTGCAGATTTAAATATTTAAATTTAATTCGAATTTCCTTGATTTAAAAGGGATATATCATGTAAAAATTTTGTAACTATGAGAAATGCATTATCCAGCCGCAATAATTTCCTCTTTAGTTGGAATAGTAGATATTAAAAGTTTAAGCCTATAAAAAACTTGAACAAAAACAATTTGCTTGTCCAAATAAAATATTGGAACAATCGATAAATTGCTTGCTAAATAAATAAGTCCAGTCAAATTAAAATGATATTTAACGTTTTGCGTTTGGCTGGAATTTTTTTAAAAATTAGAAACAATTTTAATTTATTTAGAGAGTTTTGTATATTAGTTGGGAATTGTTGAAAAAAAATTTTCTGAAATAAAATAAAATTTAAACCTGCAAAAACAGTTTTTTGAAAAATTTTGTTAAGAACCATAATGTTTTACGAATTCAAAGTTCATTGTTTGACCAAACATAGAAAACCAATTGAAATTAAAGTTGACTTTTCTTGAATTAGGAACTTGAATGTTTTGTATTTCTAATAAAACTGTTTAGGGACACTTCTTGAAAGTTGAAAATTTTGGTTGAAGAATGTGGGATTTGGCAATTAGGAAATATTAGTAAGCATTTATGGACGAGTAAGTTGCAGTAAGTTTATTTCAGGTATAGTAAAAATTATTTAGAAGAAATACAAGTTGAAATTAATGAGAAGATTTGCATGGTATTTTTAAAATAGAATTTAATGTTATGTGTAAGTATGAAATGTTAGTAGAAATCTATTATAGCGAATTAGAAATAAAATAAAAGGTATGGCTATTATTAAAAAAATTAAGCAATTAAGCTTAAAAACATGGTTAGGAATTAAATTTAGATTTGTAATTGGAGTTGAAAGAAGGTGCAAAAGTTTTAAGTTTAGGTTTGCATAAAATTATAAAAATTTTAAAGTTTGCAAGAAAACTTTAAATGTTATTGTTTAAGCTTTGATTGGAAACCAGTCCTGAAACAAAAATCAAGAAGAAAAACAAGTTAGTAGAATTTCTTAATTATGTGAAAAGCAATTCGCATCAAAAGCATTTACCTTACATGGAACTTTGATTTATAGCAAACGCATGGGAACATCCCAGGAAAGAAAATTAAATTTTTTAACCTGAAATATTTAATTTAACAGTATACTTTCACCTGAGAAATATTCTTCATTTTAACTTTGGCAAGACAAGATTAACGAAAGATAAAAAAAGGAAAAAAAGAGAAAAATTTAAAGGGAAAATGAAAGGGGAAAATTTGGTTGTTAAAAGAAAAATGGAAAAAAAGTTAACGAGGAAAAATTGACATTTAAAGAGGAAAAAAAAGAGGAGAAAGATCAGATTTTTGGATCAGAAGCCGTTAAAGACCAAGTAGGTTGTTAAGTCAAATTAAAAATGTTTGGAAAGTTGTGCTTTTCGCAAAGAAATAGTAGAGGCATTATTTGAAGCCAAAACAATTTTATGTTTGGATAACGAATTTTCGATGGCCAAACGGATGAAAAGAAATCTTGAATGATGATAATGTAAAGATAAAAGATAATAAAGGATAGTTTAATCTTGTTCTAAAAACTTATAGTCCAATTCTTTCTACAAAAACTTTATAATTAAACAATAAATTGTGCTTAAGGGTTTATAATAACTAATTTGATGAAATATAGATGAAATTGCAGAAACAGTTAAATTAAGTTTTATCTACTAAAAACTAAGGTTTTAATTTTAAACCGGTTTGTAGTCAGTATTGCATGAAAATAATTTCCCTTTTAACCTGGTTTCAGGACCAAGTTTTTAGAGGAAATTTGTAATTTTAAATTTACTGTTTTAAGCTTGTTTTCAATTTAAATTTAACTTGGACAAGAAATTGCAAAAAAAAGTTTACCTAAAGTGTTTACTTAGCTTAGGGGTTTGCATTGGTTAAACTGAAATTGCCAATTTCGTGCTTCAATTGGTTGGTTTTTAAAAAAATAATTATTTTAGGTTAAAGTCAAAAGAACAATCTCGGTCTTAAGTTTTTAATTCTTGATAAATTGTCGTTAAACCTTGATTTATAATAATTATGTATAGTATATAAGGAATTTAGGTATAGTTGGGTAGGGTTAATTTGAAGACAATATTAAGGGCTTATTTGTAGTAGAATTAAAGGAATGAAGAAATGGAAGTATAAATAAAGATTCCGGGTTATAAGAAAAAAGAAATAAAGCTGAATGGAAATTAGGTATGTTAGATGATTGGGAAATTTATTTGAGGCCATTATCTATTGAAAAGCAAAAAGGTTTCCCAACGAGAAAGAATTTAACCATAGGATTTAGAACAAATAGAGTGTTTTTTGTATATGCCCGCTGATTATAATTTGAAATAAAGAAATTTCTTAAAAATTAAATGAAAAGTCTCTTTGGAAACGATTGTCGATTTAAAAATGCATACCAATTACATAATTTCATGTCGAGTAAAACAAACCATAGGACTAAATTGGTTGCTTAAAAAGGTGTTAAAAAAGCTTAAAATTTGAAGGGAAATATGAGAAAAGAAGCAAGAAAAAGAAGAAAAAAAGAAAAACAGAATAAAAGATAAAAGGAGAAGATACAGAAAAAAATTTGGAACTATTGGCAAGGAAAAAAAAACCCGGATTAACCAAAAGGAAAGGGAAGAAGATTTGAACCCAGGAAAGAGTAAGCTGAACGAAGAGATTGTAGGCTTTAACAAAAGATAGAAATCATTAAATTGAATAAAAAGTTAAATTAAAAATTGTTTTGATTCAACGTAAATTATTTAAACTCAATAAAATTGCCAAAACCAAAAAAAGCAATGTTAAGGTAATTCGTAAACAATCTTGACAAATTCCCGGATGGAAAAGGGAAATTTTAAAAACTAACAAAGATAATTTTTGATTTTGGGAGATAAGATACGACGAATTACACAAAGGGTAATGTTTTAATTGTAGTTCCAAGGTTAATAACCGGATCTCTAGGAAGCTCAATATATTCTAAGGTCAGTAATACAAACTTAATTATAATAAGGAATTTAGCTAAAACGAATTTTGAGACTTTTGGGATTTACTGAAAAGTAAAGTAAATTGTAAATTAAAAAATTGCAAGGTTAGAAATATAAATTGAGAACCAAGGAACGACCAACTTTAAGCAAATATTTCAATACTAACTTAATGACAAAATTAAACAATTAAAAATTAAAATTTCAATATAGAAAATGTAGGTAATAATTGAAATTGAAATAAGGGGGTTGTAAAAATAAAAAAATTTGCGATAGAAAGAACTTTTCAGTGGCCAGTTAGATAAGTTTTGCTTTATTAATTTTCTTTTATATTAGAGAGTTTTAGATTTTTGTATGTTGTACTGAAGTTTATGTAAGTTGGTATTTTAAGTTAAATAAGCTTATTATTATGGTTTTAGGTTAAGCTGTTTTTTATAAGGAAAATTATTGAAAGGATAACTTATTAATTTACGGATTAAAGATTTTATTTTCAAATTTAACTGTTTATTAAACTTGCATTAAATTCATAGTTACGAATGTAAACGGTATATTTGACTTAGGGCTTAAAGAACCAATTATTAAGATACAAAATAAGGTATGCTGAAGCAGGGTAATGCGTAACAACTTAAAAAAATGTTATTTGTTAAGAGCATTCTTGGAACATAAACTCGAAAGCAAAATCCCTTAATAGAACCTGTAATTTGCAGAACCTAATATGTAAGGAAGGAGTTCCATTAGGCAAGGACAAATTTAAAGGGAAACATGAAATTTGTTAAATTGCTTGTAGAATTAAATTTGGGTGTTAAATAGATAATAGAAAGTATCATTTATTTGAATAAGGTTTCTGAATCTGCGAAAGTAAAAGTTTGTTTCAAAATAGAATAGTTTACTGATTAAAAATTTAGACAATGATTAAACAATGAAAAGGTCTTTGACTAACCTTATAAAAACATAATTCATGAAAAAATATTCACAAGAATCTTCTTGGAAAACAGAAAAAAGAATTAATATAAAAATAGAGGACAAAACAAGGAAAGATAAAGTATTAGTACGAGTTTAGTTTAAAATAATATTTAAAGCTTCGGAAGAACAGAAGAAAAAGGAAATGTAAATTTTTACAGCGTTGAAGTTTGTGGAAGGAAAAACATGAATTTATGAATTGACGAGGTTTGTTAAGAAGAGAAAAGAGTGAGTAGGAATTGGAGAACCAAAAGGTTAAAAAAGGGGAAAGCGTAATAAGAAGTTGGGGAAGAGGAAATAAATGGGAAAATTAGAGGAAAAGGAGGAAAAGGAAAGTGGAGAAGGTTAAGAGAAGAAAATATTTCAAAGGGTTTCCAAACAAGAGGACTTTTTCGAATTCTAAACATTCTCTAGTGAAACTAAAAAGTAAACAAAATATTTATTAAGTTAAGAATTTCATTTAAAAATCTTATTTATTCATAAAATTTTTGGGAAGTTGTTAATTTTTAAAATTACGATTCAGATTAACATACAACAAATAAGGAATGATGAAAATTGATTAGTTAAAAGTAAGGATAGAAAGTGAAAGCTTAGGTAAGAGGATTAAGTTATTAAAGAAATTGAAAAGAAAAGTGAATACAGAATTAAGTTAATTTAAGAAAGATTTTAAAGTTGGGTTTCTGAAAATTAAGCAGTAATTGAATTAAAAAGAAATTTAAGAAAGTAATTAAGAGGAAAGGAATTAAATTGGTTAGAAAAAGAAGAAGAAATTGTAAATTGTTTATTAAAAAGGCCCTTTAAAAAAGGGAAAAATTAAAAATAAAAAAAAAATTTTATAAATAAAAAAATGGTTAAATTTTTAAAAGTTTCCCCTTTTCTTTTAAAAATTTTCAAAATTCCCCAAAAAACCGTAAAAAACCCAAAATTTTGGCTGCCCGGGAAAAAAAACCTCTTTCGGGAAATAGGCCGAAAAACAAATGCCCCAAAATTTTAAAGGGTTTTTTTGGATTTAGGTTAAAGTAAAAATTTAAATTTTATAAAAACTACCAAAAAAGCTTTGGGAAAAAGGGTAAAAGTTTTTTGGGAAGGAACAATACCCAAGGTTTCCCCAAAATTTTAAAAAGGGTTTAAAAGGAAAAAGGGAAAAAGAAAGTAAAAAACAATTAAAATTTAAAAACTTTTGGGAATTTAGGAAAAAGTTTTAAAAAATTTAAATTTAATTAAGCAAAAATTTTGAGGTAAATAAACTTTTTTAAAATTAAAATTTTATTTTTTCCCCCCTTTTTAAAAAAATAAATTTAAAGAAAAATTTTTCCCTTTTAAAGTAAAAATTATTTCGGGTTTTCCCGTTTATAATTTTAAAAACTTTTTTTAACAATTTAGAAAAACTTTAAAAGGTTGGGAAAATTAAAAAAAAATTGGCCCTTGTGGGGTTTAATTGGAAAAGGTTTTGAATTTAACATATGAAAAACCAAAATATTTTTAGTATTAAATTGGGAAAAACCTTTTTTAAAAAATTTTACTAAATTTTAAATTTTTTTATTTGAAAGGGGAAAAAAGAAGGAAAAAAAAAAAAAGAAAAGAAGAGGAAAAAGGGAAAAAGAAGGGGTTAAGGGGGGAAAAAAAAGGAAAAAAAGAAAAAAGGGAAAAAAGGGGAAAAAGAAAAGAAAAAAAAAAGAAAGAGAGGTTGGTATGCGTTTGTATTTTCTCGTTAAACAATGCCATCTGATCTTTCTCGCAACTACGTCCTCCCCTTCTTAACTGGTGACGTTATTAGCTTCTGTAGCTCTTCTTTTCTTAGCTCTATTGCTTTCTTTCTTATCAACAACTTACTAAGTTTGTTTTCATAATTTATTAAAGATATTCTAAATTTAAAGCCTGTTTCTCTTCTCTCCTCCTCTTCTCAAGCTTTTATCCCCTTTTCTTCATGTTTTGCATCTTGAATGCTTTGGTTTTTGAGTTTTTTTCTTGTTATGTTATTTGCTTCTAAAGATCCTTGTTTCTTTGGCATATTTCTTGGTTCTTGGTTTTCTAACTCCTTCTCCTCAAATGCTTTTTCTTCTTCCGTTATTAACTTTTAAAGTTGCTTTAAACTCTTTGCTTTTTGCCTCTCAGGTTCTTTTAGTGAAGTTCTTTGCTTCTTAATATCCTAGCTGCTTAAATTGCATTTGCTTCTTAAATCCTTAGTTTCTAAGCTGTCTAAGGAACTTAAGTTCTTATCTTCTTTGCCTTGAAGTTTCTTAGCTGTTTCGTACATTCCTTGTTTCATAGGCTTCTTGATTTCCTCTCAATTAATATTGTTATTTCGTTAATACTTAGCTTTTTACTTTGACGCTTCAATATCAGTATTTGTAATCACGAAGTCCAGGTTTAGAATTTCGATTTCTTTTTTCTGTTTTCAGTTGGACGAGAAGACAGAACAATATAATCTTCTAAGAGTTGAATATGAAGAGAAGAGAGCTGAATGTTTGAAGATACAAACTGAATTTCAAGAATTGGAAGAAAGATTTTTTAAAACTGGTGTGAAATCTAAGGAAGAAATGGGCAGAGATCTAAGGGTAATTTCAAACTAGAATTAATCAGAGTAATATTACGGTTTCAACCTATTAAGCAAAGGTTTTGAATCAGATCCCAATCAGCGTAAGGACAAGTAGCTATTTCTCTAACTGGCTGGCTTCAAACAAGGTCTCGAAAACTTCCTTCTGGAAGCATACCGTAAATCCTCAAATTATCCCCCTTCGTATTAGCTATCCCCTCAAATTAGCCCCCCTTCGAATTAGCTATCCCCTCAAATTATCCCCCCTTCGTATTAGCTATCCCCTCAAATTAGCCCCCCTTCGAATTAGCTATCCCCTCAAATTATACCCCCTTCAGATTAGCTATCCTCAAATTATCCCCTTGAATTAGCTATCCTCAAATTATCCCCTTCAGATTAGCTATCCTCAAATTAGCCCCCTTCAATTAGCTATCCTCAAATTATCCCCCTTCAGATTAGCTATCTCCTCAAATTAGCCCCCTTGAATTAGCTATCCTCAAATTATCCCCCTTCAGATTAGCTATCCTCAAATTAGCCCCCTTCAATTAGCTATCCTCAAATTATCCCCCTTCGAATTAGCTATCCTCAAATTATCCCCCTTCAATTAGCTATCCCATCAAATTATCCCCTTGAATTAGCTATCCTCAAATTATCCCCTTCAGATTAGCTATCCCTCAAATTATCCCCTTCAGTATTAGCTATCCTCAAATTATCCCCCTTCAATTAGCTATCCTCAAATTATCCCCTTCAGATTAGCTATCCCTCAAATTATCCCCTTCAATTAGCTATCCTCAAATTATCCCCCTTCAATTAGCTATCCTCAAAATAGCCCCCTTCAGATTAGCTATCCTCAAACTATCCCCCTTCAATTAGCTATCCCTGAAATTATCCCCCTTCAATTAGCTATCCTCAAATTATCCCCTTCAGATTAGCTATCCTCAAATTATCCCCCTTCAGATTAGCTATCCTCAAATTATCCCCCTTCAATTAGCTATCCTCAAATTATCCCCCTTCAGATTAGCTATCCTCAAATTATCCCCTTCAATTAGCTATCCTCAAATTATCCCCCTTCAATTAGCTATCCTCAAAATAGCCCCCTTCAGATTAGCTATCCTCAAACTATCCCCCTTCAATTAGCTATCCTGAAATTATCCCCCTTCAATTAGCTATCCTCAAATTATCCCCCTTCAATTAGCTATCCTCAAATTATCCCCCTTGAATTAGCTATCCTCAAATTATCCCCTTCAATTAGCTATCCTCAAATTATCCCCCTTCAATTAGCTATCCTCAAATTATCTCCCTTCAATTAGCTATCCTCAAATTATCCCCCTTCAGATTAGCTATCCTCAAATTAGCCCCCTTCGAATTAGCTATCCTCAAATTATCCCCTTCAGATTAGCTATCCTCAAATTAGCCCCCTTCGAATTAGCTATCCTCAAATTATCCCCCTTCAATTAGCTATCCTCAAATTATCCCCTTCAATTAGCTATCCTCAAATTATCCCCCTTCAGATTAGCTATCCTCAAATTAGCCCCCTTCGAATTAGCTATCCTCAAATTATCCCCCTTCGAATTAGCTATCCTCAAATTATCCCCCTTCAGATTAGCTATCCTCAAATTAGCCCCCTTCGAATTAGCTATCCTCAAATTATCCCCCTTCGTATTAGCTATCCTCAAATTATCCCCTTCAATTAGCTATCCTCAAATTATCCCCTTCGTATTAGCTATCCCTCAAATTAGCCCCTTCGAATTAGCTATCCTCAAATTATCCCCTTCAGATTAGCTATCCTCAAATTAGCCCCCTTCGAATTAGCTATCCTCAAATTATCCCCCTTCGAATTAGCTATCCTCAAATTATCCCCCTTCGAATTAGCCATCCTCAAATTATCCCCCTTCGTATTAGCTATCCTCAAATTATCCCCTTCGAATTAGCTATCCTCAAATTATCCCCCTTCGAATTAGCTATCCTCAAATTAGCCCCCTTCGTATTAGCTATCCTCAAATTATCCCCCTTCGAATTAGCTATCCCTGAAATTATCCCCCTTCGAATTAGCTATCCTCAAATTATCCCCGCTTCGAATTAGCTATCCTCAAATTATCCCCCTTCGAATTAGCTATCCTCAAATTATCCCCCTTCGAATTAGCTATCCTCAAATTATCCCCCTTCGAATTAGCTATCCTCAAATTATCCCCCTTCGAATTAGCTATCCTCAAATTATCCCCTTCGAATTAGCTATCCTCAAATTATCTCCCCTTCGAATTAGCTATCCTCAAATTATCCCCTTCGTATTAGCTATCCTCAAATTATCCCCCTTCGAATTAGCTATCCTCAAATTATCCCCCTTCGAATTAGCTATCCTCAAATTATCCCCCTTCGAATTAGCTATCCTCAAATTATCCCCCTTCGTATTAGCTATCCTCAAATTATCCCCCTTCGTATTAGCTATCCTCAAATTATCCCCCTTCAAATTAGCTATCCTCAAATTATCCCCTTCGTATTAGCTATCCTCAAATTGTCCCCCTTCGTATTAGCTATCCCTCAAATTAGCCCCATCCTAGAGCGAGATATTGTTAATAAGCCCCCGTCGAATAAGCCCCACCCCTGACATGTTGGTGTCAGCCTTTTGAGTCCATATTTGTCCTTTATCGAGCTATGACAGAAATATGCATTCTCTAAGTCGATGATAAAACATGCTCTTGTGGATAATTTTATAAGCCCTTCGTTTAAGCCCCCACCTCAAATAAGCCCCCTCCAAAATAATGAGAAATAACTAAGCCCCCAGGGGGGCTTATCCGAGGATTTGCGATACTACTGTTAGGTTGTCTTAGGTAGAATTTATGTGTAGTAGCTATTTGATGAAACTTAGAACCTTTTTAATATCGCTGAAAGAGTATCGTGTTGAAAGATTAATAAAGCCTTTATAGGTGCCTTGTACTATTTAACCAAGCCTGGTTTCATTTTGGCATAACTTCAATGATTGAAACAGCTTACATTACACCATATTTTTTCTATTATCTTATTCACCTTTTAGGAGGAGATCAAACATTTGAAATACGAATGTCGCCAAAAGGAGATTGCAGCTGAACAAGACAGAGCTCTTAGAAATAAAGTAAGCTTGATGTGAGATATAATTACATAATTAATACCAAGAGGTAGCAACCTCGGGTTGCATGTCTTGAAGTGCTTCTTGGCCATTTCTTGAAGCTCTTTAGCTCATTGGAATTATTGTCAACTCATTGACAATTACGTTTACAGTAAATTCAAGTCCCATCATCCTTCCAAGTTCAATACCCTTAACTTGTGGTATATTATGCCACTTGGGTCCTCTACGAAAAATCGACCCCTGTGTTTCTCATACAAGAAAAATACACAATTTTAATAAATAGATCTACAATCAAGATTTCCAATTACTTTCTGCTCATTTTGTTTCGTAAGAGGACAAGATACCACCAAACGTACTAAAGGTAGGCAATAGGAAAGGGAAAGGCACTAGGAAAAGTGCGAAGTATTTATATGTCAGAAGGGTTAAGCCAATGGAAAGACGTTAAATTTCTCTTATTAAGGCAATGCCTATGAATATGATGGCAACTTCTACCTTCCCCCACACCAAACCGGGTTAGTTTAATCTCAGTTTAATCATCAAGTAGATATGAAAAAATTCACAAGCTGATTGCTTTCGTAGATATCAGATGATTGTGCAGCTCTTGTAAAAGAAAATGCAGCTCTGGCATCACAGACATTGGAATTGCAGAAGCAGCTTGACGCAGTGAGTTATTATCCACTCTTTTAACAACTAACCTATCTGCCTACTATTGTGGAAAGTTTATTTTGAGTTACTTTTGGTGGACACACAGTTATTAAAAGACTGTAAATCATTAACTACCTGAACAGATAATTTACTGCAGCAAAAACAAGAAAATTCTGGGTCTTTCGTCGTTTTAAATTTACCAGTCCTTGAGTTTTTTGAATATTTACGCTGTTCTAGTGTCTCATAAAGCTATGGCTAAACTGGGAAACACCGAGGGGACATCAATGTCGCGCGCAACATGTCTCTTAGCTTAGCAACGCCTTAAGATTCTTCCAAACAAATTTCTTATGGGGAATAAATATTTCTAATAGTAATTTCATATGCAAGTATAGTAGCCGTCAATTCTAAACACTGCCTCCTGAAAATATATCTTTCCAAGTGTCTTATCTATGACCAAGAGGATTGAGTCCGGGGGGTAATCTAGACATCTAGCAACTAAGATAGAATATTTATGATTTTATGATTTTCATAGGAAAGACATTTTCAAGACAACCAAGAAACACGAAGACATGCCAACATTCAAGAGTTAGTTGAATCAAAAGAAAAAGTCAAATATCTTGACAGGGAGGTTGAGCATCTCAAAGATCAGCTAAGGATTGAGCGGCAGAAGCACAAGGATGCAATGGACAAGGTTTGTGACGTTCTTTGAGTTGAATTCTTTCGGTTGAAAGGATACCTTAAGGACAGCAGCTTTTTAACTTATTTAAACCAACTCGGTCCAGTTCAGTAGTCCTTCAGGGCCGTAATCATCTTTCTCAGGCCATTCTATAAGCATTTGCAGTGGTGCAGTTCCAACGGGAGAACTCTAATGCACGAACTTCCAAAACTTTTGCTTCCTAACTGCCTCTGAAATTGATGGAAATAGCTTTCTCAATTTTCGTCACTTCCTCACTTTATGCCTAGTTGACGCAGCTTCTTTTTACCGAAAAGCATTGAAATGAAGTAAACTTACTTCGTCTCCTTTCCTGGCACTTTTATTCAATTTTCCCTGACCTTGCATCATTAGTTTCTTAATTCTTGAGTCGTATTTGACAAACATCCGTCCACTGAAAAGATAAATGTTATAGAGAAGTGTAAATGTCAAATGTTATATGTTATAGCATATGGTTATAGACAAAGAGATGAACCCAGATAGCATAACGTTGTTTTCTGTTTCTTTCATCCTAATTATTTGCTTCCTTCTTAGCTTTTGAAAGAAGAACGAGGTCTAAGCAGAGGTAGCTACTTTTTAATCTATTTTCTAATTCTATTTACGCAACGTCAAGTTAGTGGTACTCACAGTAAGACCCTGGCCAAACAATCAAACATTATTTGTCAAACATTTCAAATTTGCTTGTCAAGCAAAATGTTTGACCGTTTGGCCATATCGTTAAATCTGCTTGTCAAATTTTCGCTTGCGTCGAAGGAAATTATTTTGAGGAAAATTTCAAAAATTTCTAATTTGCTTGTCACGCAAAAGGTTTGACCGTTTGGTCATACCTTAAAATATTGCTTGTCAAACACTTTTTGCTTGCATCGACCAAAATGTTTTTGGACTATTTCCAAAACATAGCGCAACAAATTCAGCACATTTTTGCTTGTTATGCAAAGTTTTTAGCGTGGCCAAATGGTCAAAGATTGCTTGCAAAGCAAATCTTAAATGTTTCAGAAACAATGTTTGTTCGTTCGGCCAGGGCCTCAATCGAAACATCGTTCCTTGCAATAAAACGCTTAAAAACATTGCAAAGTTCTGCTGTTTACTTTAATTAACACATACTTTTTTCTCTAGCGAATTTAAGAGGAACAAAATTGCAATCAGAAGTTGCAGAACTTGAACACTTGAATCTGAACCAAAATGAAGAGAACGTCAAACTGAGAAGAGATAAGATGATTCTGGCTGATCATGTTGCCGACCTTCAAAACAAGGTATGTTCTTGTTTCAGACTTTAAATCCCCGGATATTTGCCCTCCTGGGAGGTTAGCTAGCTTACTTACCTAGGCAAATACGGGGGGTCCATACGCAAAAATCAATTCGCACCCAAAAATATCGGCTTTTTGGGCCGATGAACTAAGGGCGTGTTCCTTCTTCTTAACCTCCAAAACCTTCCGAATTTTGAAAGCAGAATGCTTCCAACAAAAGAATTGGTTAAGATGAACACGCCCTTAGTGTGTTGTGTTGAATTTCACCTAAATCTGAACGATCATAGACAACATACCCATTTCAAGTAGAATTGGCACCTCAAAATTGCGGATGGACGCCCCCGTATAGCCCTATATAAGGTGCCTGAGTAAACCCCCTGGAGCTAGTGTGCTACAACCTAAGGATACACTATTGACAACATTTGATATTACTAAATAAATAAATAAACAGTTATTAGACAAATAACCACTCATAATGATATTTCAGCTAAATGAAGTTGAACGTGAAAATGAAGACTTGAAAATGGACCTCAATCATTTCCAAACGCAAACAGCTCAACTTGAATCGAAAGTCAAACTACAGAAAAGCATGGATACCATAAAATGGGAAGAATTTGAGAGGATGGCAGACAGTCTTAAAGAATTCTCAAGAAATATGTCGCCGATGAAAGAATCGAAAACTCTAGATTTTGCTATTTGACAATTTAGGTTTTTATATGGACGCATAAAGCATTTTACCTGCTCAAGATATTATAGTTCAAAGATATTATTGTAATTGATAAATAACTTTAAAATGATTATTGTAGTTAAGAATGGTTTTAGATACCTTTTTAGTTTATGTATTACGATTTTGATTTCACAAAGTTTAGTTGCATTTTTATTAATATGTTAAATTTTAAGATGAGCAAATTTATTTATGATCCAAATCCGACATACCGATCCATTGTCTCTCCCACTTTTCTGTTTTTCTTTAAACGGGTCGATTCAGCACCTTTAGTTGTCATCTCACATATGGCCTAGGCATCCAAAGGCATTCCTTTTCGAAATTTGAAAAATACAGTGAATTAACTTGATAAAAGAGGGGAAAAAGTTTAAATATAATAGACTTAAAGTTAAAAAACTTATCAAACCTTTTAGAAAGTCGCGAAGGCTTTCTTTCAATGCACCAAAACAGCATTTCAACTGCATTTCACAGCTCCTGGCACAGCTCCAAGGGCTGGTTCAATCCAGGCATTGTCGCCAGCACATTGCCATGTGCGCAGTATGTGCATTGCCATGCGCGCAGTACCTACGCCAAGTGCAAGCCAAATGTAAATTGAGTTGAGTTATTGGAAATTTCTAACCATTAGAAACCCAGTGCAATTGGGGGCAAAAATATAAAAAACATCTTTGCTGCAAGCAAAGCTAGCTTTGCTCAAAGAAAGTATGCAAGCAAAAAGGGTAGAAACAGATAATTAACACAGACAAGAACTATAATAAACACCATGCAAAATTCTATTATAAAAAACCATAAAAATGTTAATTTACAAACAACCAGTATATTAAAGATACAAACCATTAAGTATAAAACTTTTAGTGTGAAAATACGACAAATTTAAGAAGCATAATATAATATCATAACTATGATATACGACAAAAGTTCACAAAGAACCATACATGAAAACAAAAATTGTCTAACATTGTCTAATAACTTTCACTTAAATAAAATTTCTTAAATTCTATTGAAAACCAATTCTAATATAATACAAAAATACTGAAAATTTTAATATTACATTTCTATAATAATGACGAAAATTTAGGAATTTAAATTACTGCTTATAAACGGTACAAAATATTGAGAAATATTACGAAAGCAAGCAAAATGACTTCACAAAAATTTATTTTTCCTTTCCCTGCAAACTACTAGAATTTTGTCAAGAATGCTTTCTGTTTGGGTGGTATGACCATTTTACTGTATGACCATTTTACTGCAAGACCAGTGAAAACAAAACTGACAGAATTTTCAAGCGTTCCTTTTGCGAGCTTTATCGTTGCTTTAGAGATTAACATGGAAATGTAACCGTACGACCGTTATTATATGACCATTTGACCGCAATACCACATTAATGTACGACCAGAGAAGTCAAAATTGACATTTTTAGGACCTTCATCATTGTTTATGAAACAAACATGACCGTATGACCAAATGACCGTTACTCTTTTACAAGTTGACAGGAAGACCGTCAGATTTCATAACCAGTTAATTCAAAACCGTCATATTATTAAACGTTTCCTTCTAAGATCTTTATCATTATTCTCGAGTATATAATTATAGTTTAAAGCATGACTGTATGACGGTAGGACAGCTACTACATGACCGCATGCCCATATAACCGTATGTCGCATAGAACATAATTCATCGGCTACACTACATAATCTAAGTGTTATAAAAACCGAAAAATAATTAATCTCTTACCATGAAATTCACAAACAGATATACCCTTCTTCAAGAAAGTTTACTTTTTCTCAATCAATATTAGGGCAAAATTTTTGTTTGGTCCATAGGACACGTCTTCTACGCTCTGTGGCCCATTTCGTCTACGAATTTCCAATATCTGTGAAAATTTCTCAGTTTTTCCGCTTATGCTCTAATGTTTGTGAAGTGTTTGCGTTGATCAGTGAGTGATGTTGTGGATAAATCACGTGTCTAATTCAATTACGAAGTTCCTGGACATTTCTGCAACTGAAACAGCACTGTTCTTTCGACCATTCTGTCCGGCAGTAACCAAGACTTTTCACCATCGTACAGTATGACTGATTGTCAACACAAAGATCTTGAAAGCAAACATTTTTCAGAAAATTAATAGAGAATCAATTGAGGTATGGAATTGTAGATTATAGGCAGGTTCCCACGATATCGTAAGAGCTGGCACGGGGGGTTCTTGGCCAAATTTTGAGTAGGAGTGTGCCGCTAACTTATTCAAAATGGTAACGTTGACTAAATTAATCTTTCCGAGAAACTTTTTCTCTTGGCTAGACTAATACGCGTGAAATTGTTGGCCCTTAGTCGGAAAATTCAATTTTCGACTTGTTTCTTTTCCTCGTTTCTTCAAAAAATGGGTATGATGAAATTTTCACTTCCAAGGTTACAAAAACTGAAAACATGACAGTTCTCCATATCAATATTACAAAATTTGGTAGAAATGACAGACATGACAGACCAAGGAACGGAGGATCATTGAACATCGCAGACAAGCAGCATATGCAAACACTTTGTCGGCGATGACCGTAAAGACGGTCGCTGACTGTCTGTGATCAGATTGCGACCGATCGCAAACATAAAATCGTAAGTATGAATAGCCTGAAATTACGGGTAAACGAGTTGCCAACATACCTTTTTCACAAGGTTTTCGATTACATGCTTCATACTTCCTTGGTTTTCTTGGCAATATATGACCACAATCTGTATCTTTAGCTGCATCAGCGCCATTTTTAAACATGCACTTTACAGTTCGTTTTCTCAGGCCCTTATTTCCACACTTTGCAGAGCACTAAAACAGAAATATTGTTTGGTTTAGAAGGGCAAATAGAACCTAAAAAAGATTGATGTACCGCTGTTAAAAGTCGCTCTCTGGGCAAAATTCAGTGAAAATTCAGAAATCTATTCTTTTGCAATAATATCTTGAAGCAAATTTTCAGGACATTTTTTGTTTAAGCAGAAGTTATCTCAGGCAGAAGTTATCTGATCTTATTAAAATAACCCTCTTCTACCCCTACTGTTGCCCCCCTTCAAGAAGGATGTTGTGTCTGCAGCAATTACAACGAAGTCATTTGGTGCTGCGTTCTAAATCTAAAGTTTCTAACGCTTGATGTAAAGGTCTGGCTAAACTAGGAGACATTTCGCGTGCAACATTGTCGCGCGTGACATTGATAACCCCTCGATGTCTCCCAGTTTGGCCACCTCGGCAACTTTGAAGAGCGAAAAAAATTTATAGCGATAGATATGCGAAAGTATGAAAGTATGTGTCTGAGAGAAAACAAAAACATTTCTAAATTCCGCGTTTCGGGGACATGTTGCTGGCTTGTCACTCGCATGTTATGGTCTAGCTACCCTCCGAGACACGCCAGACAAAATGTCGTGCGCGATATGCCCTTCTACTTTAGCCAGACGTTACTAGTTTAGCCAGACGTTAATGAGCGGGATATATTGTCCTATCCTTACATCCCATCCGAGCGTTTTCAGCCGGTCAGGTTTTGGCCCTAACCATTAAAGGTAATAAAGGTTCGATACATACCTCTCCCCAAGGTCCGATTCCCCAAGAAGTTCCACATCTCTTAGTTCGACATTCTCGTATTTCTGCAGGGCGTTTCGATGGATCACATTTGTCTAAAGAAACAGCTTTATTTCCATAAGACAAGCACTTGTTTTCAATGATATTCAAAGCTCTGAATGCACCAATACATTTTCCTTTGCAATCGTCTACTCCAGTTGAAATCCAGACACCGGTATCTAAAATCAACATAATCAGATAATTACAAAGTCGTAAAAGATTTACAACATATGGAATTATAAATTATTTTTAATTTTATTATTTTATTATTTTATTTTATTTTTAATTATTTATGCACGGTAGCCCTGTCAATCCATCAGGATTGCTTTTAAGGGGGCCGTGCTACATGCTAATTACAATTTATTATCTTAAGAAATACGTGCTATTAACAACAATGAAACGTTAATTTTAAATACCAAGTTTACTTTTTAGGGTTTTCTTAAAAGTGGCAAGGGATGGGGCCTACTTTACTTGAATGTTAAGGTTATTCCATAGCTTAGATCCCCTAAAAGATACAGCCTTTTGCCCATTAAAGGTGATCACAAACTAAACATAAATTGACGCAGCTATACTAGAAAGCTTAAGGGTGCGTTCTTTTGGAGCGAAGCAAGTGTGATTCAAAAAAAAATATTCTAATTTCAAAAAAATTGTACGTTGCTCATTCAGATTAGAGAAGAAAAACTACACAGTCGAAACATAACAATGCGACCAATTAAGCAAAACAAAAGCTAAGTCGAATCTAGCGCAAGTTAGCGTATGTGTTTGCACCATAAGTGGATGGGTTTGTAAAATCTGGGCCACTTATCCTGGTCCGTCCATAAGTTATGTAGCCCGCCCTCCCCCCCCCCCCTCCAAAGGAGTTGCTTGGAAGTTTGAAGACTAGCTAACGAACGATTCGCCATACAAAGAAACAGATAAAGAACTTAAAAATGGAATTAAGGAAACATATAAAATTGCTTACATGGGGGTACTGGGGGGTCATGTATATGCAGTACCAATTTAGCATCGGATTTTCCAGCTTCGTTGAAACTTTTACATCTGATCTCAAATTCACTTGTTTGAACTTTTTTAATTGTTAGAACTGATTCAACTCTACTGACTAATTTTTCACCAGAGTTGATGATTTCTTGTTTAACTGTCCAGAAAGTTTGGTCCGTTTTTTCCAGCAAAGGGTGCATATTCTTTTGCCATTCAATTTTGGTGATGGATAACCTTCCGCGATGCAGACCACTTTAATTTCTTCGTCTAGTAGAAAAATATTATTTACAAATTTCAATATTCATTAGAAATTCATTTTTAAAATTTTGCGTTATACACCGTACTGGTTCTGAAAGTGTTTTCATTAGTTGAACGGTGGATTATACGAAAAAAACAAATTAGGCCTATTCGAGGGGGGCTTATTCGAGAATTTACGGTACTACTTGTCAAGGACTATTATTGTGACCGGCCAAATGGTCAAGCATACCCAAGCATTGCTTCACAACCATATTTGAAATGTTTGACAAACAATGTTTGATCGTTTGGCAAGACAAATAGAACTTTCACTAACCTTCTATAGCATGTAAAGCCATTTCTCTGTCTGCTCGAAGTACAGCATCAATGCCAGTTCTCATTGCATTCAGGTCATGCATTGATGGGCTAATCATGACTGCTGGTTCTGTAAAAAAAAAATACAGACAATTTGTTTACGCACTTCGATGTGACTTAACTTAATTGAAATTCATAAATATCTGAACGACAATCAGCGGGCAAAAAGTCATGGCTTTCACTTCTTAATCAATCTAATAGACCGGTCAGTCCTTTATTACGATGGGTCGCTCTCTAATGCCCATCATATCAAGTTTTAAACCGTAGCTTCACGTGGACGCTTTGCTTGACATGGCGAAGGGACATGATAAAAAACTGTCGCCGCGACCGTAAAAACTAAGATGACGTCGCACGCGTAACCAGGAATAGATTTTCGAACGATATGTTCTTCGACCTAAGGAAACAATGGTCGCAAACCTTGATTTGGTTTAACTTTTCACAACTCGCTTGTCGCAAAGTCGCAAACACATGGCATTGTTTTCGCGCGTTTTCTGAATATTTTCGAGAATCCATTCTTCTTTCTGCGCTAGTTGATTATGGCAGCACCTTTGTCGCGCAAGTATTCGCGCATGTATTTACCTCAGGATTTCTTAAAACAGGATATTTTCAGGTGTGTCGCGTCGCCAGAACAGGTGAAAATCGCACGTGAAGCCGCAACACTTTGCCTTACTGGTCGGTGCTCTGAGCTCTGAGCATCAAGCAATCCAATTCAATTAATCTATGTTAATGGTTGCTGCAGCATTTTTGCTACGAGTGGCATAAGACAACAGCAAAGAAGAGGCTGATAAAAGGGCTACAATGTGATCAAACAATAAAACAATCGTTTCTTACCAATAACAATGACTTCTGTGGTTGCTTTGTCTTGTCCAATTTCATTCTGAGCAATGCAAGTGTAATTGCCAGCATCTTTTGATGAGACGTCTTTTAATAGCAGTACACGGCTACTTTCAGCCTTGAATCAAACGAAAACATAAAATCCATTAGAAAAACTTTATCATCGTTAAAATTCTTCATTCAATAAATGTTTCAAAATGAAAAGCATATGAGAAGCCTTCATTTCTTTAGACTTATTAACCTGAGTCCCAGTTATCGCTCACGAAACAGAGGCTAACACTGGAATGAGGTCGGTCAAATGAAACTTGTAATTTGTAATTGTAATTTGTAATTTGAGCGTCAAGCAGTTCAGTTCAATAACCATAACTACGATGCTAATAAGCCTATCAATTCTTACCAGTAAGCTGAAGTCGATTTCTCCGCCATTTTTCGTCCAAGAAATATCTGGCCGAGGGCTTCCGATGACGTCACAGACTACCATGACAACAGAGTGTTGTCTGACTCCTATTGATTGACCCATTTCAGCTTTGAGAGTCGAAGGTAGTATTCGCATGATTCGATCATTGGATTTTCGTATTTTTGGTTTTTCTGAAAGTAAGAGTTATTTTTGAGTTATACATAACTTCAATGTTGCAACAAACAGCGGTAATATCATAGAGCACACTCAAAAGCTTTTTTCGTCTGACACAACAGACCGAAACAATAAACTAAGGCAGAATTTATACCCCGATGCGGTGTGCCCTTCGATGTTTCTGCAGTTCATCGCAATTTCAAAAAAAAATCTTGTTACGGTACATCAGTGAAAAGTATGCTTATGGTTAGAAACTGGCAAAACTTCAGTTATAAGACGTTATGTTGTCATGTTTTCATAAGAGATGTGAAACATTTTAATGTGTAAGAGGTGTACAAAATTAAATGCATACTAGGCTGTGTAAACTAAGCATTCATATTTGATCAACAAAGTTGATGCTGTTTTTGAAAGAGGGACTTTTCGCTTTAAATTCTCAGCAATCAAAGAAGAAAGAACGTGATCGTGCGTGCATGTGATGTCTGCTCAAATTTTCTAACGGTTCAAACGGTTTTAACGGTTAAAGTTTTGGTGGGAAAACGCTCGAAGCATCCCTCTCACATGTGGATTGCAAATTACTACTCTTCACATTAACGAACTCTATTCATATTGATAACAGACTCTCCAAGTTATACAACCAAAGGAAGATTAAAGCTTGAACTCAACAGAGTCTTGAGGCCAATTGCACTGAGTTTTGATTCCAATGCCTATGCAGCAAGCGATGTCAGAACGGCAGGGATGAGACGCTTTACTATAAGCGACAAAAAGCAATATAAAAAGGCATTATGAAAGTCTTCATACCTCCGATTATAACTTTAACCGTTGCCATATTCTTTCCAGCGAGATTTTCTGCGATGCAACGATAATTACCAGCATCTTTCTCAACAACATTTAGAATTGACAACTCATCGCCTTCTGCGAAATACTTCCGCCCATCAATGTGAATGCTTTCTCCTTCTTTGAACCATTGGATTCTTGGAAGTGGATTTCCTTGAACTGAGCATGTGATTGTGATGTTTTGATTCTTTGAGACGATGATTCTTTGTACTACACCAATGGCTGGTGCTTTTGCTCTTCTCATTGCGTTGAATCTCGATGAGGAAACTTGAGCAGACGGAGGCTCTGTGGAAGAATGACCTGAGTTTCAACAATAAACAATAAAAGAAACAGCACAGTAACTAACGACTCTAAATCGATCTGGTTTAATTCTTACATTAGGTGGTCTGTATTTAACGGGTTCTGTTGTTGATGGGATCTCAAGCAGATGCAACTGGCATATACAATGCCTAAGACCCTGGCCAAACGATCTAGCATTGTTGGTCAAACATCTTCGATTTTCTTGTTTAAGAAATCGTTTGGCCACATCACAAAACATGGCTCATCAAACACAGCTCATCAAGCAAATCTAAAATGTTGACCTACAATGTTTGATCGTTTGACAATGGCATAAGTGTGCAAAAGTTTATAGTTTAACATGGAAATTGTTGTTTTTTTGTGCACTTTTTAGGGTTGTTCGACATCGCGGTTCTCTATATAGAATCACTTATATAGGAAGATAGATTAATTGAGATAAACAGCGGAAATATCTCTGAACAAACTTAAAAGCTTTGTCGTCAGAAACAGATCGAACAATAAACTGAGGCGGAATTTATACCCAGATGCGGATCGAAATGCACCAACCAGAAAGGGAAGCTAGATTGTTATTGTGTTTTGAACACCAATCAGCTCAAGGGATACAGCAAGATGACCAATAGAAATTAGTTGAAGAGTCCAAATGAGTAAAGAGAACTCTTCCTGTCTACACAGAACAAGAATCACTTATATAGGAATTCTAGAATGAATTATATTCAGCATGCAAGCCTATTTCACTTGCTTGGTGACATGTCAATAAAAACTTGATGTAAAATGAAAAAACCGCCATACCAGCAACTTCAATTTTCAATGACTTCTCATCTTTTCCAGCTTTGTTTTCTGCCATGCAAACGTAAGTTCCCGCATCGCTTGATTCCACATTTTTTATCTGCAAATCACCTTCAGGAGTCAAGGTAACACGGGGGTCGATGTTGAAGAACGCATCTATTCGTCTCCATTTGATTTTCGGTGTTGGCGTACCACGAGCTGGACAGCTAACGATTAACTGAACCCCTGAAGGACAGTAACAGACCCGCCGATTGAAGCATGAATGACCCTTGACGATGGTTCGATCGCTGTTTTGTTCTTTGTTTCGCCAATAATCGTTGGTGGATCTGTAAAATAGAGTAATATTTAGAATATTTAGAGGTTTATATTAAGACAGATATTGTTATTTTCAGTCAGAAATCGCTAGCTGATTAACTAAGCAACGATATACCTATGTAGAGCATTGTTTAATATTGGAAAAAACAGAAAGGCTATTGCTGGTCGCTTTTTCACTGGATCGCTTCGACGCTCAACTAGCCTGATAAACAGACAGTAGTTATCAGACTAACAACCAACATGCTGGGTAATAAACAGTCCTTGATAGCCCCCTTTCTAATATAAAACCTCCTCTTTACTTAGCCCTAATTTTGCCCCCATCTTATATTAAGCCCCCTCTGCACTAAATTCTCATTTAAGCCCCTTTTCTAATATAAAGCTCCCTCTGTACTTAGCCCCCATTCAGCCCTCCACCTCACATTAAGCCCCCATTGCGCTAAAGCCTCATTTAAGCCTCATTTCTAATATAAAACCCCTCTGTATTTTTATCCCTCATTTAGCCTCTCCATCTTGTATTAAGCCCCATCTTCACTAAAGCCTCTTTTAAGCCCCTTTTATAATATAAAACCCCCTCTGTACTTAGCCCCCATTCAGCCCCCATCTTGTATCATGCCCCCTCTGCACTAAAGTCTCATTTAAGCCCCTTTCTAATAAGCCCCCTCTGTACAAAGGCCTAAATTTCTTAAAATCTCCAAAGTCGATTAAACCGCCTTAGGAGGCTTAAAACAGCTTCAGTGTAGTTGTAGCTATTATTGTCAAAATTCACAAAAAAACCTCACCTACAACAGCGATCTTGGAAGTAGCTTTATCAATTCCAAATTTATTCCTTGCAATACACGTGAAAGTGCCATCATCTGATGGAGCAACAGATGGGATATCTAACAGTCCTTTGATGACTGATAAATAAGGAGAACCAGGCTCAAGGAGGATGCCATTTTTATACCAACTTATGTGTGGTGCAGGAATGCCTCGTGAGAAGCACTGCAGGACAACCTCAGCTGATGTCGATACGATAGCTTTGCCTCCAATTGGTACGGTCACTGAGTCTTGTTTGATTGCGGAGATGATCGTGTTTTTATTTGATGATGACTGAATAGCTGGTACCATGCCTAGAAAATATTTTCATGTCTCATTACACTTCCTTCATAGGAATCTTAAGCCAGACGTATGTCGACATTGCGCACAGTCAGAACTAGTTGCCGACGGCTTATCAAGGAGGATTTACATCTCTCCACTAAGACCTCCTTCTATTAAGCCCCCTCTCTCTCTCTTTTAAGAATAACACTTTATTAAGCCACCCATTTTAGCTCAGCTACCCGCTCTCTATTAGACCGTTGTCTCTCTGCTTGGCTTCCTTATTCCTAATTGGTAACGGAAGTATACTAGCACCACTGTAAATAATTGTAACAATTGGCGTTAAGAAGCCGTGTGACTGTTCTTCTCGAAACATGCATAGCGTCCGCTCCAAAGACCCCCTTCACACGTCAGTTATGGTTTGGTACCAGGTTAACTTTTCATATACCCAATTTTGCCCCCATGCATTAGATACCCATATTTTGCCTATCAAAGACATGCAGTAGTTTCTAAACAGAGAGACAGTCTCTGTACACGCTGGGAATAACTTGGGCAATTTGAATCTATAGTCACCACAACAGAAGCATTACTGTTCGGTGTATCAGTTCAGTGTCATGTATCGTCACAAACGTAATAGAAAATGTTCTTAATAACTGTTTCGAAGTTCGCTTGAAGGATCTAGCTCAATAGCCAGGGTATGTAAAGCTAATCAGTATCAACAACAATTACGCTAGTTAATTTCATATCTAACTTACCAACATAAATAAACGTCGATGCTTCATCTTTGCCAAGAACATTTTCAGCACGACATGTGTATTTTCCGGAATGCTTCAACTTCAATTTATTCAAAGTATACGAAGCAGTTCCACTGTCGGCAGCTAGCTTAGTCTCAGTCAGTAGATTACCATTGAAGAACCACGAGACTTTCGGGCTGGGTGTTCCACTGACTGGACATGTGATTGTCACAACTGTTCGACTTGGGGCATCCAAACGTCCACCTATTACTACTGATACTTCGTTGTTCCCCATGTAAGTTGTCACATTTTCTTTTACCATTGTAATTACAGGTTTCAATGATTCTGTCAAAATGAACAATAACAATAACAATGGACAATGAAGATTAACAATTACAATTAACAATGGTTAACAATTACATACAGATGGAACCTTCCAGTTCTATGCTGGCAGGCGTGGCTAATTTTGAGGTCAATTTCATTCAACACTTATTTTAAAAATATAAACGCCAGGTCGATCTCTTCATTGGCACTGAGGGTGGTCACTGCCAGAGGGTCTTTCACGTCCTCGATGGTTCTTTTAAGTCCCGATCAATTTTGAGAATGGCCCGTCACTTGACGTGAACATCCGAGTCACCGAGAGCAAGGGGTTTTTACAGCTTGTAATTTGTGCTCCTTACAATGAATTTCAATACGCGGACTTTAAGCGAAGATGGCGCAAGTACAATACACTACCCTCTGCCCTCTGCAAAAATGGCGCAAATGCTGGCCAGTACAATACACTGCCCTCTTACACTGCCCCATTAAACTGAGGAGACATTAATGGAGATGGGTAGGCTTATTTCAAATTTTCGGTTGCCAGGGGAGCTTAATAGAGAGGAAGGCGTGTTAGATAGAGAGGATGGGGTTGAGTTAACTTTTGAGTTTTGGGGTAGTTTTATTTCTAAGACTTTTGAAATGTAGACTCGGATGATAGGCCGATGTAATAAATGTACTGTGGAGGTCCAAATTAGTTTGCGGCATAGCCTAGGGACGAGGATGGCATTAGGACAGGGACAGAAGATCAGAAAACAAAGCAATACCTGCAACGGTAATCCTGGTGAGTGCATAATCACTGCCAAATATATTCGATGCGATGCATTTATAAACCCCATTCGATATCTTCGTTACTTTCCGGATCTTCAATGTTCTGCCTTGATCCAACTCGATGACATCACGTTGTTCTAGTTCATAGCCTCGTTCTCCTGACCATATTACAGTTGCAGCAGGTTCTGCTTTCAATGGGCATCGAATCACGACCTCAGCCCCCATCAATACGACAACGTTTTTTCCTATTGTTACGTTTGCTTTCAAGGTCTGTGATAGATCTTCTAGGCCGGTTTCTTTGAAGATGATTGGCGACGTAGGGTCTAAAATGGAATTATTTAAACACTGCCGGTTCTCGTTGATTGTAGAATCAATAATAGGAACAACAATTGATTTTAGTCGATGACATAACAGAAGATAATACTCAGAATCTATAGATAAAAGCCCCCATGGGGAAGTATTCGAAGGCCTTATGAATTTTTTTGCCTATAATGCATCTTTTAACTATTTAATACATTGAAAAAGCTAGTGCTGACAGGTTTACTATCAATTCAACAAATAATCAGTCATTTGTTGTTGACAAGCAGCTGATTCTAATTATAGAATACACATAAAATATCTTGTTTCAGCTCTGTCTAGAACATACTGGAAGTACTGAACTTTGAAATCAGCCCCGCCCCCCCCCTCGAACAATACCCCACAAAAAAATTCACTCAGCATTAACGGTATATGGAAAGCAGGCTTAATACCAACTCACCAGTAACCGAAACGGTTAAATTTCTTGAATATCCGCCAGCAACATTAACGGCAAAACATTCGTACGTCCCTTGTATTCCACTTGTCAAATGAGGAAGAATCAGAGTTCCATTCTTTTCAACATTTGCAAAACTATCATCGTTCATAATCCGTTTGCCATTTCTCGACCAGAACACATGCGGAACTGGAAAACCAGCGACTGGACAATCAATATAAACTTCAGTTCCTGGGTATGCCGAGATGTTAGCTATCCCCACTGTTCCGTATAAATAACCTTTTCCTTTAAGAATATTGTATCCATATGTAGGGGTAGACTTCTTTTCGATTATAGAAGGAGCCACAGGATCTAGAGAAAAAAGAAGATTACAAGAATATAAGGCGCTCTGTCTGGAAAGAAGCTCTACAGGAATCTTGCATTATAAAAACGTATCTAAGCCTCCCCCTCTATTAAACCAAGCACTCTCTTTATTAAGCCACCCTGTCTCCAATGAGCGTCATCTCTCTACTAAGCCGCACCCTCTTTTTATAAAACGGACCACTCATTATTAAGTCATCTCTCTATTCAGCAGCACTCTCTCTATTAAGCCACCCTTTCAAAAAGCCACCCTCTCTTTATTCAGCCAGCCTTCTGTCTTTTAAGCCACCCTGTCTCCATTAAGTTACATCCTCGCTTTATGTAACTAAACTTTCACTACTAAGCCTACACCTCTATTAAGAAGCAACCATTAAATATCTCTCTTTTCGGCAAGCCATTCTCTCTTTATAAAGCCACCTTCTCTTCAATAAGCTACCATTTTGTCCTCTCTTCATCAATATAAAAAGAGTAGATAAATGTCTATAAGGGAGCATAAACGAAAGAGGGTGCAACTTAATAGAAAGAGGGTGCAGTTTAATAGAAAGAGGGTGCAACTTAATAGAAAGAGGGTGGCTTAATAAGGAGACGTTGGCTAAAGAACGCTGACCTCTCTCTCCATTAAGCCATGCGCTACCAGTTTAGGAATAGATCCATATTTATTCGTTCTTCCACGCGATCCATAAAATAATATCAAGATATTAAAAGCCTTTTTTCAAATAAAGCATAAGGTTTGTTGATAGCTCAAAAACAGCATTTCAGAGAAAAAGTTGCTTTTTGTCGATCTATTGCTCTATATCCTCCAGCAAGAGAATCAACAAATAAACAAGTAAAATAAACAAGCAAAATACTGTACTTACCAAGAAGCTGTAAATTTGTTGTTAAATTATAAGACCCAGCTGAATTTTTAGCCACACATTGGTATTCTCCATTCGTTTGTTTTGTTGTTATCTTTATAGTAAGGATTCCATTTTCAGCATCAAATTCAAACGTATCATCATTTTCAATTATTTTGCCATTTTTCATGAAAACAACGTTGGGCTTCGGCACCCCAATGGCTGGACATCTATGAGAGAAGACAAAAAAACATTTGAGCTCCAGTCCAGATGGCGTCAAAAAACCCTGATCTGTGCTAAGGCTGATGAAACACGAAAGTCACATGGGATGAGAGCCTTGCGTTGTATGACTTGGATAGTTTGATCATCAATTTCATTTAACTCATAGCTCAGTGGAAACATTAGAAATGACATCAGCTCTCTAACAAGCCTAGAGTCAAGCGTTGAAAATGGCTATGGACCCTTTCAAAGAGGTCTGGAACGGCGCAACGTCTGGGTCGGTTGCAATCCCACTTGTAACATTAGGAAAAGATTCCCTTACTCAAGATGTCCGTCATCTTCCAGAAAATGTCTTGTCGACCCAGATCTCTTTGGGAAGGCCTATTGTGGGAAATTATAAGACATTTACGTACTTGATGGAAACCTCGGTTCCAGTAAGAGTCTTGAGATCATCTCCAATGTCAATAGCAACAGATCCTTTACCAGAAACAGATGAAATAACTTCAGTTTTCGCTCCTTTCGTCGGATCTCTCTGAATCAAAGGCTTCTGTTGTTCTGAAAACAAGAAACATTTATCAAATTCTGAGATGCATTATATACAAGAAGAGCAATGCTTTCATAATGCATGAAGTTTTGTAAGGAACAATGTAGAAGGCTGTGATTTTCTCTCATTAAATGGGGCTATTGAGGCCACTAGGGGTGCTGAACCCCCCCAGTGTCCCAAATATCTATACCTTTATCTTGAGTCTATCTCAGGACAAGGGATAGGAACGGCCATCGTCATTTGCATAAACGTCTATTAAAGAATTATGGGTGGCTTGCTTGAAGTTTGCAAACAACTTCTATAAAAGCAACTGGACAGCTAAATGAAAACAAATTACAAATTTCGACTCACTCATGACTTTAACTTTACTGCTCATCGTCTGCGTACCAAACACATTTACAGCTTTACAAATATATTCCCCACTATCAACATCATTTGCATCGTCAAATTGAAGCGTCTCGACATTTCTCGCAATGATTTCGCCATTTTTCAGCCAAATTATATCCGGTTTTGGATCACCAGAAACTGGGCATTTTAACACCAATTTCATACCAGCCAGAATGCTGTAGTTCTGTCCAATGTTTCCTACTTTGTTTTCTTCTGTTATTATGGTTGGTTTCGGTTTAATTTGTTTAAAGATTCGTTCGCTTGTGTCTATCTTGATAGCTGCGCTACTCGGCTCTGAAACAAAAAACAAACTTATCAAATTTCGTAAAACCTTGAGGGGTTGAAGGTAGAGCCGTCGAGACGGAGAGCGGGGCCCGGGGTAATGTAATTGTACGAGACCTTTAGGATTTTATGGAAAATTTTATGGAAATATCCCGGGGAAAACTTCTCGAATTTAGAAGATTTACAACAAATGTTATAACTTACTGTAAACTTGGACCATAATGCTTTGCTTAGCTTTCTGTCCAACACCGTTAGATGCAGAACACATGTAAGACCCAGCGTCTTCCATGGTAACATAGGGCAACCGTAGTATACTTCCAGTTCCTTTGATAATTACATTGTCTGTTTCAGTCAGTTTTCTAGTGTTTCGAAACCATGTTATTTCAGGCACAGGTATCCCAGTGTAAGGACATTTGATGTCCAGTTGACTGCCCATTTTCACTTTGATTTTTCCTCCAATGTCGACACGGAACTTTGTGATCGGTTGAAAGTTTATTATTGTTGGTTGCTGTTATTGAAGGTTTGATTGGGTCTGAAAAAGAGAGAATTGAGAAACTTGATAAATGCAAAAAAATGATTACTTATGAGACAAAGAAAAAATAAGACAAAATGTAACCGGAAGAGACGAGACAAAAATACAACAAAGACTGCCAAGATGAGATCAGAAGAGAACACAAGAAAAGACAAGACAAGACATGACAAACAGGGCAGGGCAGAACAAAGCAGAACAAGGCACGACATGATACGACACGACACGATAAGACAAATAAGACAAGACAAGGTATGACAAGGAAAGGCAAGACAAGAAAAGACTTGACAAAGCAGGACAGGACAGGGCAGGACAAGACAGGACAAGAAAATACAGACACGACAAGACATGAAAGAAAACAAGACAGGGCAGGGCAGGGAAGAGCAAGACGAGACAAGACAAGACACGGCAGGACACGACACAACAAGATAAGACAAGAAAAAAAGGACAGGACAGGACAATACAAGACAAGAAAAGGCAAGACAAAAAAGGACAAGACCAGGCAAGAAAAGACACGACACGAAACGACACGACACGACAAGACAAGACAGGACACGGTAAGACAAGAGAATACAAGTCAAGACAATGCGAGAAATGAAAAAAGTAAAAGCGTTGAATAAAAATCACAATTACCAAGAATATTTAAAATGGACGTTTCTTCTTTAGCACCAAAGATGCTCTCAGCTTTGCAAGTATACTGGAACTCCCCAGATCTCTGTCCCTTAACTATCAATACATCATCTTTTATCAAATGTTTCTCGTCCGACTCAATAACTTCGTCACCAAGCAACCAAGTTATTTTTGGCTTCAGAGATCCCATTGTTGGACACTTGATTGTCACAGTTTTACCGGACAACAAGATACCAGACATTCCTACTTCCAATTCCATTTTCTTTGAAAGATAATTTGAACGCAAGTCTGTCACTTCGATTTCTTCAGGCTCAGGGATCAATCTATCAAGTGGAACTGAAAATGAAGTAAACATCAGATTATTCGCTAAAAAGGACAAAAAATAAACTAAGAATGAATCTATCTTCAAATTACAAGTAACAGCGAAAAAATCTCTGAGCTTAAAGCTTTTTTCAAACTCCACAGAGTACAAACGTCAGAAACAGACCGAAATAATTGACTAAGGCGGAATTTATCCCTAGATGCGGATCGAAATGCACCAGTCAGAAAGTGAAGCCGAAAAATTAACTTTCTCATGATGCAGGCACTGGACTGCAGTGGAACTGGGGGGGGGATCGCTTCCCAGTGGCGACTGCGGTTAGGTGTATGCGTCTGGGAGCTCCCTCGCGCGGCGTCGACGCCATCCCTTTCTGTGTAGTGTGCGTCGCTTCCGACCTCATTGGGCAGGTCCAATGGTTTTGTTTTTATCTTACAGATAGAGAGTACAATTGTAAATCTATTCTTTTTTTAGAATCTATTAAAAATTTTTATCAAGGTAAATTAGCAGGTAGGCCTAAATTAGCTGTAATTCAGCTATCTTTGGTTTTTGTAAATAGCTTACGTTAAATAAAGTGATGATGATGATGATTTTCATTGAGTTTTAAACACCAATCAGCTTGCGGGATACAGCGGGAATCCTTATATAGGAAGCCCCCATAAAACTAGGCTAAAAAAAGTGCTTGACCTTTTTAACACGTTGCAAGACATCGCTTGAGAAGCAGTGTTAGCTTTTTGTCATTACAAATTTGGCAGGCACTGTGATAATGCTTGTAACTGAAATATCACAACGATAAAGACAACTTTTGTACTCCAAGCGAAAAATACAAAATAGTATAATGAAATAACAAAGCATAATAATATCTCACCAACTACATTGACAACTGAATTAACTTTGTCCCTTCCACGGCCATTATCTGCAAGACAAGTATAAACTGCCGCATCGTTGACAATAATACTCTTTATAATCAGTTGATTATCGCTTCCAAAGCTCACTCGATCATCCTCTTTAACTTGCGCACCATCTTTATACCAAGTTATACGTGGTTTTGGGTCCCCAGTTGCAGGGCATGAAAGCGTAAGAGATTTGCCATCTAAGGATGTAATGTTTGATCCCACTTGAACATCTAGGTTTCCCGTATTTGAGTCGAAATGAGTCATGTCTTCGGGTTTGTCAGCCATTATCATAGGCGAGTCGTTATCTAGAAGGAAATAAATTGAATTATCAGCAAAGAAATCGGATTGAGATTCTCAAGTACAAGACATAAATTTATTGGCATAAAGCCGAACAGAAACGTGGAGTCGTGAAGCTGGATTGTAGTATTTTCTTGCTAGCAAAAAGAGTCCCTTTCAAGTTTCTTTCACTGTTCAGATTAGCACCTGTCGATAGGGCCTGTTTATATGGAGGTGGGCCAGCCCGGTTAGGCGAGCTGGCTCGGTTAGGCGAGATCTGACAGAACAATAAATTCTTTTGTATGTGAATCTTGCGTTTACATGAACAATCATCCAGCCCGGTGAGGCGGGATCCGTGATCAAAGGACGCAGATCTCACCTGGCCGAGATCTGCGGGAACAAAAGAATCTTTTGTTTGTTCACTTTGCGTTTATATGGAGAGCGGGCCAGCCCGGTCAGGCGGGGTGAAATTCTAGCAGGAAAGAATGGAAAAGTGTTAATAAGCAAGGCTAGCTCGGCTAACCAGGCTGGAAAATTTATCCATGCATCTCGTCTCACTGAGCCAGCTCGCCTAACCGGGCTGGCCCGCCTCCAAGTAAACAGGCCCTTAAAGGCCTTATGACACTCCTTAGAGTAAAACTGTCAGAATTAGACTGACACCATTATAGGCAGAATTTATACTAAGATTCGGATTAAAAAGCACCAGTCAGAGAAAGAGAATTTTAATGGGAATGGTATGTATTTTGAACACCAATCAGCTCAACGGATACAGCGGGCAATCTTTATGTCTATATAGAGCAAGCAGTTTGGTTTTGACGTCGACAGATTCCAAAGTGTTTTAAATGAAACAAAGATCTTGTTCTGTCTATTATTCGAAAACAATCCTGTTCTTGTTTTCTGCACTATCTGTGTGATCCAGCAAATGCCATTATATGGCATTTTACTTCATTTTGTAAGAAAAACGAAAACATGGTTCCGATTCAAGGCCCGGGGAAAGTACCCTCCTGGGACTCAAGGTCACTGAAAAGATGGACGGAATTTAATTAGCATAATTCCGCTAATGATATCAAACTACGAATATATTCTTAATGAAACCCACTCACCAACAATCTTCAATCTAGAAGTATATTTATCCACCCCTTTGCTATTCATTACAGTACACGTATATTTCCCAGTGTCATCTTTTCTGCATTCACAATCTTCAAGCTTCCATTTCCAAATATCATCGTCTGTTCATCTTCTAGAACTTCGGCGCCATCTTTCGTCCACAGAACCCTTGGCTTTGGTATCCCGTCGGCTTTGCAATTTATGATGACGTCATGACCAGAGTTTGTTTTCAAATTGTCTCCAATGTCGATTGAGAGATCGTTCTCTCCTGATGCATGCTGGGTAATTTGCTTGTCAGATCTCTCGATGCTCGGAGGTGTGCTCACTAAAGAATGAAAATGTATTCTGCTGTTAAAAAATTTATCTTAAAACAAGTTTAAGCTATGATTGTTAATCATCATTAAACTTTATCAGATTTACTAAAAGAGGGGTGACATTAAGCCCTGGCAGAACGATTGAATTCTCGGTCAAACATTTGAGTGTTTCACCACAGCTCAAAAGCCTGGCTAAACTAGGACACATGTCGTACGTGACATTGTCGTGCGTGACATTGTCGTGTGTGATATGTCCCCTAGATGTCTCCCAGTTTAGCCACCTCAGAAATTTTAAACGAACAAAATTTGTAGCGAGAGACACATTAACCTATCTTGTCCCGTCAACTCGGAGGACATGTTGCTCGCTTGTCACCCGCGTGTTAAGCCACCCTAGCCTAGCAGACACGCTGAATACAAAGTCGCTCGCGACATGTCTCCTTGTTTAGCCACAGCTTAAAACTAGTAATCTCAATCCTCGACAAAAAAATTAGCGAAAACTGGAAGAATCAAGAACTTACACATTATCAAAATAGTAGTTGAAGCTTCATCCTTGCCATTGATATTTTCAGCAACACAGGTATAGAGCCCTTGCAAGGAGGCATCGAGTTTTGGTATCAACAAATCATTATTATCTTTCACTTGTGCATAAACGCCATTCGAGATAATCACTGCGTTGTTATGGCGCCAAAATACTCGAGGTTTTGGGACAGCGTCTTTAACCGGACACTTGATTTCAACTGTCATGTCTTTCACTGCAAACAGTCTATCTCCAATTTCGATTTTCATGGTACTCGATATATCAGCAGCTTTAATGTCACGATCGTTTCTTATTATAACAGGTTTCGTTGAAGCTGAAACAAAGAAAGAATGAATTTCAATGATAAAATTCAAGATTTGGTATCTCTCAAAAGAGCAATGGATCTGTCGCGTGAGACCACTCAAAACGATAACCCCCTACAATCGATGGGGCCTCGTCTTCAACATCAGGTCGGGTTAAAATGGACGTAAATCACACTGTTTATTCTTATTTTCTTTGCTACTTGGTTTTTTAACAACGCATCTCTCGTCAATGCATAACAGGAACACACTTCTTCTTCAGCGACCTCTCACTCTCGTTCTCCCCATTTTGGAACAGTGCTCTGCGATCATCAGCGGGATTCGGAACATCAATGTGACGTCATAAGAAATTTTTAGGAAGCAAAGTTCGAAAACTGATAACTTTGACGCAATATCACGAAAACTCCAGGCATTATCTTGTTGTATGTTGGTTGTTTGTGAACCAGTGTATATGACAAACTATAAATAAAAGGATAACCCAACATTTGGTGGGATAAGTAGAAGCTATAACGCAAAAAAGAAAACTGGAAGAAACATTAGAATAAACGGAAAAAATTCTAAGTAAGGATGGAAAAAAGGTAAAGAATGATGGATGGCAAGGGGAGATTTTAGTTACTATCCATTTTGCATGTTTTTGTGTATAGCTATATGGAACAAACATACTATAGATAAGAAGAAAAATACGGCAAAATACTGGACATTCTGAAAGTAAGGACAGCCAGTAAAAACAGTGATTACGCACCAATAACTGTGAGTTGTGTTGTTGAATTCGAAGATCCAAAACGCGTGATCGCAACACACGAATACGAACCAGAATCTCCCGCTCTTACATCACTTAATAACAATTGTTCTCCTTCGAAATAAATTCTTGAATTCGTGTTGATGGGTGAGTTATTTTTCAGCCATTTTATCTGAGGTCTAGCTGCTCCACGAACAGGACACGTGATATGTACATTGTGTTTTTCAGTCACTGTGATATCATGACCAATCACAACGTGAAGATCTTCATCCGCGTTATATGATTCGATTTTGCTTTTTCTGTTTGAAACTTTCAGTATGCTATTGTGGGCACCTAACAGAAAGTCGGGAGTATTATAATTAGCAGAACACGTTAAAAAAAACTACAGGACAACAAATGAAATCAGTTTTTTAAGATGAGGAAATAATTATGAGGACGACGACAACAATTATGACGACTATTATTTAAAAGACGATCGGAGAATTGATGATGCCAATAATGATAATGATGGTGATGATTGTGATCAAGTTGATCAAGATGATGGTGATCATGAAGACGATGATGGCACGACAATGATAAGGATGGTGAAGATGATGATGGTGGTTACAATGATGATGGTGATGATGATGATGCTGATGATGCTGATGATAATGATAATGATGATCATTATGACCATGATGATGGTGATAATGATGATGATGATGATGATGATTATGGTGATGATGGTTATGATGATGATGATGATGATGATTGCGATGATGATGATGATGATGATGATGATGATGATGATGATGATGATGATGATGATGCTGATGATGGTGATAACGAGGATGGTTATGATGATGACTCTGATTGAAGGACAATGATAAAGATAACGATGAAGATGATTATCATGGTTAAGATAATGGTGACGATGATTATTATTGTGATTAAGATGATGATTATAACGGTGTAGTGATGATGATTACGTTGACGATAATGATGATTATGACGACGACGATGAAGATGTTAATGGATTACACTCACCGGAAACAGTCAGCAAAGTTTTCTGTGAATCATGACCTTCTGCATTCCATACTTTACACATGTACACACCACTGTCAAAGAACTTGAGATTTTCAATCCTCAAACTATTATCAGCAGTCTTCGTTATTCTTTTGTTGTAGTTTATCGGTTGTTTGTCCACTGTCCATGTGATTTGCGAATCAGTGCTGCCCTCAAATGGGCAAACGATAGTTACAGCATTTCCTACAGGTGCAGTAACGTTAGTTCCTATGGACACCCTGTTGTTTTTGTCTGTGTGAATGAGTTTCTTGGTTCCAGTTTTCGATGTGATCACAGGTGAACCAGAAGCTAAAACAAAATACAAACTAAATTAGTATTCTCGTACATAGAACAGAAAGCAAATCAAATAGGGCTAGAGCAAAGTTTTCAAACACTTAAAATCCTAGCGTAGCATTATCAAGCAAGAACATCAAGCAAGAACAAGAGAGACTGGACTGGTCCTGGTCCGGTCCAGAGTCAGTTTGGTTCGAAAAAGCCTTCCGTTTACAAGGGATTTCCCGGATCCGTACCATTTCTGGGTCTATTGATAGCAAGTTCTGGATCGGTGGAGAAGTAGAGCCAGCTCGTCCCTGACTCTGGCGAAGTTGAGAATTCGGCCTTCAAGATCAAATCATCATCTGGTGCGAATTAACTTTTCACAATGCTAGCAAACTTTCAACCTGAGTATGTGAAAAACAAAAACTTTGATCTGGTGTGAGACGATAATTCCCAACTTCATCTGCAATGTGGCTGAGAAGCTGTATCTTAAGGTGGTGGCCATTACAGCCAATCGGTATTCTCCATAAATCTTCCACCAGCCTCCGGGGAGGAATAACCGGCCCACAGACCATAATTGGATATCCCTATTGGCTTTCAACTCGTGACACGCGAATACACTGTGTCATAACGCGATTATTGTACCGATGGAACATTTTCCTCTCAATCAGACAATTACCGGGAAGACTATTTCGCGCATGCAGTACATGTTTACAAGGAGAAGTTGCTGTGTTGTGAGCAACAAGCACAACAAAATCATTCAATGACTTTTTCTGGTTAAAGCAAGAAAAACGCGTTACAAATTTTTTCCTTACCTAGTATTTCAATGGTGGAAGAGCTCATCGCAACACCCGCTGGGTTCATCGCGTAGCAAGTATAAACACCAGAATCCGCTTCAACGGCATTGTCAAGCGTCAAAATTTCACCGCCAGCCACTCCGGCGTTCATTTTCCTCACTGAAGATTTAACTGCTTTTCCATCCTTGTTCCAAATGACTTTGGGCATCGGCCAACCTTCAACGGCGCAAATTATCCTGATTTTTCTACCAGCGGAGGTTTTAAGTCGATCGCCAATTACGATTGATACCGTTGTGTTTTCTTTTCCGGTTTTTATGTCATGTGATCGGGAAATAACAGATGGATAAGACGAGCCTAGAAAAAAAGTTTTTTATCATTCTAGTTTATCACATCTAGCACACCTTTGGGCAGAAGCAAGGGTGGTCTTGGGGGGTCTTGTCTAAATTTTGAGGTGTGCCGCTAGCATATACTTCTTTTCATAAGTAATTGGAGTTTTTAGCCCCCCAGATTGCTTAAAATTGTGGACATTACAGCTCTCAAAGCTGTTTATTAGCTAGTACTGGAAGTTTCTCGAAATTTTCAGATTTCGGATACAGTAAAACCCACATGTTAACCTTTATTTATCAAGAACCTACAGCCTAAAATTATATATTTTCTACCCAGAAATAAGAACCATTTGGCCTGATATCCAAAGAGGTTCTTAATTAAGGGTTTTACTCCATTCACGGGGGTTAAATGCAACTTATGTGCGAGTTTAGAACTCTTTCATTGACTAGGAAAACATAACATTTAGAGCATTGAGAAGTGCTTCAGGGGCCTGCTAAGCTGCTTAACCTTGAATCATGCTCAGACCCTCTTATAAGAACCGTTTCCTCTGATCATGGTAAACATCTAATCACATAAGAATATAGGCTGTGTTCGAAAACTTCTTATTTACTGTATGAAAGTTCTTATCAGTTGCATAAGATATCAAATTTGGCAACCAAGAAACATTAACTGATGGGTTTTCTAAACATTATCGTAGTTCCATTACTTCAGGACATCTTGAAGTCTATAGAATTTGATCTTGCTAATCTCAAGTTTGTTTTCATGTCACAAAAACACAGAAAATGAAATAAAATATCTCGCAGAATAAGGTGAAAGATTTCTTATGTAAAACATTTTCCATGATAGAGTTTCAAAAAATTTTTTTACCATTCCAGAGTCTGGGTTTCTCATAAAGAGTTTCTTATAAAAATACCTGCGCATGATGAAAAAAGCTAAACAACACTTACTTAGAACTTTCAATGTTGACGAGGCACTTTCTTTGCCCAGAGGATTCTCTGCTTCACATGTATAAGTTCCCTCAATCTTCTTACTAATATCAAAAATCAGTAATGCTCCGCCAGTTTTATCAACCATAAAATTTGTTCCACTTGTATCTTCCACCTTTTCGTCCTTGAATTTCCATAATATATTCGGTTTTGGTATGCCCTGCACTGGGCAATACAAAGCCAATGATTTGCCTTCAAAAACCTTGATTTTTTGACCGATTGTTGCAGACTGGCTTTTCTTTTCGCCTGCAACTGTTATTGTCCCATACTTTGATTTGATCTTTGGGGCGCTGGCGTCTGAAATAAGACAGCAAGGTTGAATCAAATACTAAGCAAAATGCTTACAATCCAGCCCGAGCCGGTTCGAGATCTCCAAAGAAAATCACGATTTTGAACTAGAAATCTCACTCAATAAAGATATGGAGCACCTGTCTACAAGCTAAGAAGAACGCATGCGCCTTTGAGACGCGACAGTCTTTTAAAACCCAAGAGCGGTAACGCCAAGCAAGTGCCATTAGGCACCCTCAGGGGACTGATGCCATCCTACAGTGCAGTTCCAGTTCAAGGCATAAATAAAAAATTTTTAAAGTGAAAAACTGACTTGGAGGCGTAAACTGAAAGGGAAAGTGACTTGAAAGTGAAATCAAACGGAATCAAGACACAACGAACCTTTTGGAAGAACTGATATTTTAGTTGTTGCTGAATCCTGACCAGCTAGATTGGTAGCAAGACAGGAATAAGCATCGGCAGAGTCATGTTTGATTGACTTTATTACCAAAATGCTGCTATCTTCTTTCACAAACATGTTCATGTTGGGTAACTGAATAGGTACACCTGGAAAGAAATGTTTGACATACTGTATGAATAACAAAACATTTACTTAAATGTTTAAGCACAAAATAGTGCACCCGTTAATCAGTCAGTCAGTCAGTCAGTCAGTCAGTCAGTCAGTCAGTCAGTCAGTCAGTCAGTCAGTCAGTCAGTCAGTCAGTCAGTCAGTCAGTCAGTCAGTCAGTCAGTCAGTCAGTCAGTCAGTCAGTCAGTCAGTCAGTCAGTCAGTCAGTCAGTCAGTCAGTCAGTCAGTCAGTCAGTCAGTCAGTCACAAAAACACAAACCTCTTCTCTGCCATATTATCTTAGGTTTTGGCTCGCCAATTGCAAGGCATACGATCTCTACTCTTGCACCTTCCTCAGCTAACAAACTATCGCCAATTGTTATGTTTACATAAGGAACTGCATCAGATCGACCAATTACGTGTCTGCTCTCTGAAATAATCTTTGGACTAACTTTTCCTAAAAGAGATGAAATTCAAAATTTTAGCGTATTATAATTTACAAAAACACCGCTAAAAAGCCAATTAGAAGAGCTTACCCAGTAGATTGAAATTTCCTCATTTAAACGATGCTGGACACAGTGAAGGTGAAGGTAAAATGATGCTTAGCATCAGTAAGGATCTCAGTAGTAGCTTAATTAATCGAGACCTTGACCCTGGCTGTGACGCTACCGTGGCTGGGCTCGAACTCTGACCACACTGAGCTTATGACACCGCGAGACTGCTGGATTAAACCACAACGCCACAGCACCATCTTTCAGGTAGTTCCCGACTGCTTTTTATACCGCAGCGGCTTTCAGTTCAATTGGCTCCCAGGCAGTTTGATGCTGATGCATCGTCCAAAAATCACTTTGCACGTAAGATGGTATAAAGCCGCATGTAATAGACCTTTATATGAAGGCCACGAACTTGTCCCTACAACAACTATAACCAATATGGGAAATGCTTTTACCTTTTATTGTAATGTATGAGCTTTCCTTATCAGAACCCCAAAGCGTTTCACCTCTACATGTATACTGCCCTGAATGCTGAACTTTCGCCTTTCGAATGATGAGATCAGTACCATACAAACCATACCGCGAAATGCCTTTAGTCGATGCAGCATCTTCGATGTTCCAACGCACTCTGTGTCTATATGGATATGCTTGCACCGGGCATAGTATCTTCAGTTCTGTATTGTCGTAAAGTGTGACGTTTGTACCGATTGTAATGATGGCTGTTTTACATCTGGCCCATAACTGAGTATTTTCTTCTGGCTGAAGATCGTTGCTTCACCAGGCCCTGAACAAAAGATTCAATGATTATATTATATATTATTTTGAATAAATAATATAAATTTTCGTAAGGAAAAACCTGTGACTCTACCAATGATTTGCCTTGAAGTGATCATTTGGAACATGACAAATTACACCAAATAACTAGGGGATCAGCATGTTCAAAATACTAACGGAGATTAAAAATTATAAGATATAAAAATCTTATTTCTGCTGTATCTCTTAAAAAATTTGATTCATTTTTGCAAACGTTAGATTCATCTATGTAGATTCAAACCGGTTTTATCTCGTCCATAAAGTAGCTACTCACTGGGGTTAAATGCAGCCTTTGCTTTGGTTTAACCCCTTTATGAACTCCAAAATTATTGCATTCAGAACATTGAGAAGCAAGGATCTGCTAAGCAGACCTTAAATATTGCTTTGTTTTTCCTTGCATTTTCTTTTGACCCTCCTTTACGAACCTCTATGACTGATTATGGTATAGGAGGGGGTGTTTGGGGGGGGTCTGGAAACCGTAAATCCGCTCAAAATTTGTTCAAAATCCGTAAAACCGTGCGATATTTTGAACAAATCCGTATGGCAAGATTCAAGTCCCCGTTTTCAAAAAAATTGCACAGAGAATCTATGAAAAATGTAGGTTCGTCAACATTTACTGTTCACTTCACGTTTTTGAGACGTTTTCCTCCAATAACAATTTTTGTTTTCATTGCGGGCTAACCTGCAGTTTCAAGGAGTCGGCATTCAGTACCAAAAACGCGAAATCTTAATAAAAAACCGGAAAAAATAGGCAGAAATGCCGTAAAACCGTTCACCGACGAGATCTGGATAACCGAAAAACCGCGTAATTTTTCGGAAGAAACCGAAAATCCGAGCAAAAATATTGGCAAAACCGTGTAACCGTAAAACCCAAACACCCCCTCGTATAGGTACACTACACCTCATTATAAGAATCTAAACATGTTGTGTCCAAATAATAAGTTTCTTATGGGCGGGTATTTACTGTAATCATTGAAGTAGCATTCAATAAATGAATCTGATAATGAATGTTTACTTTGAATACATACTTATCATTCGTACGATGGATGCAGCTCTTAATCTGCCATCTTTGTTTTCAATCTGACATTCATACTTTCCAGCAAGATATTCCTTCAATGATGGTATACCCAACGAAGTCAAGTAATCTTTGTATGAATAATCATAACCCAATCTTCGATTATTGTCGATTCTTCTGCCATTAAAAAACCAGGTTGCACGTGGCTCTGGTCGTCCGCCATAGACGCATTTCAGGAATATTTTGGTTCCTTCAACGGCTGAAACCTTTTCACCAATGACTGCAAACACTGTTTGATGCTTCTTTGTCTGCCAGTGGTTTCCTGAACCAGTTCGGATAACTGGAAGGTCTGACAAAAATAATGAAATTCAATTAAAAAAATTGAAGTGAAAAAATCGCTCTCCATGGGATAGGGCCTTTCGTCGGAAAGGTCTATACGAGGCCCAGCAGGGGAACCTATTTTTCACAGATAATTGTCATGAATAGCGAACACTAGGCTAGATTTCTCACAAGTGATAGATGGGATTCGAACCTGGGCTGAACGATCAGAGAGCCAACGACGTTTCCACTGAGCTATAGAGCTCAATGAAATCACCAAGTAATCTCCAAGTCATACAGCCCAAGGCTCTCTTCTCATTTGACTTTGTGTTTTGTGTTTTGCATTTTTCACAGATTAACATGAAAGTATAACTGAAGTAGTACTGTATGAATACTTACTAAGACCTCTTCTTTTCCTTTTCTTGTCATCGCCAACAAGAACAGCTTTGATGAAATTCGAGTTGTCAAATTCTAAAGAAAAAAGATATTTGTTATTAAGAGAATCAAAGCGCTAGAACCTCAAGGAGCAGGCGTGGCGAGAGACTCCAACCTTATGGCCGTTACAGGCCTAAAGGCCTGGCTAAACTAGGAGACATGTCATGCGTTACAAGTCCCATACATGTCTCCAAATTTAGCCACCTCCGAAATTTTGTAGCGCGCGATTAAATTTGTAGCGAGAGATAGACACATGTTTCTGGGAGACAACAGAAACATTTCCTGTCTACGCGACTCGAGGGACATGTTGCTCGCTTGTCACTCGCATGTTTAGCCACTCTGGGAGACATGCAAACACAATGTCGCGAGCGACATGTCTCCTAGTTTAGCCACAGCTTACACGAATATAAAGGCTTAGTTCAAGAATAATTTCAAGTGTAATAATGTGGGTCTTCGCTACTTTTAAGTTCATTATGCTTTTTCGTTTCTAATTCGAAACAATTGTGATTTCAGTGAATTCTAAGTGAAGTTTGAATGAATTTTGACTGTTGCCTTGGAGTATAAGAATATGTTTAGGCCCAAAATAAACAATTCTAAAGAATATCCAGGCTCAAAAAAAATAAGACAGAGCGCAATAGATTTCGGAAATACAGCCATTCGCTTGGTTTGGACAGAAACAGAACCACTGCCAAATCACTGAGTTGCATGAGCCTCCATGTCCCCAGTTTTAAGAGGCTTGGAAAGACATTAGGTCATTAATAATTTAGCTCTATGCAATGGTGACTAATTTCTTCCTTCTGACGTGGAGCTTTTACGCTGGATCGTGGGAAAGTCAAGAAATACTTTCATGAGCCAGGTCATCAAAAATGTGATCAAAAACAGTTATTTTCTTGGTTACTGTATCTGGTTGTCTTAGTCTTTCTTGGAGTTTATCATTTCCACTGATAAAATTTCTTTCGTTAAATTTGATTACGAATCGAATGGATACAAAATCTAATCAATTGTCTGTTTTTGGATTATTATTATCGATTACGATGATAAGATAAGATTGGTTGTGGATACTGAAATGACATGGTGACACAAAGTAGCAAAGACATACGCATAACACAAGCTTTGATATCTAAAGCCAGGCTTCTGTCGACATTGCGCATGGTAAGAACTAGCTGCCGACTGCTAATCAGCGATTTTCGGGAACTAGTTTATCGCAACTGACCTGTCGACATAAACGCTCTTGCAACCATTTGGCTACTAGCTTTTTTGACGGCAACTAGTCGGCACAGTTAGATAGTTGTGCATGTTCTACAACCGCGATTATTTTACGACTGATCCACGACAGTTGCAGTCGACAAGCGCAATTTTGCGACGGCGATCAACCTTATCCTTAAAGTTCTGAAGCGTTGATCAAATATCTAGTTGGTAATAGTTCTATAATATTGTATGTCATAAGCCTAGCTTAAGGACTCATTTCAAAGACAAGGGCACATACTGCGTAAGTCTTACATAACGTAATACATTCTGCATAAGTCTTTGTTTTCCATACATTCTTTTTTTATAAGCAACTGATTAAGCTTACATTGGGCGAGCTGTCCCATTTTCAAAGCATTTTGATGTACTGTAACTATTAGTGAAGTATTGCTAAGGTGAGATTATTGCGATCTATAAGCATTAAAAGACAGTGACTCACTTTAGGCACTTTAAGCTAACTTTGTTATATTTATGACCATTTATTTCAAAGAAAACTGATAGCATGAGTTATCCTCTCCGCAAACAACAACAACAACAACACAATAACACTGGCGATTGGCATCACCGCTCCGTCAGATGACAGTAAAGTAAAGGAAATAAGCTTAGCTTAAGGAGGCTTAAGGCTTAAAAACTCAAATGAGTCTTAAGTAGGGATAATGCACACTTTGACAAATTGATACTGAAAATATTTTGATCTTAGAAGGATCATGGCAAAAAAATGTGATTCTTTTCGGAGGTTGATTGCTTCTATTGATGCTTAATGCCATGAACGTAAGACCTGAAACATTCAAGACATCCAAATCTCCAAGCTTAGTTCTTTTTAAGTGACTTGAATCATGATTGAACGTCTCGATTATTGACCAACATCGTCCGTCAATATTTCATGTGTGAGAATCACAATGGCTAAGCTCACTAAAGCTTTGCTATTATCATGTTGTACAATCACCGTTGTTATGTACTTGCAAGTTGAGAAAAACAGGGGAAACATTTTTGGACATACTAAAAGCTGCAACAACCTTCTCTTCAACATGATTCTGCCATAGGACAACACTTACTTGACAACCTAAACTGTGCAGGAAATTACAGCGAGGATTGCTTTCAAATCATTGGCAAAGAAAGAACTTTGTTCTATTTAGAATTTTGGAATCTGTTCACGTCAAAACCAAGGGGCCGGATTCCGCTGTCTCACGTAATCACCCCATGTAATGTCTGTGCAGTACGGTGGGGGATGTGCAGTACGGTGGCGGATGTTCAGTACGGTGGGGGGATACCATGATTGCCGTGGGAGGCATCTTGCAGTACAGTGGGGATGTTCAGTACGGTGGGGATACCATGATTGCCGTGGCGGATATTCAGTACGGTGGGGGATACCATGATGACTGTGGGGATACCATGATTGCCGTGGGAGGCATCATGATTGCCGTGGCGGATATTCAGTACGGTGGGGGATACCATGATGACTGTGGGGATACCATGATTGCCGTGGGAGGCATCTTGGAGTACGGTGGCGGATGTTCAGTACGGTGGGGGATACCATGATTGCCGTGGCGGATATTCAGTACGGTGGGGGATACCATGATGCCTGTGGGGATACCAAGATTGCCGTGGGAGGCATCATGATTGCCGTGGCGGATATTCAGTACGGTGGGGGATATCTCTGAGTACGGTGGGGATGTTCAGTACGGTGGGGTAAAATATGATCTTATCAACTAAATCATCGTAAATCAGGGACGGGGGCTTCAGCAACAATCGTCGAGCTTTTCTCCATTTCAAGCGTTAATCTTAGCTTCTCAAAGCTCGATGGGATCCAAGTAGGATACAAGTACTTCGTTTCGCAAATTTTGGTTGATTTCGATACTCAGACTTTCTTGTTTCATTTTTCTATTACCAAAGTGCTAAAGGGCTACTTTGCAGATTGACGAATAGATCAAAATTTCAAATAAAAAGGCTAGTATGCACAAGGGATGCTTTAACTGATTAAAGTACAGCATTTCATGCATAATTTTGCTGTGGCAAATGCAATTTCAACGATTATTTGCTGGCAAGCTTTAGAAAGCTTCAAAACGAAACAAGATCGCGTTTCTCGGTAACAAAGACGTTTGTGTAACGCAACCTCTCCAATAGTGGTTCTAATGACAATCACACAATTTGTTTTCTTTGAAGAGCTTTACATTGTGGGGTGCATTTATAAGTTGCAAATACTTGTAATATTCATCTTACAAGATTTTAACAAAATGCCATTGAAGGAAACTGACTGAGTCCCATTTAGAATATATTCGTCAAATTTACGCATATTTTGAACAAAAAGATTCCAGTTTTAGAATCAATTGAAAGTGATCTTTTACTTGCAGTTGTTAAATTATTTTTTAGTTGGTGTTCTGTGAAAAAACTTCTAAGCATAGTGAGAGCAAGGTATAAGCGAACGAATTTTAGTGATGGCTTCGTATAAGAGTCCTGCACCTGGTTTTTGAAGTATAATTGACAAAAACGTAGATTCAGAGGATAGCTATTCGTTCATGTAGCCATGTATGCCAAAACCTTTTGGGAACCCGAAATAGATAGCACAAGCTAGGGCAAATTTGCTTCGAGAAGCTAAGATTAACGCTTGAAATGGAGAAAGGCTCGACGAATGTTGCTGAAGCAAAAATATTTAGCCCCCGTCCCTGATTTACGATGATTTAGTTGATAAGATCATATTTTACCCCCACCGTACTGAACATCCCCCACCGTACTCAGAGATATCCCCCCACCGTACTGAATATCCGCCACGGCAATCATGATGCCTCCCCACGGCAATCTTGGTATCCCCCCACAGGCATCATGGTATCCCCCCACCGTACTGAATATCCGCCACGGCAATCATGGTATCCCCCACCGTACTGAACATCCGCCACCGTACTCCAAGATGCCTCCCACGGCAATCATGGTATCCCCACAGTCATCATGGTATCCCCCACCGTACTGAATATCCGCCACGGCAATCATGATGCCTCCCACGGCAATCATGGTATCCCCCACAGTCATCATGGTATCCCCCACCGTACTGAATATCCGCCACGGCAATCATGGTATCCCCCACCGTACTGAACATCCCCACCGTACTGCAAGATGCCTCCCCACGGCAATCATGGTATCCCCCCACCGTACTGAACATCCGCCACCGTACTGCACATCCCCCACCGTACTGCACAGACATTACATGGGGTGGTAATTGTGAAATGTACTACTGAAAAAGTATTTATACATCATAGCGCTGTTTTATTTAGGGCATCAGGTATGCAATACGGAACGTCTGTGCGTATCATTTACAGTTTCACAATGTCAAAGTCCTTGATACACATACAAGCGATGCATGCCAACATATCAAGGACAGGATATCACGCGGCATCGGGATCAAAAATGAGTCGTCGTAATGGTGGGTCGTCGCGTTTCTACGCCGACGACTTCTAGCGTCGCAAAATTACAACCACCAATTCTAGAGATCCCCTGTGCGTATCAACTACAGTTTTACAATGTCCAAATCCTTGATACAAGCAATGCATGCTAACATACCAAGGACAGGGCGTTACCTACATGGGTGAGGATGTTTAAGTGTGAAAAGTGACCACATTAGAAGTGGACATGCAAAACAAAACCGCAAGGGAGGAGATTATAGTTATAAAACTTAAAATATCCCATCTTTTATCGTGAAAAACTAAGGACCTATCAACATAATACCATTTTCAGATAGGTGTTTATTGTCCAGGGTCGTATCGTGACTACATAGCCCTCCAAAAATCGAAAGAAATGAAAGAAATGATCATCATCATCATCAATTATCATCATTGTCCTCATCATCATTATTATCATTATGATCGATAACAATTACAATCATCATCACCATCATCAGCATCAACATTGTCATACATAATCATCATCAGCATCAACATTGTCATAATCATCATCAGCATCATTATCATCTTTTATCATCATCATCATCACCATGATCCTCATTATCATCATCAACACTGCCATTTCGTCATCAACAAAAACATTATCAGGATCAAGAAATCAAGCAATCGCTCAATGATTACAATAAACCAATCGATCGATCGAACACTGATCTATCTATGGCAACAACCTTCTTTTACCTTTGTACCCTCTCCTCGTATTCATTAATAACAACAAGCTACGTATCATAAATATTCAACTTAAGGTGTGGGAAACGACTGAGAGAAAATCATAAAATATTAGTAAGGGCGGTCTTACGACACACACCTACGCTGGGAGTTATTTCAGCTCTTTGTGGGAGAAAAATTCAAGTGATCTTGATTTAAGGTTAATGTTACTTCAGGTATCGCTATCTTGTTAGTGCTACTTGAAGTACCGTGTCGCATTATCTTTAGAGGTCATTGACACAGAACATGTGTGCATTGGAAAGCAAGGTGCCAGGTTGCGAGCCTCGTTCTCATTTTGAAGACATCACGGGACGGGCTCATTCAAGAGTCAGAACAGTCTCCTTGCTATCTTGTCAGTGCTACTTGAAGCACCGTGTGGAATAATCTTTAGAGGTCTTGTGACACAGAACATGTGCGCATTGCAAGGCAAGGTACCAGGATGCGAGCCGTTATACATTTAAGCAAAGTTGAGGGCTGAAATGTCCAAAAATTCCCAAAATTTTAAGCAAATTTGGGGGCTGGAAAAAAGTAGAAGTGTACCCATAGAGTTAGTGTACCATACTTTCCACGAAAAAAGTTCTTTACTTCGATCAGTTACAAGACAGACTTTCATAATCTTTTCTTCAACATCAGAGATGTTTTCCATTTTACGAAATTTGTAATAAAACGCAATTCAAGATTAAGTTTCATGAATATGTTAATCAAAGCTTAGTAGCAAATTTAAAACCTACGGATCTTATGATCCTATAAAAATTCCAAGAAGTTTGAAATATTTGTACCCTCTTATCTTCTTAGTCAGTTAAAACTGTGAATTAGTTTATCAATTTTCAACGTATCAAAGCATTGGGGTCTTCGAGTTCGACGTGACTAAAAATAGCTTAAGATTGTCAAACGATACACGCTTTTTATAAAGAACAACTTTTTTTGAGCTTTAGGCCCTGGCCAAACGATCAAATACTTGTTGTGAAACATTTGAAATTTGCTTCACAAGCAATGTTTGACCGTTTGGCGATGTGACAAAACATTGCTGTCAAACATTCTGCAATTTGCTTGATTAGTACATTTCAAATGTTTGACAATGTTTGACCGAGTAGTTAAGGCCTAAACCCTAACCAGATGATCAAACATTGTTGGTGAAACATTTGAGATTTGCTTTACAAGCAATGTTTGACTGTTTGGCGATGTAACAAAACATTGCTGGACAGCAATATCTACTAGGCATTGTTTGCAGAAACTTCAATAACATATTTGCAAATAATTTTCGAAGAGTAATGTTGCCAAACAATCAGCATTATGTTTGACAAGAAAATTTCAAATGTTTGACAAACAATGTTTGATCGTCTGGCCATTCAAACGATTCGAATTTATTTTCTGCGAATTAGATTTTAACAAACCTTTAATAAACGTGGACAAAAAATATTCGAACGGCCTAACAAGCTTTGTTATTATCTATGGATTCTCCCTTCTCCCCCCTTACCGTGTTGCTTTGAACGAAAATTGTCTTGCTCTTCTAGCAACATTGTTTTGGGGTAAAAGGGGGGAAAAATTGGAGTTGCTTAAGTAAGAAAAATGCTGGAATAGGCCGTACACCTTGGAAAAGAGGCCTTTTTCAAATATTATGTCCAATATTGGAGCAAATAACAAGCCTTAAAAATTAGGACCCCAACGAATTAAGTCTCCAAGTTCCTAAAAGTTCCTTATTTGAGCCCGGGTTCTTTGCTTGAACAGCTAATAAAAACACGAGTTCAGCCTATGCCATTACTGAATACGGATAGCGGAGTGTGCTGCGCAGCGTCTCACATAGCCCGGAGACCAGTTAAGGTGGATATAGCTTGAAGGCGAGATCAAGGTCAGGAATACTCATGGTTCTAAACACATTCAACTTTAACCTGAGAGCTGGAGTTGCAAAATATCACATGACATATGGGCTATGAAATAGCCCAAGAATGAAGTGAAAAAATTCCAGATTAGCTTTCGATATCTGAAACTGGCAAAATGTAGTTTGGAGTTTTTATTTAGCGTAAGAGTTAGAAATTGTGGTTGGATATAAAGTCAGATAATTACGGTATTGATAGATAAATGCGTAAATTGCGTATTATCAGTCGATTTTTGTGAAGTGTATATTTTATTATATCTTTACCAAGACGTTTGTGGTATTATAAGTTGTGTTATATACCTTTAGACTCGTGTATGAGCAGACTCCAGAAAAGTGTTAACGTTCCTCCAGATTAAAATACAAGTAGCTGAATACCTTCCTCACTAAACAATGAAAAACAGGCGTGTTTTGGGTGTGGCAAAAGATTTTCCTTTGTTCTAACTGACCTTCCTACCTTCCTCTGGTGAATGACCGTGTGACCGTAACTTTTTCCTGACTCTGTGTATGAGGTACATGAGGGATGACTACTAGAATATGCATATGACAAGTTGGAATTTGAGAGTCTTTAAACGCCAGGCTTATGTCGACATTGCGGACTGTCAGTTCTAGTTGCCGACTGCTAATCGGCAACTCTTGGAAGTAATTTATCGCAACTGACCTGCCGACTTCAGCAGCACATCAGTGACCGTCGACCTGAGCGCTCTTGCGACTGCGATCAGCCGTTTCCTATAAGTTCTAACTAGTTGTTTTGTTGTTTTGTTGACATGTGGACATAGGAGATACAGCTAAGTCGGAGTTAGCTCAAACGGGCCCGAGAGACTTAAATTTCTGCCAAGTGTCATTTGTGCCGTTTTCGAGACTCCATTGGGGTATTAGGGATATTCAGATATTTCCAAAAAAATTAAAGGGATAAGGGATTAACAAAATAACGCCTACACGGGATTCCCCCAAATTTGTCCGTTCCTAAAGCGCTGTACCGTTTTCGATATCAATTCTGAAGAACATTCAGAAAGCTCTGTTTTGTAGGCGAGAAGCTAATGTGAATGCGAACACTGCCCGAGCACTCACGATAACGAGACACACTCTTCGTTTAACATAAACATAAAACTTTTAACGGGAACTTGAGCTTCGTGTAGCTTTCTATCCATCTATCTGTTTGCCTGGAAGCATTCCAAAACAGAATATCAAAATATTAACTTGAGAAGATATTAGAAGATCCTTTTCAAAACCACATTTGAGAGCTAACAGATTATGTGGATGGGTGCTTAAAATAATGAGAAATCCTTTCCGCTTTCCCATAATCCATATACCGTACGATTGACTATAGGTATTTTGGGCAAAAAGAGTAATTCTTTTAATATTTCAAAGTTAGGGCAGCATAGCGAACGGTGGTGTATGCGCATCGAAATCGGCAATGAACATGAAAATCAAGTGCCCAGTGGGGATACCTGCATTACCCCAAGGCAGTTTGACAGGAGGACTAGTGTGAGCAAAAAGTAAAAAGAATAGAAGTAGATCGACTGTCAAATTTGAAGGACTTGAGTTTTGATGGGATTTGATTCATCATCCAGAAGTTGCAAGCAGTGTTCCCAAAAACACAGAAACATTCCGAATACGTTCCAAGATACAATATTCATGAACATAACATGAAGTTCATCAAAAATTCAAAAGAGAGTGGGAGAGAGATAGCATAGGAGATAGACAGATAGAGAGACAAAGAGATGAGACCCCGCACCAAAATACCTATGACACCTAGAATGCCTTTATTACTCCACAAAGGCATCTTTATCGCTAGAATGCCAAATATGAACACTGCGTTCGTAAATGCATATCTTGAAATACCGAAATACTTTATCTCCCATTATTGTAAAGAAAGTGGTAATTATAGATGCCTTTTATCGATCGTACATTCCAAATAAGTAGACAAAGTGGATAATACCGTTATCAGTGAAGGAAATCTACACGCTTTTTTTTATAAGGAACCACTTTATAAGGAACCTACATGTAGAAGGCCCGAAAATTTAAAGAACTTATACTACTAAAGCGAAAATCATTAAGGAACTTTTGAATGTTGAATACTTTTATCACTGCAAATAATCAGGAATTAGAAAGCCGGTGCCATTCATTTGCAGTAAAAAATCACATAAATTGTCATTAAGCATGTATCCAATGTTTCTTTGAGTATTCTCGAGCTTTGCTCACATGCAAATGTCTCTCTTTAATTGTTAAGACCACTCTATGTGCAGTTGGAACTAAATTTCAAAAGAGGTCCAAAAATAAGGGAACTATTAAGGAACTTTTGGAACTACAATTGCCTCAAAAGCGGCCATAAAATTGCCAAAAACATTTTTATCGGCAAGAACTAGGCCTTCAAATAGGTAGGTTCCTTATAAGATCAAAACCAAAAAAAGCGTGTAGATTGTTTGTTCAACGTACAGAGGGCAAGGATAGGACATAGTGGAACTATTCACTCACTGTTTCCCTAATACCCACCTAATACCCTACTCCTTTCGGGGACCCTTCTCTTATCAGACGACGCATCGGCCAACCACCAAGCAACATGTCGGCATTAATGGCAACATTGCAGCTGTAGGATTTGCAAAACTTTTATACATTGGTTAGGGCTCTTGTGAATCATAATTTATTTGTATTTCTGTTATATTTCAATATGTTTTTGTAGATAGTTGGCCTTAAGCTTTTCTTAATAGCTATTGTAAATAGCCAATTTTTAATTAAAGAATTCATAAAAAAATAATAATAATAATAACATTAAATGTAACCAGATGGAAAGCTCGGCAACGCTCGACAATGTCGTCAAAGCTCTCGGCATATCGTTCAACAAAAGTCGAGCGTTATCGAGTGAAAAGTCGACAGCGTTTGAACAGGGCTTCACTGTTCAAATAACTCTCCAAGATATCTCCAACCTTTTGTTGTATCAATGCTGACGATTGAATGTGATATGTGGAAATGGAAAAAATCAGTTCTCGTCATAATGAATCCCACACAAGTAACATTCTGGTTCGTATTATGATGCAAACACAAATCAAAAAGTACATCACCCACAGTCAGGACGACAACCCACGAGGGCCTTTCGGAAAGAAACAGCAAGGAGGAAGGAAAGCTTCGGCTTTATTCATGTCATTTTCAAAGAAATCAGTTTGAGAAATGGAGGGAAGCAATCAAATGTAAAACTTCATGTTCATGTTTAGGTCTTCTTCGAAACTCAAGATGCAAAACAATGTTTCAGGCTCTGGCAAAACGATCAAACATTGTTGGTGAAACATTTGAGATTTGCTTCTCAAGAAATGTTTGACCGTTTGGCTACAACACAAAACATTGCTTGACAAGAAAAATTAGCTTCCGTTGTTTCGCAATGTTTTTAAATAGTTCGAAAACATTGTCGTATGACGCAAGCACGAGGTATTGTTTTGCTGCATGACCAAACGGTCATACACTTTGCTTGAGAAACAAATGTTTGACACAGACAGACAGTGTTTGATCGTTGGGCCAGGACCTAAAACGGTCCCATGTAGAAACGCTTAAGATTTTAGCTATTGGATAAACTAACGTCTTTTGCACAAGAGCTCCAAAGCTAGCTACCTTGAGTAGAAGCGATAGAAAAAGGGATGGAAAGGAAGATAGGGGGGAGAAAAAGCGAGAGGGCGAAGTAAAGGCCCTGGTGAGACCATCAAAAAATTCATCTTCAAACATTTGAGATTTGCTCTACAATCACTTGTTTGCCCATTTAGCCACTTCACTAAACATTGCTTGACAGGCAGAATTTGATGGCAATGGTTTTGAGAAACTTAAAAACATTTTCTGCTTTTCACGAACAAAAATTGTTTGATCAGCAATGATTATCCTGTTCCTGATTCTTCAGTTTCTAAGGCCCAGGTTAAACAATCGAACATTGTTGGACAAACATTTGATATTTGCTTGGCAAACAACGTTTGATCGTTTGGCCACGTCGCAAAACATTGCTTGACAAGCAGAATGTGCTTGGAAAGGCTTTTGAAAAACTATAAAAACATCTTCTGCTTGTTGTAAGTAAAAATGCTTGATGAGCGATGTTTTGATATGTGGTCGGACGATCAAACATTTTTTTGGGCAAGCTAATTTCTGATGTTTGACAAACAATGTTTGATCGTTTGGCTAGGGCCTTAGAGGGTACAGTATTTCAGTAGACATACTGAGAGGTTACTGGTTTATGCAGCAGTGAACTTGCTTGCTTAGTTTCTTGTTCGCCTGCTTTTGATGCCCTCTGATGGACGTAATGGCATATTTAGGCGATAGTCTTACGGCTTGTGCTAAGGCCAGCGTCGGGTTGTTCTCAGCTTAAATTTTGCCTAAACCCAAGGCTCGTGTTCTTATAAAACTTTTCCTTAAAAAAAGAGTGTATAAGGTGAAGTTGTAAGTAAAATTTTGACATTTTGCTGTAGAGCTTAATCATTTGCGAAAGGATTGAAGCGTAGGAAAGACAGAAGAAGCGAAGAAGCATAAACAGAAAAATAAGAGGGGAGGTCTAAATGATTTGCATATCATCTGCCCTGAGTTTAATAACAGAAATCAAAGCATAAAGAATTGTCGTCATTTGTTTTTAGAGACTCAGAAACATTCGACAAAACACTATTTGGAGATTTATCTTATCTCAATTTAAGATTTCCAAGGAAATCGAAAAACAACTTAAGTCGAAAACAGAAACTTTGAAACGCCTATAAAACTGGAAGCTTAAAGATTTTAAATAAATTGAATTAAAAGAAATAAAATCCAGTGGGTCAAGTATTAGTTTCACAAAGGTCTAAGTGCCATGTGACCCACAAAACCTTTAACAGAAAGATTGAAATGTGACGAATTTTTCGCACGACGGTTTAAGGGGACGACTGTACTCGAAAACCAAACAATGCAATATTTGCGAAGTGCTGTAAATACAAGTTTTTATAGATATTATAATGCCAAGTGAAACAGCATAAACATTTTAATTAGGTTTTTACTTTAAGGAACCTCTGTCTGATTTGAGGCTGGAGTTCCATAATTTTAAACAAAATGAGGCTGAAGTTCCTTTTTTTGTTCCATGTCGTGAAGTATGTTTGAATACTAATTTATATAGCAAATTCATTGAAATTTGCTTCTTAAAGTTGCAGGGATCCAGGAACCTTAATTTTCTGGGAATTTTCAGCCTCCAGTTCCTTATAAGGTGTTCCCCATAAAAAAACGTGTAAAAAAGTAAATTTGTGTCACAACAAAGCTTATTTACAATTTTACTCTCTTTCTTTATAAGGACACACTTCATAAGAACATCGAGGCTTGATTTATTAAGAAAATAAGAGCAAAATAGGAATGAACGAAATCTTGTCTGTAATTTGAAGAAATTTTTTGAGTCAGTATGGAAAGCCTAACTCTACATATACAAGAACATTTTGGGACTGGTGAAATTGGCCGGAAATTAAGACGAGCCTCGGAGAAATAGGTCCTCCTTAAAGACAATAGTGTACTTGGAGTATGTATCAAACGGTTTGGTTTCAAGGCAGATATATTCTTATTAATCGCTTTTAAACAGTTCTTTCTAGTTCTCCTTTGATAAATATAGGAAAATTCCTTTGAAAGAAAAAATTGTGTCAGTTGAGTGATATGAACGGTTCGAATTGAATAAACCTTAATTTTTAATGTCTCTCTTAAAAAATCACGTTGACGAAGGAGACTGAGGGCTAGAAAACTGAGAAATCAAAAAATGGAAAAAAAAACATAATATCAGCAATCCTTATTAATGAAATGAAATGAAATGAATGCACCGAAAAACGTCCCTCGCTTGTGATGTAAGAAAAAATGTCTCTTCTATGAAGAAATCATGTCAACGAGGAAATAGAAATTGAAGGACTATGAAATTGAGGAATCAAGAAAATTGGAAAAAGCATATATTAAATATCACTTACCACATGGTTGATTGTAGCATGGTTTCGTCAAGTTGGCAATAACATCGATGGTATCACAATCATTAGATGCCACAATGCTGCCATTTGCTAGTCTTTTCAAGCAATCAATCTGCCGATATCTTACTCCATCGCCACAAACTCTTGAGCACTGGTGAAGAAAAGAAACAAATATAGTCAAAGTTACGACGAACGTTGAAGTTAGTCCAGCCATTTTCTTAGTTCCAAATTCGTGTTTTCTTTGTAATGCAGAGTTAATTAATTATCAGCATCCAAAAAGACGCGTGGTCTTCAAATCGATTGTTCCTAAGCTCGATCTCTGTCACCAGATTAATTGCTTTCCGTGAAACCAGAATAAAGTCTCGTTTATGAGAATTCAATGTCCTGCCCGTATGATACAAGGCTTTCAATGTACTCGACGACTGTGGAGTTTTATATCCCTTTTATATCCAGCATTCGCATACAAATATCAATGTACTGTTTGTGGGATTTCGTATTTCAGAGATTAAAGGTAACAGACTGAAGAGAGCGAATGAGCGAAATGCCAACTTAACCACAACAGTATTAACATCTAAATCAGATACAATCTTTCGATTCAACGCTGATATCTTAATAAGATTTGCTATAGATGATAAGCTATTCCAAAAAGATGTTCTCCGTCGATAAGTTTTGTTCCAATAAGTTCCAGATACACGTAATTGTAAACAATTTATGACGATAGTATAATGCGGACTCTATCTTCCAAATAATTTATCCACACACTCTAATATCGATTCCATCGGTCCATGGTCCATAAAATATATGATCTGTATACATGTAATAAGGCTCATTTAAGATCCATGTAATGCGAGGTCCATATAAGAACGACTCTATTTTAACCCAAACGAGAATAGAACCACAGAGCACTGAAGAGTTTCTCATATATATTTGCACCCAAAGAATTCTATGATCAAAAGCGTATAGGGAGCTCCGGGCTGCCGCTGTTACGAATTGAAGTGTCTTGTTGAAATACGATCATGCATTGAAAAAGTCACTGCTTGAAGTCAACAGTCAGACTTGATTTATTCAAAGATCAAAGTGCCCATGAGAATAGGGCAAGATATCTTCATTCAAAATATTGTATACGCAGTGTGCCTACGAAGCTTAGGGTGCCCATGTTCTTATGAAAATACTGACTAATCTTTAATGAATTAAGTGGGAGAGATGAGCGTGACTAGATTTTTGGAAATCACATGAAAAGCTTCCACTTAAGAGTGTTAAATCTGACAAACTTGTTGAAAACTATAAAAGTAATCCGAGAATCGCGTAATCGTAGAACTAGAATCATTGCCAGGTTCTGCGCTGATAAAGTATCACATGCAATCTTTGGTTCACCATACAAAGGACCCAGGGACCTTAGTATTATGCATGGTAACCACTAACGAATTTCCGAGGGCAAATCTAGCCCTCGTCTCAGTTGCCCTCCATTTGATCTTCTCTTTCAAACAAACGGCTGACAAAAACCCTGCTGATTGTTGGGGTGCCCCTAGCCCTAAGTAACTATGTATACCCCTTAACATCAAGCCTTTGACTTATGTTCACTTTGACCATCCTTATAATCGCAATTTCACTTATCTTTGTAACTACGCTCACTTTTACTTGCTTGACAAAAGTGAACCGCATGAAACTTGAACCAATGAACGACACTTAAGCCTGCCAGCAAGACTCGAACCCATAACCAAGACTCTAACTTGAGAATAAGACTCGAACTCGAACTCTTCAATTAGATTCGAATCCATGAGCCAGACTTGGGATCAAATCGAGACTCGAACTCACTAGCTACTCTTAAGCCCTAAGCGAGACTTAACCATGAACAACACTAGATAG